>JARQOC010000002.1:69311044-69637099 GCA_033576535.1 Allobates femoralis | reverse complement strand
AATCAATGAAGTAGTTAAAAGGTCAGGGGTGGATTCCAGGTGTGTGGTTTTGCATTTGGAAGCTGTTGCTGTGACCAGACAACATGCGGTCAAAGGATCTCTCAATTGAGGTAAAGCAGAACATCCTGAGGCTGAAAAAAAAGAAAAAATCCATCAGAGAGATAGCAGACATGCTTGGAGTAGCAAAATCAACAGTTGGGTACATTCTGGGAAAAAAGGAATTGACTGGTGAGCTTGGGAACTGTAAAAGGCCTTGGCGTCCACGGATGACAACAGTGGTGGATGATCGCCGCATACTTTATTTGGTGAAGAAGAACCCGTTCACAACATCAACTGAAGTCCAGAACACTCTCAGTGAAGTAGGTGTATCTGTCTCTAAGTCAACAGTAAAGAGAAGACTCCATGACAGCAAATACAAAGGGTTCACATCTAGATGCAAACCATTCATCAATTCCAAAAATAGACAGGCCAGAGTTAAATTTGCTGAAAAACACCTCAAGAAGCCAGCTCAGTTCTGGAAAAGTATTCTATGGACAGATGAGACAAAGATCAACCTGTACCAGAATGATGGGAAGAAAAAAGTTTGGAGAAGAAAGGGAACGGCACATGATCCAAGGCACACCACATCCTCTGTGAAACATGGTGGAGGCAACGTGATGGCATGGGCATGCATGGCTTTCAATGGCGCTGGGTCACTTGTGTTTATTGATGACATAACAGCAGACAAGAGTAGCCGGATGAATTCTGAAGTGTACCGGGATATACTTTCAGCCCAGATTCAGCCAAATGCTGCAAAGTTGATTGGACGGCGCTTCATAGTACAGATGGACAATGACCCCAAGCATACAGCCAAAGCTACCTAGGAGTTCATGAGTGCAAAAAAGTGGAACATTCTGCAATGGCCAAGTCAATCACCAGATCTTAACCCAATTGAGCATGCATTTCACTTGCTGAAATCCAGACTTAAGACGGAAAGATCCACAAACAAGCAAGACCTGAAGGCTGCGGCTGTAAAGGCCTGGCAAAGCATTAAGAAGGAGGAAACCCAGAGTTTGGTGATGTCCATGGGTTCCAGACTTAAGGCAGTGATTGCCTCCAAAGGATTCGCAAAAAAATATTGAAAATAAAAATATTTTGTTTGGGTTATGTTTATTTGTCCAATTACTTTTGACCTCCTAAAATGTGGAGTGTTTGTAAAGAAATGTGTACAATTCCTACATTTTCTATCAGATATTTTTGTTCAACCCTTCAAATTAAACGTTACAATCTGCACTTGAATTCTGTTGTAGAGGTTTCATTTCAAATCCAATGTGGTGGCATGCAGAGCCCAACTCGCGAAAATTGTGTCACTGTCCAAATATTTCTGGCCCTAACTGTACATCTATATCTATGCACAGGGATGAGCAGAGAGGACATCGCGTTTTGGACTGCGTCGGACGGAAGAGGATTTTTTTAATTAAAGATGGAGTCTCTAATGGCTTTTTTTTTTATTTCTAATAAAAAAATTTCTCTGTGTTGTGTTTTTTTTAAAACAATTTAATAGAAATTCATGGCGGTCATGTCTAATATTGGCGTGACCGCCATAAATTTCGGGCTTAGGGCCAGCTGATAATACAAAGCTGGCCCTAACCTCTATTACCCAGCGTGCCACCGCCACCAGGGCCGCTGGAAGAGCGGGGTTCAGCGCCAGAGGATGGCGCTTCAATGAACGCGCCATCTTCTGGGGCGGCTGCGGGCTGCAATTTGCAGTGGGGGGTGCCCAGAAAGCTTGGGCATCCCTGCGCTGCGGATTCCAGCCCCCAGGTGCTTAGCTGTACCTGGCTAGACATAGAAATTGCGCGGAGCCCCACGCATTTTTTTGACTCCGACTCCGAGACGACTCCGAGACGACTCCGACTCCGACTCGACTCCGAGACGACTCCGACTCCGAGACGACTCCGACTCCGAGACGACTCCGACTCCGAGATGACTCCGACTCCGACTCGACTCCGAGACGACTCCGAGACGACTCCGAGTCCGAGACGACTCCGACTCCGAGACGACTCCGACTCCGAGGCGACTACGACTCCGAGGCGACTCCGACTCTGAGGCGACTCCGACTCTGAGGCGACTCCGACTCTGAGACTCCGACTCTGAGGAGACTCCGACTCCGAGACGACTCCGACTCCGAGGCGACTCCGACTCTGAGGCGACTCCGACTCTGAGGCGACTCCGACTCTGAGACTCCGACTCTGACTCTGACTCTGAGACTCTGACTCTGAGACTCTGACTCTGAAATTCATTAAATAATAAAAAAAATGCGTGGGGCTCCGCGCAATTTCTATGTCTAGCCAGGTACAGCTAAGCAGCTGGGGGCTGGAATCCGCAGCACAGGGATGCCCAAGCTTTCTGGGCACCCCCCGCTGCAAATTGCAGCCCGCAGCCGCCCCAGAAGATGGCGCGTTCATTGAAGCGCCATCCTCTGGCGCTGAACCCCGCTCTTCCAGCGGCCCTGGTGGCAGTGGCACGCTGGGTAATAAAGGGGTTAATACCAGCTTTGTTATACAAGCTGGTATTAAGCCCGAGATTCTTAATGTCAGGCCACGTTTGACCCAGCCACTAAGAATCTCCAATAAAGGGTTAAAAAAACACAACACAGAGAAAATGTTTTATTTGAAATAAAAAAAAAAGCCATTAGGGACTTCATCTTTAATTAAAAAAATCCTCTTCCGTCCGACGTAGTCCAAAACGCGATGTCCTCTCTGCTACATCCCCTGTGCATAAATAGATGTCTATGCACAGGGAATGAGCAGACTGAGAACAATCTCAGCACTGCTACATCATCTCTGTGAGCAGGCGGGCTCTAGGACCCTGGAGCTGCACAGAGAAGACAGCTGGACTCGGCTCGCAAAGAAACAGCAGTTACTTTGCGAGTTTCCCTGCTATCACTGGCACAGTAGCCGAGTCTAATGCAAACAATGGCAATCCTAGTTTTGTCAGCGTTTCTGACAAAACTAGGATTGATATTGATTTGCATTGGACTCGTGCGAGTAATCACTGGGAAACTCGCAGAGTACTGAGTCCTGCGAGTCCCTTACTACTCGCCGAGTAACGAGTCCTAGCGAGTAGATTCGCTCATCCCTAATCAAGACCTCTCCAATCAGCCCATTCAAGAGTCTGAAACAACCCCAGAAATAATTCCATGTCCAGAAAACATAGAAGAAGAAAGTCATCCCTACCATATTAGGAGAATTCCCAGAAGATTGGCCTCAACAAGACGGAGCTATCATTGTGCCAATATTAAATTTCTACCAGCCTACTGAAGAGATACTCAGGAATCAGGAAGAAATACCCGTTGCTAGAGAATCTGAGGATGCTGCAATCGGTACACCTGCTAGCCCGATAGTGAGACTAATGGTACCTTTACACGCCGCCACAACAGGATGGATACCAACGGCAACTTCACGTGCACGAGCACGGCCAAACGGTTACAAACGGTAATCGCATCTCCTTTAGACGCCGCCACAAGGTGCGCTACGCTACGCTACATCTACAGCTAGCTACATCGCCGGGTGTCGCAAGTAGCCGTCTGTAGCTCAGCGTACCTCATTTACACACCGCAATAACAAGCTAATATGGGCGGACCTGGTGCAGCAGGGACAGCACATAGGCGTGCCACAATTGTGGATTACAAGACGTCCGTACGCTGATAGGACAAAGCAATAATACCATGATTGGGCAGGCATCGCAGGAGGCTGATTAATACATGACGCCCGAGCAATTGCGTAGTGTGACTGGTCAGCTTCTTAAATATGCCGCCCTGTGCAGCGACAACCAATCGCAACGAAGGAGCTTCCTCCAATGATCGCTGAAGGGGCGTGGTATCCCGGAGCCTGGGTCACGCCTTAGCTACATTGCAGCTACATCGCCGGGTGTCCAGAGTTCCCTTCTGTAGCTTCTTTACATGCCGATACAGCTCGCTACAATCGGCGATGTTGCCATATGTTTATGGGCAGTGCACGGATACAGAGGTATCTGTAGCCGTCTGTGTCGTCCCGTCTTCAGACGCCGCTACTACGGGCGATATTGGCGCGACAAGCTACATTTGTAGCCTGTAGCGGGTTGTATGCATCCTGTTGTGGCGGCGTGTAAAGGTACCATAAGGGTACCTTTACACATGGCTACATTTGTAGCTTGTCACCAGGTAACTTACTGGTTGCAGTGAAATCATGGATACATGATTCCATTTGTACACAGCAACAAGATAGAACCATGTATCCATGATTTCACTGCAACCAGTAAGTTACCTGGTGACAAGCTACAAATGTAGCCGTGTGTAAAGGGCCCCTTAGGCAACGCAGAAGCTTACCTAAAAAACACCTGCACCAAGCTCAACACTAGACACTTCACCTGAGGCAGTGACACCTGTAGTGCGGAAGTCAAAGAGATGCACACAAGGTCAACCCCCGTCTAGGTTTGGAAAGTGGGTATAGAACAAGGTAGAGCACACTAAGAGAAACCGTGTAAATAAGTAAACTGTACAATAGAGTGTAAAGTGTACAGAAGGGTGGAGAATTGTGCCTAGCCCCAAGCACATTAAGTTAGGAACAGAAAGTGCCTGGGGTAGGGAGGTACCAGGACTCCTAAGCCTAGACACCCATAGGCTGTTTATTGTTAGAATGTGAACTTTGAAAGACTTTTCCCCTTTTATCACCTGGAGCATACAGAAATGGACTGTAAAAGACTCTTTGAACTTTGTCCCTTTGAACTCTTTTCCCTTCTTGAACTTTGAACTTTTAAAATTTCAAATGGACTATGGTTAATGGACTAACGTAGCCACAAACGTTTTAAAACCTGCGGTGGATGGACTAGCACTGTATGGACTTACCTGTTTTTCTATTTTTCAATATTTTTCAGTGTCTTTTTGTACATTTTTCTATTTTCAGACTTTGTACATATGTTACCTGTTTTATTGTTATTATTGTTATTTCTTTGTTCAAACAAAAATTGCTCAGTCCAGGAATACTGATGTTACCTAAGGGGGTATGTGGCGCCCTGCTCACGCAGGTAGTCACAGATCTCTCTAATGCACAGCTGGGTTTCCATAGCAGGTACCTACTACATACAACACCTTCCACCCCGGCACAGTAGGGGGAGCTTCATTTGCTGACTTTAGGCAAGATCCCCTATAAATACTGCTGCTGGGGGGAGGGGTTAGTCAGAGTGTGCAGACGCTAGGAGAGCTGCAAGGACGTCCTGGTGGTCGGTGCTGCGATTAGGCCCGAACCAGTGACCCGGAGTGGCCCTTCAGTGTCCCACCAGCCTAAGTGGGACTGAGGACTAGGAGCAGAGAACCGAAAGGGAGAAAGGAACTTGAGGGAGTTCGTCCCAGGAGAGACACCGGATATTGGGCATCCGCACCTGTGGGACACTATAGGACCACAGAAAACCATGTTGCACCGTGGAGACCTCGCCTACCCGGTTTGTTTCCCTCTTGTGAGTCAAGAGAGGGAGCCAGACACAGCAGGGCAGAGCCGCAGTGATCAGGAGGAGGTATCCCGGAGACTGCACAGGAGGAGAGGAAAACACTACAGTCAGGAAGAGAGAGGAGGCAAGTCAGGCTGCAAGCAGACTGTGCTTCAGGCAAATACCACAGAGCAGAGGAGGCCTTATACCCACTTGCTGTGGGGACCCACTGTGCAACCTGTCCACCCGCCAGTGCCCTGGATTGTTTTACCTGTTCAACAACAGTAAAAGGTAAAAGAGACTTTCCTGCATGTGTATATCCTTCCTTTCCACTCCCAGTATCCTCCATAGACTGTTCCAACTCTCCCTATACAATCCCAGCTCCACTCCAACCTGTCCCTTCTCACTACGCCGCCCCGGAGGTCCCAATCCTGCCTGTGGAGGACTGTATCATCTCAGCCGCAATGCCACCAACCTCCGGCGGACTGTGGCGGTGCTGGTGCTACTTCACCAGAAACGACAGGTGGCGTAACGACAACTAACTTTGTAAATAATCCCTTATACATAATCCCCTTTTTAAAGAGAATTGTCCCCTGGGACACGGGATCAGGCGCGGCCGCCATTCCCTATAACACAGTTAACCCTTTTGCTGCCTGATACCCAAGTACCCCACACCCTAGGGTGATACAATATCAGAACGTACTAATTTGGAGTTAAAATAATGGTGGTGATGGGTCAGCCCCTGTATCCTTCTTTAAGTGTTCTGCTTATCAGCACAATCTCTGATAGCAGCCTATCTCTAGTTAGTGACACAGGTGCTGACCCATCACTGCCATCATCTGTACTCCAAATGGGTACATTCTCATATCAATGCAACTGAAGGCAGAAAAGTAGACTGGGGAAAAGCAAGAGTTTACAAGTCACTTACATGTGTGGCACCCTGCTCACACAGGTGGCCACAGACTTCTCTAATGCATAGCTGGGTTTCCACAGCAGGTACCTACTACATACGACACCTTCCACCCCGGCACAGTAGGGGTAGCTCCACTTGCCGATCTTAGGCAAGATCCCCTATAAATACTGCTGCTGGGGGCAGAGTTATTCAGAGTGTGAAGACGCTAGGAGAGCTGCGAAGACGTCCTGGTGGTCGGTGCCGCGGTTAGGCCTGAACCAGTGACCCGGAGTGGCCCTTCTACGTCCCGCAAGCCTAAAGTGGGGACAGAAGGTGAGGAGCAAATAGCTGAAAGGGAGAGAGGAACTTGGAGGAGAGTTTCACCCAAAGAACTACCCCATATTGGGGATCTGCACCTGTGGGATACTACAGGACCACAGAAAACCCCATTGTACCGTGGAGGCTTCGGCTTCTCGGTTAGTCCCCTGTGAGTCAAGAGAGGGAACCAGACACTGCAGTGAGACACAGCAGTGATCAGCGAGGGTAACTCGGAGACCGCATAGGAGGAGTGACAGACACTACAGTCAGGAAGAGAGAGGAGTATATAGACAATATGATATTTTATTCGTAGTTGCTATATAGTTTTTGGCTACATATGTTATTCCGCATATGTTTAATATAGTATGTTGACTAGAGATGAGCAAACCTTTTTAGGTTTGGTTCGGGTCGTTGAACTTCCTGGTGTTTAGCAAACCTGTTCGAGTTCGGGGTTGGGGTGCTTGATGTTTGTGTGGCGCCCCTGTGTCCAGGGTGGCCACAGGTAGAAACTGAAGCCAGGCAGGAGGGTAGACAGTTTGTTTAACAAACACCTCAAAACACATATCCACTGTCATGGGAATCTAACCCTGAGTCTGGGACTCTAGGCAGACAAGGGGTAGTAGGTTAGATATGAGTGGATAGAGCGTAGTCATGGTAACGGATGGGTATATAAGGGAGAGACAGAAAGCGGTTAGCCAGTAGGCCAGAGTGAGCTGAACTGAAAAGATCAAGAGTAGGCAGGTGCCGAGCAGCAAAGACAAGACCAGTACCATTAGGTCCAGGGAAGACGTGAGGGCCAGCAACTAACTGACAGGAGAGCCTCCCTTAATATACTAGGAAGTCACACGGGAAGAGAAGGACCCGGTGATCCCTTGCGATACAGGGATACTTGGGGATAGGCTGAAACCAGAGTGTCAGCTCTGAGGGGGACTGAAGATTGAAACCAGCGCTCCAGAAAAACTGACGGGGAACACAGACTCCAGATCTGTGTTCCCACCAGAGGATTGGGGGCACAGCAGCGACTGAGAGGACCCGGCTTACCGCCCATAGATTTAGGGGAAGCTGCTATAGGGGACCGAGCTGCCGCTCCGCAATTCACTTTTAAGGGAAACACCGAGAATAAGCCTGAAAGGACACATAGAAGGACTGAGGAGTCTGGGAGAGATAACCTGGCTGCAGTGGGTTCAGTATACCGGATTCAATTGAGCAAAGTTGTAAAGAACTGTATTGTACCGTGTACTATCTGACAAGAGAGATGGAGAAGTAAATCCGGGTGAACCCTGCTACGGTGTCTGAGTCTGATTTCAGGTATGAAGAACTGTCAGTCCTCCATTTGACCCTGTCAGAAGCCATCTCCACATCATCCCCTTTCCCTGCAACACCTATAATAACCATACCAAGCAGCGGCGAAACAGCTGTTAAGGGCGTGCTGCAGGACAGGGCCCCCCGGGGAACCGCCAGGTCTATCACAAGAGTGTACCATGGGTGAGTGACTGATATAATGGTATTATCCTACACTTGTCGGCTAACACACTCTTTACCTTGTGTACTTCTAACATTATTGTGAATTGTGCCTCATTTGTGCATGGTTTAACCTACGGGGTTACCACCTAACTGCAGTTGTTTTTGGAATTCCCTTGTGCTTCGTTTCATAACGTTTATGTGTCAGCTTTTATACCAATAATAAAAGTTATATTTATGTAACCAAAACTCCATAGTGGTTTCCACTTAATTAATAACCTACAATAACCATCACTGCCCCGGGGAACCCAGTTCTACCCACAGGAACTATTCCATCCTAGCTGCTATAACACCATCCCCGGAGGTTCTGCAGCAGTTGTGGTCCCCATTATTGACCACACAATGTGGGTGGCGTCACAATTGACAAATCCCCTGTAAATAACCGCCATTTTATTGTGAGGGCCCGGGACACGGTCCGGACCAGGACCGCCGTGACATCCCCCAGCAGTACCCCGGTCCGGCACCGAGTACCCCGTCCCAGTGGGCTCTACATTTGCAAAGCACTGGAGAGAGCATCGCTGTGGTCTGGTACAGCTGGTGCTTGGCCCAGTGCGAGCTGCGTGCAGTGTTTGATCAGCTCACACTGGGCTTAAGAGCACAGGCTTTGGGTGTAGTGTATGTCTAAAATTAATTTTGAAAAAAAAAAAACACTGCCCTCCCATCCCCGGAGGTGTTTTACTTTTGGCTGGCTGTATGTGGGCAGAGAACTGAACTGCCAATCAGTGACTTCCGTTTAGGTTTGGGTGAATTTCGGGGTCACGAACAATGCACCAAAAAGTGGCTGCACCTCCCAAACCTGAACTTTAAAAGGTTCACTCATCTCTAATATTGACCAGCCTTAGATGCTATTTGACATCCTCCATTAATGCTTTGTAAGCAACACTTCTTCCTTTATTTATATGCTTTGGGGTAAATTTTTGTTTTAACACTGTATTGTTTGGAGCTGAGCAAAAAGATTTGCAGGACTCTGGTCCAACAGCCACATCAGTAGTCCATGGCCACAAGATCAAAGTTCTATGAACATCCTACTATCTGTGGCATCAGGGTGCATCTTCTGATTAGTAGGACATGCATTATATTTCTGCTTTGGTAAGATGTACCCATAATAGCATAATAGGCCTTCTACTCTAGCAGTGTACTCCTTAACACTGGAATTGCAAAACCAAGAAGGAAATGTCATGGAATTATGTAAATCATAGGATTAATAGATATGTAAATAATGTGCAAATGAGGGGTAAATGGAAAGAAAATTTTCAAATACACTTGACAATTTATTACAAAGTATGATAGCCACGCATCAAAATACATGCACTTACATGCATTTGCATGCTATCAATGTGCTTATAATGGTAGTCTGAGGAAAGCTCTGTCACACTGATTGCATGTAAATTAGCATTATCCGCTGATGGCAGCTCCCTTTACAATTACTAATTATTAGAGATGAGCCACCACCCCAGCGTTCGAATTAGATTCGATTCGTCGAATTGGGGGGGTGTTCGTCGAATCTCCATTGAACACTATTGAACACCATTGAAAAAAATGGCAGGCAAACATAAACACATACAAACATATAGAAAACACCTTCAAAGGTGTCCAAAAGCTTACAAACTACTCAGAAGACGCAACAAACACATGGAAAAGTGACAAGTACATATAGTCATGTGAAAAGAAAAGAGGTGGAGAAGTAAAGGAGAATGAGACACAGATATAGGCATGTCATGCCCTTCTAAAATCATGTAAAACACAGCAAGGGGAATCCAACAAGAGTCTCCATTTTTCCAAAAATTTGGAGACAGACACCACTTGAGTAGCATCAATTGCCCCACAGTTGCAAGCTTAAAATGGTTGGTGACTTTCATGCAGCACATTCAAAAATGCACAAGCCTTTAGTCTCCCCAGGATGACACAGGGGTAGAAAAGTCCTTGCGGATCCATGACTTGTTCATCTTGATGAACGTTAGTCTGTCTACATTGTCACTGGACACAGCCGCGTGCGCTTATCTGTCAGCACACCACCAGCAGCGCTGTAGACACGTTCTGAGAGAATGCTGGCTGCGGGGCACGACAAGATCTCCAAGGCGTGAGTGGTGAGCTCAGGCCATTTTTCCAGATTGGAAGCCCAAAATGAGCAAGGGTCCAGTTCCACAGTCATGGCATCGATGTTCACTTGAAGATACTCCTGTACCATCCCCTCTAGGCGTTAACTATGTGTCAGACTTCTTGTCTCCTGTGGCCTTGCAAAGGATGGTTTAAAAAATTGGTGAAACGATTCCACAAAATTGTTACTACCAGATACGGTGTTACTGTTACGGTTTGAGTGATGACTTGACAGTCCCACGGTTGGCAAATTACAACTGTGAGATTCACTACAAGCACCACTAGTGTTTTGTGGAAAAGCAGATCTAAGATTCTTTAACAGCCTCTGCTGATACTCCTGCATGCGTGAATCCCTTTCTATGGCAGGAATTATTTTGCCAAATTTACTCTTGTACTGGGAATCTAAGAGTGTGGCAACCCAGTAGTCGGCATTACTTCGAATTCTGACAATCCGAGGATCATGTTGCAGGTAGTGCAGCAAGAAGGCACTCATGTGTCTTGCCCATCCAGGAGGACCAAGTCCTTGTTGAGTTGGTGGCGGCGAGGTAAGAATCATGCTTCCTTCCTCTGCCCTCTCCCCCCAACCTCGCACAACAGAAATGTGATCAAGGTCTCCCTCATCTGAGGAGTCTTCTATGCCCATCGCCAGTTCGTCCTCCATTTGTTCCTCGGCTCCTGCACCTTCCTCAACATTTTGGCTGCTACCATGCGCCCTCGTTAATCTCTCTCACCCTCCCTCCCATGCCTGCCGAATTGGTGCTGCCGACCATCTGGACCTTGGAGATCTTGATATCCCTTCCCCATATTACTCCTCCTGTACTTCCTCCCCTTCCTCCCACCACCTGACTCTGATTAGTGTTTAAAGTGTGCTCCAGCATGTAAATGACTGGAATAGTCGTGCTAATAATGGCATCGTTAGCACTAGACATCTTCGTCGCCATTTCAAAACTGTGCAGAAGGGTGCATAGGTCCTTGATCTGAGACCACTGCTGCAGCATGATTTGCCCCAACTCTGGATCTTGTTGGCCCAGGCTATACTTCATAACATATTGCACCAGGGCTCGTCGGTGCTTCCACAGTCGCTGCAACATGTGCAGAGTTCAATTCCATCGTGTCGGCACATCGCATTTCAGCCGGTGAACTGGCAGGCCGAACGACTTCAGTAGAGATGCAAGTGGTTGAGCTGCGGGATGTGAACGGCGGAAGTGAGCACACAGATACCGTGCCCACTGCAGAAGCTCATCTAGTCCAGGATAGTAAGCTAAAAATTGCTGGACAACCAGGTTCAAGACGTGAGCCGTACAAAGCAACGTGTGTGACATTGCCCTGGCGAAGGGCCGCACTCAAGTTTGCAGCATTGTCGCACAAGGCCTTCCCTGGCTGCAGGTTCAGTGGAGACAACCATTGCTGAAACTCAGTCTCCAGAGCTGACCACAACTTCTCAGCTGTGTGACTCACATTCCCAGACTTTTAAACGTAAACACTGCCTGATGCCGTTGAGCCCTGCTGCCAGCATAGTAAGGAGGAGTGCAGGATTCCTTCTGTGCAGTTACAATGCGGGTGGCATTACCAGACAGGCTTTGGGTGCAGGTGGAAGACCGAGAGAAGGTTGAGGAGGCAGAAGCAGTGGAAGAACTTCTACATACAAAAGATTGACACACAACTCGTGGGGATGGCAAGACTTGGACAGCAGTCCCTTCTCCTGCTGTCACCATTGTTAACCAGTGTCCAGTCACCGACATGTAACGCCCCTGTCCATGCTTACTCATCCAAGTGTGTGTGGTGAAATGCACCCTGTCACACGCAGAGTTGCTCAAGGAAGCGGTGATGTTGTTGTGACGCCCCACAAATGCAGGCGTCACAGAGAGGTATTACACCCGTAAAAGAGGTGTAAATGCTCCAGCTGCAGGTGGACCCTAGGATGGTGGGTGGGACCCATTCCCAGCACTCCCACATTAGTTTAGGGTGGGAGGTTACCCTGGAGGGGATAAATTCACCTCTAGGGGGATCAAGAAGGTTTTTGGTCTTTGTCTTTTGCTTGAGGTCTCTCGCCTGAGGGACCAGGAGGAGATGGAGGAAGAGGAAAGGTTTTAGGAAGATTAAGCTTAGTGGAACGAGGCGGAAGGTCAAACCAGAGCGGTTTCAAGCCGAACCGGAGGGAAGAAGAAGGGACCTTCAGGAGGTCCTGAAAGAGGGCGCCCAACGAGAGAAGTCCGGGCCCTAGAGAGAAAGGGAGATCCTCAGATTGGAGCAACCATCCTCCAGGGGATACTCCAGGACAACAAGGGAACGCCGGGCCCGAGGATCTGGCCAGAGTCCAGCTTTGCAGACAGCAACCGGCGGCTGTGGCTTGTTTATCAGCTGCAGCACCCTGCCATTGGAGCGGTCTGCCTGCTTCCTCACCAACAAGGGAGGGGACTCCCTGTTACTACCTATACGGAGCTACTGGGTATAGATCAATCTTAAGTGGGGAAGAACGGACACAGGTTAGTTAATGAAGGTACACCAAGGGTTTCACCATACCACTTGGGATCCACTTGCAGCCACCCGTTAAGCTACCTGTTCTTGTAACATCTGAATGCTGAACTGTGAACTGTAACTGATGCTGCTACGAGTTGACAGTAAAGTACCCGGGAGAAAGTGATTTTGCTTCTGCATGTATTTTTCTACTGCAACCTGTTCCCTTTGCAGGAACGCTGCCCTGGAAGAACAGCCCTGTTTGTAGAGGGCTTTGCCAACTCAGCCGCAATACCATCCACCTCCGGCGGACTGTGGCGGCGCTGGTGACCCATCACCAAATACTACAGGTAGCTTCACGAGAACTGTATATAGAATCCCCTGTAAATATAACCCCTTTTTGAAGTGTCACCCAGGACACGAGATCAGGTGCAGCCACCACTACCTGTGACACTAAATGCTACCCACTGGTCTCAGGTCAGCTGTTCATTTGAAGTAGCAGTGCTGTGAGGTTCATGTGAGTTCATGCTTGACTGCATGAACTCACATGAACTTTCCCATGGGTCCACAGCTCTGCTACATCTCTGGTGGAGGTTCTCTACCAGAGATGTAGCAGAGCTAAAGAATAACCCTGGATTGGAATACGTTGGTCTGAAGAGGATTTTTTTTTAAATAAAGATGGAGTCCCTAAGTGTGTTTTTGTTTTTTTTTCCAAATAAAAATATTTTTCTTGGTGTTGTGTTTTGATTTAAACAATTTAATAGAAATTCATGGCGGTCATGTCTAATATTGGCATGACCCCATGAATTTCGGGCTTAGGGCCAGCTGATAACAAAAAGCTGGCCCTAACCCCTTTATTACCCAGTGAGCCACCGCATATTTCTATCTCCAGCCAGGTACAGCTAGGCAGCTGGGGGCTGAAATGCGCAGCGCAGGGAGGCCCAAGCCTTCTGGGCACCCCCGCTGCGAATGGCAGCCCACAGCCGCCCCAGAAAATGGCGCGTTCATTGAAGCGCCATGTTCTGGCGCCGAACCCAACTCTTCCAGGGCCCTGGTGTGGTGGCTCACTGGGTAATAAAGGGGTTAGTTGCTTCACAGGTTGGCTACTCCACTGACTACGAGACACTGCTAGTAGCCCAAAAGGGTTGCCTGGGCTAGATGCAGTAAAAAATTGTTATTAGATAGACAGGCAGTGTAGCTTGCTTCACAGGTGGGCTACACCTCTGACTACCAGACACTACTACTAGCCCAAAAGGATTGTCTGGGCTAGATGCAGTAAAAATAGTTGTAAGATAGACAGGTGGTGTAGCTTGCTTCACAGGTGGGCTACACCGCTGACTACCAGACACTGCTACTAGCCCAAAAGGATTGCTTGCGCTAGATGCAGTAAAAAATTTGCTACTAAAGACAGGTGGTGTAGCTTGGTTCACAGCAGTGCAACACTACTAGCCCAAAAGGATTGGCTGAGCTAGATTTGGCCAGATGCTGTGCAAGCACTTGCACAGCACTGGCACAGACCTGCCTGGCAAAAAATGCTATAAACTTCTCTAACCTGGCCCTTAAAAGGGCTGATATTACAACCAATCCTTACTTCTCTGAACTAGCCCTCTAAAGGGCTGATATTACAACTAGTCCCTACTTCTCTGAACTAGCCCTCAAAAGGGCTATTAAAACTAGTCCCTACACCCTAAACCTATCTCTCTATCTAACCTGAAATTCGCTTGCTATTTGGCTGACTGACACTGTAATACTGTATAGCGCCCACAGCAGC
This sequence comes from Allobates femoralis, assembly GCA_033576535.1. Classification (NCBI taxonomy): domain Eukaryota; kingdom Metazoa; phylum Chordata; class Amphibia; order Anura; family Aromobatidae; genus Allobates; species Allobates femoralis. The sequence continues at coordinate 69,622,598 of JARQOC010000002.1, read as the reverse complement.
AGCGGTGCCGTCTGACACAGAGCTGCAGCAGTGAGGAAATTGTGGTGACAGGGAAAATGGCTGGGCCTTATAGGGCAAGGACATGTGACATACACAGCCAATCAGTATACAAGGACGAAGTGTCGTATGATCCGAGCTGCTACCAAAAGGAAGACCTGGACAAAGGATAGTCTGGTTGAATTTAACTCTTTAACCTATGCGTTTCGGAGACCCTCCTGGTTCCTTCCTCAGGGAAATATCAAGAAGTACATACAGTTGTGGCCAAAAGCATTGACACCCCCGCAATTCTGTCAGATAATACTCAATTTCTTCCTGAAAATGATTGCAATCACAAATTCTTTGGTATTATTATTTTCATTTAATTTGTCTTCAATGAAAAAACACAAAAAGAATTGTCCTAAAGCCAAATTGGATATAATTCCACACCAAACATAAAAAAGGGGGTGGACAAAAGTATTGGCACTGTTAGAAAAATCATGTGATGCATCTCTAATTTGTGTAATTAACAGCACTTGTAACTTACCTGTGGTACCTAACAGGTGTTAGTGATAACTAAAATCACACTTGCAGCCAGTTGACATGGATTAAAGTTGACTCAACCTCTGTCCTGTGTCCTTGTGTGTACCACATTGAGCATGGAGAAAAGAAAGAAGACCAAAGAACTGTATGAGGACTTGAGAAACCAAATTGCGAGGACGCATGAGCAATCTCAAGTCCATCTCCAAAGACCTGAATGTTCCTGTGTCTACCGTGCGCAGTGTCATCAAGAAGTTTAAAGCCCATGGCACTGTGGCTAACCTCACTAGATGTGGACGGAAAAGAAAAATTGACGAGAGATTTTAACGCAAGATTGTGCGGATGGTGGATAAAGAACCTTGACTAACATCCAAACAAGTTCAAGCTGCCCTGCAGTCCAAGGGTACAACAGTTTCAACCCGTACTATCCGTCGGTGTCTGAATGAAAAGGGACTGTATGGTAGGATATCAAGGAAGACCCCACTTCTTACCCCGAGACATAAAAAGTTTGCCAAAACTTACCTGAGAAAGTCTAAAATGTTTTGGAAGAATGTTCTCTGGTCAGATGAGACAAAAGTAGAGCTTTTTGGGCAAAGGCATCAACATAGAGCTTACAGGAGATAAAAAGAGGCATTCAAAGAAAAGAACACGATCCCTACAGTCAAACATTGCAGAGGTTCCCTGATGTTTTGGGGTTGCTTTGCTGCCTCTGGCACTGGACTGCTTGACCATGTGCATGGCATTATGAAGTCTGAAGACTACCAACAAATTTTGCAGCATAATGTAGGGCCCAGTGTGAGAAAGCTGGATCTCCCTCAGGGGTCATGGGTCTTCCAGCAGGACAATGACCCAAAACACACTTCAAAAAGCACTAGAAAATGGTTTGAGAGAAAGTACTTGAGACTTCTAATGTGGCCATCAATGAGTCCAGACCTGAATCCCATAGAACACCTGTGGAAAGATCTAAAAATGACATTTTGGAGAAAGCACCCTTCAAATATCAGGGACCTGGAGCAGTTTGCCAAAGAAGAATGGTCTAAAATTCCAGCAGAGCATTATAAGAAAATCATTGATGGTTACCGGAAGCGGTTGATCACAGTTATTTTGGCTAAAGGTTGTGCAACCAAGAATTAGGCTGAGGGTGCCAATACTTTTGTCTGGCCCATTTTTGGAGTTTTGTGTGAAATGATCAATGTTTTGCTTTTTGCTTCATTCTCTTTTGCGTTTTTTCATTGAAGACAAATTAAATGAAGATAATAATACCAAAGAGTTTGTGATTGCAATCATTTTCAGGAAGAAACTGAGTATTATCTGACAGAATTGCAGGGGTATAAGGGAGTTATCTGCTGCGACACTAAACACTATGTGCACTTAAATGAGTGCCAGCAGTGGCTGGACTGCACAGCTAATACAGATACAATGTGAATAGGGGTATAGCAATCACTGCTCTAGATACAATGCAAAATGGAAGGCTTAGCTTCAGCAGTAGCTACTGCTGAGTGCCCGGAAATCACGCCAAGGTGCTTCCGTTTTTTCCGGGTCCTAACACTATGACTAATGGTGGTGTGTAAAATGTATGGGTTTATATGCCTCTGTTCTGATTAAAAACAAGAAAAGTATGTGTTAGACTCAGACAAATGCCTCAGAATGGCGCTATATAAATAAATAATAATATATATATATATATATATATATATATATACTAGCTGTGAGCCCGATGCAAATGCATCGGGATTCTAGAACGTGCATTAATTTGATTATAGTAGTTATAGCTGTTAGCCTGATGCAAATGCATCGGGTATCTAAAATATGTTTATTGTTTTTTTAAACATTTTTAAATAATAATCGCATCATCAAAAGCAATAATATAAGCCATAGCATTATTATTAGCAGTAATAGCAGTATTATTGGCATTATTAGCAGTATTATGAGCATTAATAACAGTATTAATAGCATTAATAGCATTATTATTAGCATTAATAGCATTATTAATAGCATTATTAGCATTAATAATAGCATTAATAACATTATTAATAGCATTAATAGCATTATTATTAGCATTAATTGCATTAATAATAGCATTATTAGCATTAATAATAACATTAATAACATTATTAATAGCATTAATAGCATTATTATTAGCATTAATAGCATTAATAATAACATTATTAGCATTAATAATAGCATTAATAACATTATTAATAGCATTAATAGTATTATTATTAGCAATAATAGCATTAATAATAGCATTATTAGCATTAATAATAGGATTAATAACATTATTAATAGCATTAATAGCATTATTATTAGCATTAATAGCATTAATAATAGCATTATTAGCATTAATAATAGCATTAATAACATTATTAATAGCATTAATAGCATTATTATTAGCATTAATAGCAATATTAATAGCATTAATAGGACAAATATTAGCATTAATAGCATAATTAATAGCATTAATAGCATTATTAATAGCATTAATAGAATTATTATTAGCATTAATAGCATTAATAATAGCATTAATAGCATTAATAATAGCATTAATAACATTATTAATAGCATTAATAGCATTATTATTAGCATAAATAGCATTATTATTAGCATTAATAGCATTAATAATGCCATTAATAGGATAAATATTAGCATTGATAGCATTAATAGCATAATTAATAGCATTAATAGCATTATTATTAGCATTAATAGCATTATTATTAGCATTAATAGCATTAATAGGATAAATATTAGCATTAATAGCATTAATAGCATTATTAATAGCATTATTATTGGCATTAATAGCATTAATAATAGCATTATTAGCATTAATAATAGCATTAATAACATTATTAATAGCATTAATAGCATTATTATTAGCATTAATAGCATTAATAGCATTATTATTAGCATTAATAGCATTAATAATACCATGAATAGGATAAATATTAGCATTAATAGCAATAATAGCATAATTAATAGCATTAAAAGCATTATTAATAGCATTAATAGCATTATTATTAGCATTAATAGCATTAATAGCATTATTATTAGCATTAATAGCATTAATACTACCATGATAGGATAAATATTAGCATTAATAGCAATAATAGCATAATTAATAGCATTAATAGCATTATTAATAGCATTAATAGCATTAATAGGATAAATATTAGCATTAATAGCATTATTAATAGCATTAATAATACCATTAATAGGATAAATATTAGCATTAATAGCATTAATAGCATAATTAATAGCATTAATAGCATTATTAATAGCATTAATAGCATTATTATTAGCATTAATAGCATTAATAATAGCATTAATAACATTATTAATAGCATTAATAGCATTATTATTAGCATTAATAGCATTAATAGCATTATTATTAGCATTAATAGCATTAATAATACCATTAATAGGATAAATATTAGCATTAATAGCATTAATAGCATTATTAATAGCATTAATAGCATTATTATTAGCATAAATAGCATTAATAATAGCATTATTAGCATTAATAATAGCATTAATAACATTATTAATAGCATTAATAGCATTATTATTAGCATTAATAGCATTAATAATAGCATTATTAGCATTAATAATAGCATTAATAACATTATTAATAGCATTAATAGCATTATTATGAGCATTAATAGCATTAATAGTATTATTAATAGCATGAATAGCATTATTAATAGCATTAATAGGATTAATAGCATTATTAATAGCATTATTAATAGCATTAATAGCATAAATAATAGAATTAATAGCATAAAAAATAGCATTAATAGCATTAGTATTAGCATAAAGAGCATTAATAGCAATATTATTAGCATGAATAGCATTATTAATAGCATTAATAGCATTAATAGGATAAATATTAGCATTAATAGCATTAATAGCATAATTAATAGCATTAATAGCATTATTAATAGCATTAATAGCATTATTATTAGCATTAATAGCATTAATAATAGCATTATTAGCATTAATAGCATTATTATTAGCATTAATAGCATTAATAATACCATGAATAGGATAAATATTAGCATTAATAGCAATAATAGCATAATTAATAGCATTAATAGCATTATTAATAGCATTAATAGCATTAATAGATAAATATTAGCATTAATAGCATTATTAATAGCATTAATAATACCATTAATAGGATAAATATTAGCATTAATAGCATTAATAGCATAATTAATAGCATTAATAGCATTATTAATAGCATTAATAGCATTATTATTAGCATTAATAGCATTAATAATAGCATTATTAGCATTAATAATAGCATTAATAACATTATTAATAGCATTAATAGCATTATTATTAGCATTAATAGCATTAATAGCATTATTATTAGCATTAATAGCATTAATAATACCATTAATAGGATAAATATTAGCATTAATAGCATTAATAACATAAATAATAGCATTAATAGCATTATTAATAGCATTAATAGCATTATTATTAGCATAAATAGCATTAATAATAGCATTATTAGCATTAATAATAGCATTAATAACATTATTAATAGCATTAATAGCATTATTATTAGCATTAATAGCATTAATAATAGCATTATTAGCATTAATAATAGCATTAATAACATTACTAATAGCATTAATAGCATTATTATGAGCATTAATAGCATTAATAGTATTATTAATAGCATGAATAGCATTATTAATAGCATTAATAGGATTAATAGCATTATTAATAGCATTATTAATAGCATTAATAGCATAAATAATAGAATTAATAGCATAAAAAATAACATTTAATAGCATTAGTATTAGCATAAAGAGCATTAAATAGCAATATATATGCATGAATAGCATTATTAATAGCATTAATAGCATTAATAGATAAATATTAGCATTAATAGCATTAATAGCATATTAATTAGCATTAATAGCATTATTAATAGCATTAATAGCATTATTATTAGCATTAATAGCATTAATAAAAGCATTATTAGCATTAATAATAGCATTAATAACATTATTAATAGCATTAATAGCATTATTATTAGCATTAATAGCATTAATAGCATTATTATTAGCATTAATAGCATTAATATACCATAATAGGATAAATATTAGCATTAATAGCATTAATAGCATAAATAATAGCATTAATAGCATTATTAATAGCATTAATAGCATTATTATTAGCATAAATAGCATTAATAATAGCATTTATTAGCATTAATAATAGCATTAATAACATTATTAATAGCATTAATAGCATTATTATTAGCATTAATAGCATTAATAGCATTATTATAGCATTAATAGCATTAATTATTAGCATTAATAGATAATTATAGCATTAATACTATTAATAGCATTAATTAGCATTATATTATTAGCATTAATAGCATTATTAATTAGCAGATTATGCATTAATTAACATTATTAATTATTTAATATTATTTAATTAATTATTTATTATGCTTATTAATTGCATTTAATTAATTAGCATTATTGATTATAATACATTATTAACATTTATTAATAGATTAATAGTTATTATTAGGCTTGAAAGTCTTTAATATAACATATTGATTAATAATAGCATATATTAACATTATTATGCATTAATGTTATTATCATAATAGCCAATAATAGGATTAAACTAGCATATACATTATAATAGCATTAATAACAGCCTTATTAATAGCAGGTAATATCCATTTTAATTAGCATTAATAGCTATAACAATTGCTTATTAGCATTAATAATAGCATTAATAACATTATTAATAGCAAATTAATAGCATATTATTTGCATATAATAGCAATATTAATAGCATTAATAGGACAAATAATAGCATTAATAGCATTAATTAATAGCATTAATAGCATTATTTAATAGCATTAATAGAATTTTTTATTAGCATTAATAGCATTAATTAATAGCATTAATAGCATTAATAATAGCATTAATAACATTATTAATAGCATTAATAGCATATATTATTAGCATAAATAGCATTTATATATTAGCATTTTTAATAGCATTAATAATGCCATTAATAGGATAAATATTAGCATTGATAGCATTAATAGCATAATTAATAGCATTAATAGCATTATTATTAGCATTAATAGCATTATTATTAGCATTAATAGCATTAATAATAGATAAATATTAGCAAATTTAAAAGCATTAATAGCATTATTAATAGCATTATATTTGGCATTAATAGCATTAATAATAGCATTATTAGCATTAATAATAGCATTAATAACATTATTAATAGCCATTAATAGGCATATAATTAGCATTAATAGCATTAATAGCATTTATTAATAGCATTAATAGCATTAATAATACCATGAATAGGATTAATATTAGCATTAAAAAGCAATAATAGCATTAATTAATAGCATTAATAAGCATTATTAATAGCATTAATAGCATTATTATTAGCATTAATAGCATTAAATAGCATTATTAATTAGCATTAATAGCATTAATACTACATGAATAGGATAAAATATTTAGCATTAATAGCAATTTAATAGCATAATTAATAGCATAATAGCATTATTAATAGCATTAATAGCATTAATAGGATAAATATTAGCATTAATAGCATATTAATAGCATTAATAATACCATTAATAGGATAAAATATTACATTAAATAGCATATATTAGCATATTAATAGCATTAATAGCATTATTAATAGCATTAATAGCATTATTATTAGCATATAATAGCATTAATAATACATAATAACATTATTAATAGCATTAATAGCATATTATTAGCATTAATAGCATTAATAGCATTATTATAGCATTAATAGCATTAATAATACATTAATAGGATAAATAAATTTGCATTAATAGCATTAAATAGCATTATTAATAGCATTAATAGCATTATTATTAGCATAAATAGCATTAATAATAGCATTATTAGCATTAATATAGCATTAATAACATTATTAATAGCATTAATAGCATTATTATTAGCATTAATAGCATTAATAATAGCATTATTAGCATTAATAATAGCATTAATAACATTATTAATAGCATTAATAGCATTATTATGAGCATTAATAGCATTAATAGTATTATTATTAGCATTAATAGCATTAATAATACCATTAATAGGATAAATATTAGCATTAATAGCATTAATAGCATAAATAATAGCATTAATAGCATTATTAATAGCATTAATAGCATTATTATTAGCATAAATAGCATTAATAATAGCATTATTAGCATTAATAATAGCATTAATAACATTATTAATAGCATTAATAGCATTATTATTAGCATTAATAGCATTAATAGCATTATTATTAGCATTAATAGCATTAATAATACCATTAATAGGATAAATATTAGCATTAATAGCATTAATAGCATAAATAATAGCATTAATAGCATAATTATTAGCATTAATAGCATTATTATTAGCAGTAATATCATTATTATTAGAATTTTTTTTTTAATTATTATTTTTTATTTAATTATTTATTATTTTTTATTTATTTTTTTATTATTTTTTAATTATTTTTTAATTATTTTTTTTATTATTAAATTTATTATTTAGGCTGAGACCCAGTTCTCTTTCAGGTCCGCTGAAAGGGCTGATATAATTAGCATATATTTAATTTTTTTATTATTATTTTTTCTGGTCATCATAATGGGAGACCCAGACAATGGGGTTAAGGGCACTGCCCTCCGGAGGCCACACTAGGTACTACAAGTTTGTAGACACCGCCCCCTCCGCTTATAAACCCCTACCGCAGGGAATATCCTCAGTTTTTAACTTAGTGTGCTCGGAGGTATCACACGCTTTGCTTGCACTTCACTGCATTCTCACTACGTGATGGCGTCTGAAGACAAGGTAATATGGTCCCGGTCGGGGACCTTCGGCAGTCTCCCTGCTCACCCTTAGGGAACACGCAGGTCGAGGTACCGGAGGGCCTAGAGCCTGGACACTTGGTGTTCTCCCGGTACGCTGTCGCACTCCTTCCCATCCCTGTTTGGGGGCTCTGGAAAGTGGGAGACTGGAGCCTTGCACAGCTCCGCTCCGTCCGAGGCCTCCCTAAATGGTGCTTACAGACCGGACTGGAGCCAGCCCAGTCCGAGGCCTCCCTAAATGGTGCTTACAGACCGGACTGGTGCTGCACCCCCGTCCGAGGCCTCCCTAAATGGTGCTCACAGACCGGACCGGCACTGAGGCACCTTGGTGTCTCCTGTGTGCCTGGGGGTAGTGTCGGCACTATATGTGTTGGGACACTCAGACCGCGCGCAACCCTCGGGTCCGCGGTTCTGGCGGTGGACCCCGTGCTGGGGCCACTCTGGCTGACCGCCCTGTGTCTCACAGGGGCTGCGGCTGTCGGCTCCAGACTTTGTCTGCAGCCTTGGTATTGTGTTTTTTTGTGTGTGTCACGGTACCTTCCCGCGCTGCGGGCCTCGGCGCCTTCATTACTGAGGCTGCCTGAGGAGATGGAAGCAGCCCCGGCGGTGACGTCATTAAGGGGCGTGCGTGTGGCTTCCCGCGTGTTTTCGGCTCCGCCCACAATTGTTTTGTCGGCGGCCATCTTCCCCTCGCTTCCCGGCTGGGATCTGCTTGAGGTGCACGGCTGCACTCATTACAGGGGAGACCGGAAGACTCGCGGAGGCCACACACGCACACACCGCTTCCTCCGCCGCATTACTGCGGTCGGTAAGCCGCCGGTTGTACCGGTTTTTTCTCTTTAGAAATTGGCTTATTCCCCTGCTGTGGGAATGTCCTCAGCTGGGAAGAATGCTGCTAAGGCGGCCAGTAACACCATCACCTGTGCTACATGCAAAGGGACACTGGTGGAGGGGTCCTGCAATAACTGCGGACGCCCAGAGGCCCGGGCTGATACAGCTGAGTCAGCAGCCTCGGTGCTTTACCCTGTGGTCCATGTGGGTCCAGGGCCATGGGAGACACAGAACAAGATAAATGAATCTATGTTATCCCAGCTGTCCTCCATGTCGCAATCCCTGGAGGTACTGACCAGGAGACTGGACAATCCAGCGGCTCCTTCACATTATCCCAGGGTGTCCCCTGCCTCAACTATGAGACCCCTTAAGCGGACTCGACGTGAGGATTCACCCGAGCTCCAGACACTCTGAAGAGGAGGGTCTCTCTGAGGGGGATGAGGATGATGGGGGTTCATTACTCGGGTCCGTGTCAGAACCACCAGAGGGGGTGGAGGATCTGGTGTCCTCCATCAACGAGACTCTGCGTCTCGTGACACCCCCGGAGGAGGTGAACGTGCACCCGAAGGAGGTCTACCAATGGCTGCGGCCGGAGGCTAGACCAAGTGGTTCCTTTATGGACCACACTAACTTTGGAAGGGTGGTTAGAGCGCCCAGGATTCATCCTGGACGGCGTTATGTCCGTAAATCCAAGGACAATCGCTTCCCCTTCTCTGAAGAGGTGCTTCAGGAGTGGTCGCAGTCCCCTAAGGTGGACGCTTCCATGACCAGGATTGCTGCACGCTCTCTGTTCTCTGCCTCTGATAACTCCTCATTAAAGGATGCGACAGATAGACAGGTCGAGCAACTCGCCAAGTCTTCTTATGAGGCTGTGGGGTCTTCTTTTGCCCCTAATTTTGCTGCGGTCTGGACTCTGCAGGCGATCACCTCCTGCTTGGATGGTATCGCGGAACTGGCAGGGTCCAGTTCAGAAGTCCTGGCGCTTACTGATAGAGCAAGGGCCTATGCGGATTACGCCAGGACGGCAGTACTGGAAACTGCAAATCGCTCTGCTGTGGCTTCGGCCAACGCTATTGCGATCCGCAGGTTATTGTGGCTGCGCCTTTGGGACTCAGATGCCACGTCTAAGAAGATTTTACAGAATCTTCCGTTCTCGGGCGACAGGCTTTTTGGTACCGAACTGGACAAACTGATTAAGGATTCTGCTGAGTCAAAGATTCCACAGAATAAACCTAAGCCACGGTATACCGTGAAGAGGAACCCAAAACAGTGGTCCTTTCGATCCAGTTCACAGCCATCAGCATCGTCTGCCCGTGCGGACAGAGGGAACAAGTCCTCTACTCAGTGGCGTCCCAAGGGTCGCCAGAAGAAGCCGGCGGGGGCGGCGGCTGCCACCCCCAAACCCACTTCTGCATGAATCGCGCTCTCCTCCTGCCTCCCCACAGGTGGGGGGCCGCCTGTCTCTTTTTCGGGACAGATGGCTACTCCAGGTCCAAGATCAGTGGGTACGAGATATAGTCTCCAGAGGATACAGGATAGAGCTAACGTCTCACCCGACACACCGATTCCATCGATCGGTCCCGTCTCCAGAAAAAGCTCAGGCTTTTCATCTGGTGTTGGAAGGTCTCCGCAGAGACGGAGTAGTGGTCCCAGTGCCTTCCGGGGAGAGGTTCAGGGGTTTTTACTCCAACCTCTTTATCGTCCCAAAGAAGGACGGCTCTTTTCGCCCGGTTCTGGACCTCAAGTTGTTCAATCGTCACGTGTTGGTTCGGAAGTTCCGCATGGAATCCCTGCGCTCCGTGATAGCGGCTGTGTCACAGGGGGACTTCCTAGCGTCCATAGATATCCGGGACGCTTACCTTCACGTGCCCATTGCACCAGCTCATCAACGCTGGTTAAGATTCGCAGTGGGGGACGAACACTACCAGTTCGTGGCGCTGCCCTTCGGGTTGGCCTCGGCTCCGCGGGTGTTCACAAAAGTGATGGCCTCTATGATGGCTCTCCTGCATGTGCAGGGACATGCCGTCATCCCATATTTAGACGACCTTCTGGTCAGGGCGCCATCGGAACACCTGTGTCGGATGAGCCTGGAGGTGACCATGAAGTCTCTGGAACATTTTGGGTGGCTTCTCAATGTTCAGAAATCGACCCTGGTTCCGACACAGTCACTGACATATCTGGGCATGGACTTCCATACAGACTCAGCCCTGGTGTCTCTGCCACGAGCCAAACAGTTGGCCATCCATTCCGGAGTACAACAGGTCCTCCTGTCACCACAGTCATCCATACGGGTGTTGATGAAACTGGTGGGGCGTATGGTGGCATCAATAGAGGCGGTGCCTTTCGCACAATTTCGCCTCCGTCCTCTCCAGCTGGAGATTCTCCGCAGATGGGACAAGAGGACGATTTCTCTGAATCGGCTGGTGACTCTTTCTCAACCGACCAGGGATTCCCTGCAGTGGTGGCTACTGCCACGTCACTTGTCTCGGGGCCGGTCTTTCCTCAAACCATCTTGGTTAGTGGTGACCACCGACGCCAGTCTGACGGGCTGGGGGGCGGTGTTCTTACACCACAGGGCCCAAGGCCTCTGGACTCAGTCGGAGTCGGCGTTGCAGATCAACGTGCTGGAGATCAGGGCGATCTATCTGGCGCTCCTGGCTTTTCAGATTCCTCTCAGGACACCCCATTCGGGTTCAGTCCGACAATGCGACGGCTGTCGCGTATATAAATCATCAGGGAGGAACCAGGAGTGCACAGGCTCTGGCCGAAGTCCACCGCATCCTATCCTGGACGGAGGACAACAACTGCCTGATTTCCGCAGTTCACATCCCAGGGGTCGAAAACTGGGAGGCCGACTATCTGAGCCGGCAGGGGATGGACGCCGGAGAGTGGTCTCTTCATCCGGATGTCTTCCGAGACGTCTGCAGCAGATGGGGCACTCCGGATGTGGACCTGATGGCCTCACGGCTGAATCATCAGGTGCCGCACTACATGGCAAGGTCGTGGGATCCTCAGTCTTTGGGAGCGGACGCTCTGATCCTGAGTTGGTCCAGATTTCTTCTGCCATATGTGTTCCCGCCTCTAGCTCTGATTCCCAAGGTTTTGTGGAAGATCAGGACGGAGTGCAGGGTGGCCATTCTAGTGGCTCCGGATTGGCCCAGGAGGTCCTGGTATCCAGACCTGTGGCAGCTGTCAGGCGGACACAGGTGGGCTCTTCCAGAACGCGCAGATCTTCTCGCGCAAGGCCCATTTTTCCACCTCAATTCCAGGGCCCTCAGGTTGACTGCATGGCTCTTGAGGCCTGGCTACTGACGTCCAGGGGTTTCTCCTCGACAGTGGTTGACACCATGAATCGGGCTAGAAAGCCGGTTTCGCGGAAGATATACCACAGGACGTGGAAAATCTTTTTCGCCTGGTGTGCTTCTGGTAGACGGTCACCTTGGCCCTTGTCGGTTCCGACGCTGTTGGCCTTCCTTCAGTCGGGTTTGGAGCTGGGTTTATCCCTTAGCTCCCTGAAGGGTCAGGTGTCGGCGCTGTCTGTGCTGTTTGACAGACGTTTGGCGCTTCTACCGAAGGTTCGTCAATTCCTACAGGGGGTGTCTCGAGTGGTTCCGCCATATAGACGGCCACTGGACCCTTGGGACCTCAACATGGTCCTGGCGGCTCTTCAGAAGCCGCCGTTTGAACCGCTGAGAGAAGTTTCTCTCTCTCGTCTATCCCAGAAAGTGGTCTTTTTGGTGGCAATTACGTCTCTGAGAAGGGTCTCAGAATTGGCTGCACTTTCGTGCAAGTCACCCTTCCTGGTGGTTCACCAAGACAAGGTGGTCTTACGCCCACGGCCTGAATTCTTGCCTAAGGTGGTGTCCACTTTTCACCTGAACCAAGAGATTGTGCTTCCATCATTTTGTCCCGCTCCCGTTCATCAGGTTGAGCGCGACCTTCACACTCTGGATCTCGTGAGGGCTGTACGCATTTATGTGTCCAGAACTGCCTCCTTCCGGAGTTCTGACTCTTTGTTTATCCTTACGGCGGGTCGCTGTAAGGGGTCCACGGCATCAAAATCTACCTTGGCCAGATGGATCAAGGTGCCCATTCAGGAGGCCTACCGTTCTTCAGGTCTGCCTCTCCCGGTGGGATTGAAGGCGCACTCGACTAGAGCTGTCGGTGCCTCCTGGGCTTTGCGACATCGAGCTTCTGCTCTACAGGTGTGTCAGGCAGCCACATGGTCAAGCCTGCATACTTTTCTAAGCACTATATGGTGCATGCCCATGCCTCTGCGGATGCAAGTCTGGGCAGGCGGGTCCTCCAGGCGGCGGTTGCCCACCTTTGAAGAGGGGGACCGTGTGTTATCCGTCATTTTTTGAGGAACTCTTCCCGCCCTGGGGTATTGCTTTAGGACATCCCCATTGTCTGGGTCTCCCATTATGATGACCAGAAAAAAGAGAATTTTGTTTACTTACCGTAAATTCTTTTTTCTTTAATCATCAATGGGAGACCCAGCACCCACCCAGTGTTCCGTTGGTTGTTGTCACATTTGACTTGTTCCCAGTTGGAACAGTTTATTCCGGGTTGTTGGACCATTTGTTCACGGTTTCTTTCTCCCGAGGTTTCGGGTGTGGTTATTTTGTGTCTCCTCGCAGCTTATGGACCAAACTGAGGATATTCCCTGCGGTAAGGGTTTATAAGCGGAGGGGGCGGTGTCTACAAACTTGTAGTACCTAGTGTGGCCTCCGGAGGGCAGTGCCCTTAACCCCATTGTCTGGGTCTCCCATTGATGATTAAAGAAAAAAGAATTTACGGTAAGTAAACAAAATTCTCTTTTTATTGAATTATTTATTATTTTTTATTTTTTTTTTTATTATTTTTTAATTATTTTTTAATTATTTTTTTTATTATTAAATTTATTATTTAGGCTGAGACCCAGTTCTCATTCAGGTCCGCTGGAAGGGCTGATATAATTATCATATATTTATTTTTTTTATTATTATTTTTATTGAATTATTATTTTTTATTTATTTTTTTATTATTTTTTAATTATTTTTTAATTATTTTTTTTATTATTAAATTTATTATTTAGGCTGAGACCCAGTTCTCATTCAGGTCCGCTGGAAGGGCTGATATAATTAGCATATATTTATTTTTTTTATTATTATTTTTATTGAATTATTTATTATTTTTTATTTATTTTTTTATTATTTTTTAATTATTTTTTAATTATTTTTTTTATTATTAAATTTATTATTTAGGCTGAGACCCAGTTCTCTTTGAGGTCCGCTGAAAGGGCTGATATAATTAGCATATATTTAATTTTTTTATTATTATTTTTATTGAATTATTTATTATTTTTTATTTATTTTTTTATTATTTTTTAATTATTTTTTAATTATTGTTTTTATTATTAAATTTATTATTTAGGCTGAGACCCAGTTCTCATTCAGGTCCGCTGGAAGGGCTGATATAATTAGCATATATTTATTTTTTTTATTATTATTTTTATTGAATTATTTATTATTTTTTATTTATTTTTTAATTATTTTTTAATTATTTTTTAATTATTTTTTTTATTATTAAATTTATTATTTAGGCTGAGACGCAGTTCTCTTTCAGGTCGTGTTTGTTTAATTATTTTTTTATTATTTTTTAATTATTTTTTTTATTATTAAATTTATTTGTTCCCATTGAAATACATTAGCGGTGTGTCGGCGATTTTATGGCCGCCGACCTGGTTCTGTTTGTCGGCCCTAAAATCGCGGACACACCGCTAATGCATGTCTATGGGCAGTGAGCTCGAATTCTGATTGGTCGGCGACCAATCCGAAATCGGGCTGACTGGCCATAGAGATGCATTAGCGGTGTGTCCGCGATTTTAGGGCCGACAAATAGAACCAGGTGGGCGGCCATAAAATCGCCGACACACCGCTAATGTATTTGAATGGGAAATGACGGGCTCTTCTGATTGGCTGAGGGCAGTAGACAGCGACCAATCAGAAGAGCCCCTCAGATCTCATTAAGATAGAATGGCGGATTTGTCGTCCATTCTATGTTAATGATAACTGAAGAGGACGTCGGAGCTGGAAGTTGGCGGAAAGAAGACAGAAGATCCCGGGGCCGGACGAAGAGGCGGAGATGGCGGAAAGAAGAGAGAAGACCCCCGGGGCCGGATGAAGAGGACGCCTGGCCGGACGGAGGACTTGTGGATCGGACGGACGATCAGATGACTAAGAAGGCATGTAAGTGATCGACGGGGACGTTAGGTTAGGGGACGGCGGGGGCTTCGGGTGTAGGGCTTTAGGTGTTAGCGACAGCGGCGGGGGAAAGCGGCGGGAGCTTAGGAGGCGGCGGGGCTTAGGGGGTAGGGGCATAGGTGCGGCGGGTCGGGGCTTAGGGTGTAGGGGTGCGGCGGACTTAGGGGGTAGGGGCATAGGTGCGGCGGGTCGGGGCTTAGGGTGTAGGGGTTTGGCGGACTTAGGGGGTAGGGGCTTAGGTGTGCGGCGGGTCGGGGCTTAGGGTGTAGGGGTGCGGCGGACTTAGGGGGTAGGGGCATAGGTGCGGCGGGTCGGGGCTTAGGGTGTAGGGGTTTGGCGGACTTAGGGGGTAGGGGCTTAGGTGTGCGGCGGGTCGGGGCTTAGGGTGTCTGGGTGCGGCGGACTTAGGGGGTAGGGGCATAGGTGTGCGGCGGGTCGGGGCTTAGGGTGTAGGGGTTTGGCGGACTTAGGGGGTAGGGGCTTAGGGTGTAGGGGTTTGGCGGACTTAGGGGGTAGGGGCTTAGGTGCGGCGGGTCTTAGGGGGTAGGTTCTTAGGTGCGGCGGGGCTTAGGGAGTAGGGGCGGCGCACTGAGGGGGTGGCTAAGAGCATGACTTAGGGGGTAGGGGCGGCGCACTGAGGGGGTGGCTAAGAGCATGGGGCTGTAGTGTACAGCGCTATGGTATACTACAGTCCCATGGCCATACGCCTGTCAGGCCTGAAGCGTATGGGTATGGGACTGTAGTATACTATAGCGGTGTACACTACAGCGCTATGCGAGTCCCTGGTAGCGGGCTGTAGTGTACAGCGCTATGGTATACTACAGTCCCATGGCCATACGCCTGTCAGGCCTGAAGCGTATGGGTATGGGACTGTAGTATACTATAGCGGTGTACACTACAGCGCTATGCAAGTCCCTGCTGGCTGTGGCTTTGTTAGCGACTCGCAATGCCCGCGAAGCGGGCATTGCTTCGTGAGTCGCCGTGGCCGCTACGCGGCCACGGACAGAGTCCGGGATAAGAAACCTGGACTCGCTAACAAAGCCACCGGAAGTCGCGCCGCTCCGACGGAAGTCAGTTACGGCAATTATATAATAGATATATACTAGATGGTGGCCCGATTCTAACGTATCGGGTAGTCTAGAATATGCATGTAGTTTATTTATGAAGATTTAACAATAATGCAAGGAATACACGATATCTATCTATCACCTACCTTTGTGTCTATCATCTATGTATTTTTTGGATATTTTATCTTTATAAACTAAGGTTCTTGGTACACATAACGGGAGTGCGCGAGCCAGCCGCTAACCGGAGCTTAGCCACGGCTACCTAAGGCACGGAGGTCCGCGGCGAGCCAGCCTGGAGATGAGCGGCGTCAGCCGATTATCTCCAGGCTGCTCACAGCGGTGGTGCCCTTCGCGGCATTCAATCCACGCGCCAAGCCGCAGTGCTCTTCTGATTGGTCGTCGCGGCCGTGGCGACCAATCAGAGAAGTGGCGCTGCTTGGCGCACGGTTTGAATGCAGCTCCTCTGAGAGGAGCAGGGAAGTGGCTCGCGCCATGGCGCCATATTGTATTTGAAATATGGCACCATGGCGCACGCCGCTATTCTGATTGGTCGGCGCTGAACGCGGTGACCAATGAGAGAAGCGGTGCACGGTTTAAATGCCGCTCCTCTGATTGGTCGCCGCAGTCAGCGCCAACCAATCAGAATAACGGCGCGCGCCATTGCGCCATATTTCAAATACACTGAGTACCGTGTATTTGAAATATGGCATCATGGCGCGCGCCGCTATCCTGATTGGTCGGCGCTGAACGCGGTGACCAATCAGGATAGCGGCGCTCGACATGACGCCATATTTAAAATCTTAAGTCATGGGTGGATTTTACACATGGTGCCGTGGCGAGCGCCGCTATGCTGATTGGCCGCCTGCGTTCACCGTCAACCAATCAGGATAGCGGTGCTGAGACGGGTGACTGGATGGTGAGCGGGGGTGAGTGGGTGCTGAGTGGGGGTGAGTGGGTGCTGAGTGGGGGCGAGTGGGTGCTGAGACGGGTAACTGGGTGCTGAGCAGAGGTGACTGTGTGCTGAGTGTAGGTGACTGGGTGCTGAGCGGTTGAGTGGGTGTTGAGTGGGTGCTGAGCGGGGGAGACTGGGTGCTGAGTGGGGGTGAGTGGGTGCTGAGTAGGGGTGAGTGGGTGCTGAGCGGGGGTGAGTGGCTTCTGAGCCAGGGTGAGTGGGTGCTGAGCGGGTGACTGGATGCTGAGCGGGGGTGAGTGGGTGCTGAGTGGGGGTGAGTGGGTGCTGAGTGGGGGCGAGTGGGTGCTGAGATGGGTAACTATGTGCTGAGCAGAGGTGACTGTGTGCTGAGTGTAGGTGACTGGGTGCTGAGCGGGTGAGTGGGTGTTGAGTGGGTGCTGAGCAGGGGAGACTGGGTGCTGAGTGGGGGTGAGTGGGTGCTGAGTAGGGGTGAGTGGGTGCTGAGCGGGGGTGAGTGGCTTCTGAGCCAGGGTGAGTGGATGCTGAGCGGGTGAGTGGGTGCTGAGCGGGGGTGAGTGGGTGCTGAGTGGGGGTGAGTGGGTGCTGAGTGGGGGAGTTGGTGTTGAGACAGGTGACTGGGTGCTGAGATGGGTGACTGGGCGCTGAGACGGTGACTGGGTGCTTAGCGGAGGTGACTGGGTGCTGAGCGGATGAGTAAGTGCTGAGCGGGCGTGAAAGGGTGCTGAGTGGGGGTGAGTGGGTGCTCAGCGGGGGTGACTGGGTGCTGAGACGGTTGAGTGCATGCTGAGACGGGTGAGTGGATGTTGAGACAGGTGACTGGGTGCTAAGCAGAGGTGACTGGGTGCTAAGCGGGTGAGAGTGGGGTTCAGTGGGGACAGTGTGTGTTCAGTGGGGGCAGTGTGGGTTCAGTGCGTAGTGTGGGGTGAGAGGGGGCAGTGTGGGTTCAGTGGGAGGAGTGTGGGGGCAGTGTGGGTTCTGTGGGGGCAGTGTGGGGTGAGAGGGGTGAGCAGGGGTAGTTGGGGGTGAATAGTAGAATGGAGCAGGCTCCACTCACCCCGAAATTGTTCCTCATCCTCCTCTTTTCTTTCTTGCTGCATTGATGTTTGGTAATGAAAGGTCGTGGTGGGCGGAGTTAAAAGAGGGGGTGTAACAATGGGCGTGACTGAGAACACTGTCCTAATGTGGTGGGCGTGTCCTCAGTCACACCCATTATGATGCCCCTCTGTTAACCCCGCCCCCCCACTGCCTTTCATTACCGCACATCAAAGCACCAAGAAAAAAAAGAGGAGGCATGCTGGGTTGAGCGACGGGGGAGCGGGGCAGCGCGAGCATGGAGCAGGGCAGTGGGAGCATGGAGCGGGAGCATGGTGCGGGGCAGCGGGAGCAGGAAAGCAGGGGAAGGTATCGGGCGGCTACTCTGAATGAACAGCTGATGCCGAAGCATCAGTTGTTCATTTCAAATAGCGGGGTGGGAAAGCCGACAGTGAAGTTGGCTTTCCCGCCAACTATGTGAGTGTAGAGCTGTCACGGAATCGCTAATGCGTCGCCGTCGCAGGTTTTGAATGTGCGTGGCTGTTTTGCATACGCTGCGCTCATTGGTTGCCATGGCTGGCAGCGACTAATGAGCGCTGGCGAGCTGGCGCACGATTAAGGCCTTAGACAGACACGATTAGGCAATTATATAGTAGATATAGGGTTAGATGAGGACTGCCCTTGTCAGGGTGGGAGCTAATTTATGGGGCATCAGGGCCAGCAGACTTTATTACTTTTTAGGATACCCTTTTCTCCCAATGATTTTCCATCTGGATCACTACTGTACTGCTCAAGGAATGGAGCTTGACCGTCATATTCTGTGCGCCATATTCCTGGATCAACATCGGCTGTATGGATACCAGGTGGCCAATATAGAAGAGAAGATCTTACAGGTGACAAATCTAAATTACTATTAAATATTTATTGAATTATTTATTTTAATAAATGGAGAAGTTTGTTAGAGAGGCACCAGATTTTAATATAATGCTTGTTAATAAAAAAAAATGTCTTCCACCAATTGAATTGATAGCAATTGTCCAGGCAATATTATAACAAATAATAAATCTACTCGTTAGCTTCCACACAGTTCCAGCACCAGCTCTATGAAGGTCTCTGCTGGTCTTTGATGTGCCATAAATGTGATTAGTGCAGGAAATTACTAATCTCTGCATAAATGCCCATATGTACAACCGCTGAAGACGGAGATTATTTTCAGTGGTCACATGTATGGCACCTAATCATGGCAAGACAAGTCTGGAGACCGGCAGAGCCACTAAAGTGGTGGTGCTGAAATGCCTAGAAAATGAATAAGGGTATTAGCTACTTTTTTTTATTTTTCATCACTTACTACCTATCATTATTTTTTAAGCCCTGGTGAAGTGAGAAATATAACGCAAATGAATGAAAATGAGGAGATATAAAGCCTGTGTTAAATGTACATTGAAAGTCTATGTTATGATTACAGGTGACCACATGTCCACTGACCGGCAAAGAGGACGAGAAGTTAAGATCCGAGTAGCACCTGCGCTACCAAGAAACGTTGAGTCAGCTGAAGAAGATGGGCTATAACCCGGCAGTGCATGTCAAGTTTACGGAATACCTAGTAAACACTTATGGGATCATGAAGGACAAGAAAATCAATAACCTGTCCTTCTTTAATGACCCAGAAAAATTGAAGAAGATGGTGAGGGAGTGCATGCCACCTCATGAGATAAATGACATCCTCGTAATATGCAAATGTCTGGCATATTTCGGCAAAGGCAACGGAAAGTCCAAGTTCCTTGGATTACAGGGTTAGCCTTGCAAGAATATGACTCAACCACAAATAAATGTTGCCAAATCTGTCTGAATGATGAGTCCAATTCATTGAGTTCTTGTTTTATGCTGATGTTGTCCAATTTGTAATTCGGTGTGAGTATTGCAGATTTTGTTCAGAATTGGACGTCCGAGGAATTTTCTTTTAAAAATCGGTGAATATAGCTGTTTGGGAAAAAAAACTTGAAATGGCCATAAAACTTTCCCTGATTATTTAGGGTCAAAACGCTCACCAGAAGGCCCATTGGACGGGAAAAACACTGAACCTTACATTTAAGAGTATTCCTGCCATCAGGACTACCAGTTTGTATCAAGCTGTATAATTTTTTGGAGCTTAAAATTTATTTTTTAGGCTACCTGAAGATTGCAGGGATTTTTTATGTAATATTTATTATTATTATTATTGTTAATAATATATATATATATATATATATATATATATATATAATATATATATATTTTTTTTTATTTAAAGAGCAAACCTTTATTATTGCACAGGGTCAGCAGCATGCAGGGCCACCTCTTCTACAGTTATGTGATATAGGGATGGGCGAGTTTTTTCAGAAAAAAAATTACATGGGCTTCGCCGTATTTCTGGAACCAGCCGGATCCAGCAGGCAGCGACGGGCTGCCCCCAACCCCCAGGTGCTTATTTGCACCTGGCCAGACACAAGAATATAGGGGAGCCCTTTTTTTTTATTTCATGAATTTCATGAAATAATAAAAAAAAATGCGTGGGGATCCGCGCAATTTCTATGTCTAGCCAGGTACAGCTAAGCAGCTGGGGGCTGGAATCCGCAGCGCAGGGAGGCCCAAGCTTTCTGGGCACCCCCTGCTGCAAATTGCAGCCCGCAGCCGCCCCAGAAGATGGCACGTTCATTGAAGCGCCTTCTTCTGGCGCTGAACCCCGCTCTTCCAGCGGCCCTGGTGGCGGTGGCACGTTGGGTAATAAAGAGGTTAGGGCCAGCTTTGTATTATCAGCTGGCCCTAAGCCCGAAATTTATGGCGGTCACGGCAATATTAGACATGACCGCCATGAATTTCTATTAAATTGTTTTAAAAAAAACAACACAGAGAAAATTTTTTATTAGAAATAAAAAAAAAAAAAAGCCATTAGGGACTCCATCTTTAATTAAAAAAATCCTCTTCCGTCCGACGTAGTCCAAAACGCGATGTCCTCTGTGCTCATCCCTGTGCATAGCTATAGATGTCTATGCACAGGGATGAGCAGACTGAGAACAATCTCAGCTCTGCTACACACAGGGGAAGAGCAGGCGGGCTCTAGGACCCTGGAGCTGCGGCAGCCAGCACACAGAGCAGACAGCCTGACTCCTTACTGTGCGAGTTTCCCAGCGATTACTTGCACAGTAAACGAGTCCAATGCAAGTCAATGCCAATCCTAGTTTTGTCAGAGTCTCTGACAAAACTAGGATTGCTTCAGGTTGAAGCTTCCGAGACACATCTGCGATTTGTAAATCACACACTACTCGCTATTACTCGCTTCCCCATTCATTAACATTGGACTCGCTAGACTCGCAACAAGTAGCGAGTCCCGGGCTCGGTCTCGCTAGAGTCAAGCGATTCCGAGTAATTTAGGACTCGCCCATCACTAATGTGATAGTAATTCATTTAAAAATAGCATATGGCCACCATATAATTTACATGCATGGTCTTATATGTCTGTTCACACTCATGACAAAGCATATTATGCATATTGCTTCTGCAAAATGTTCAATCACTATTTCATTTCGTAAAGTACGTTTACAGTACACATTGTTGTCATGTTCACAAGTGTGTTATTTGCATAATTCACAGTGATGATCGAATTCTAAAATACCTGGAATCAACAGATTTGCACTGAGTACTTTCTAATAATCCTGTATTCATACCAAATAAAGTTTCCAATGCAAGTCAAAGGGAAACGTGAGTAATTTTTTGCTGATACCAATGAAGAGGTCTGGGAGCCTGAGCAAAAGGCTGAAATTGATGGGAAATGGTACCTTTACACACCGCGACGGCAGGCTGGATACAGCCCGCTACAGGCTACAATGTCTGTAGCGTCAATGTAGCCGTCGTAGCGCTCTGAAGAGCGACGCTACAGCCGCGACAGATCATCGTTAGGGCCTGTCGAAACTGATGCTACATCGCGTGTAGCGAGCGTCGCGTGTAAAGCAACGAAGGAACTCGGACACCGGGCTGTACTGCAATGTACTAGGCGTCCAGGCGGTACAGCCCCATCACGTCATTGAGGACTCCGATGACATTGTACGCTGCTAGGGCGAATTAAGAGCTGCCAGTCACACTACAAATCGCTCGAGGTGTTATTCTCACCTCCGCGATCTGCATCATGATGAATTGCGCTCTATCAGGTACGCGCTGTAATCAGATTGTGCACGCTATGGCTGTCCTCGTACGTCCGCCAAGTAGCTTATTGTAGCTGGTAACGTGGTACGCTAAGCTACAGCTGGTACTGACACACCCGGGATGTAGCTAGCTACAGATGTAGCGTGGCGTAGCGCACCTTATGCGGCGTGTAAAGAGGGTGCGTTGACCGTTTGTAGCCGTTTGAGCGTGCTCGTGCACGTGAAGTAGTGCGATGTATCCAGCCTGCCGTCGCGGCGTGTAAAGGTACCAAAAGTGATGAGACAGAATGGGAAGGTTCTGGTGAATATTCCTGCATGAATTTCTGACTCATATATGGTTTCTAGGAATAAGGTGGTCACAGCATTTTGCCACTTTTACTAAATCACAAGAACAACTACCAAACCTAAGCTAAATTGCATTTTACAGGCAAAATGTTAAGAAACCAGTTTCCTGCATAATCACTTGTATATAAGGCTAAATAAAGAAGAAAAAAAATCTGTTTTACAATTTTTTCACACGTAGTTTCTTTGCTTTTTTTTTCCATTTACAATTGGGCCCTGACTTATACATTTTGTAGGTCCCTCACTCAGACATAATTTTTAGTTACATATTCCACAGCACTTTACAATGCTGGTACCTTTACACGCCACGACGGCAGGCTGGATACAGCCCGCTACAGGCTACAAATGTAGCTTGTAGCGTCAATGTAGCCCGTCGTAGCGGCGTCTGAAGACGCGACGCTACAGCCGGCGACAGATACATCTGTTTATGGGCTCTGCTCGAAAACTGATGGCTACATCGCCGATGGTAGCGAGCTGTATCGGCGTGTAAAGAAGCAACGGAAGGGAACTCCGGACACCCGGGGCTGTAGCTGCAATGTAGCTAAGGCGTGTCCAGGCTCCGGGTTACCACGCCCCATCACCGATCATTGGAGGAAGCTCCTGCATGACGATTGGTAGTCGCTGCCTAGGGCGGCATATTTAAGGAGCTGACCAGTCACACTACACAATCGCTCGAGCGTGCTGTATTTCTCAGCCTCCTGCGATGCCTGGCCAATCATGATGATATTGCGCTGTCCTATCAGCGTACGGACGGCTCGTAATCCACGATTGTGGCACGCCTATGTGCTGTCCCTGCTGTACCAGGTCCGCCCATAGTAGCTTATTGTAGCGCTGTGTAAACGTGGTACGCTAAGCTACAGCTGGCTACTTGACACACCCGGCGATGTAGCTAGCTACAGATGTAGCGTGGCGTAGCGCACCTTATGGCGGCGTGTAAAGAGGGTGCGTTGACCGTTTGTAGCCGTTTGAGCGTGCTCGTGCACGTGAGAGTAGCGCGATGTATCCAGCCTGCCGTCGCGGCGAGGCGTGATAAATGGTATCCATGCCTGATGGTATGTTGGGCTTTGCCAAAAGGAACCTCAGGTGGAACTTGTACTTATAACATTTGGAATGGATCTGTTTTACTCACACATTCTGTGCGGTCCATTCCTCATTATTACTGAGATAGAAAAATACATATTCCATAGCAGTTTACAATGCTGCTACAACAGTATTGGTGTGTTTGGGTTTCACCCCTCATCTCCTCTGCTAACAACACCTCCTTGTCATTTGCTGCCCTCCAATTCAAGTTTTCAGTGGGCCAATCAGGTATAAAGAAACCTTATTTTTGATGGTTCTCATGGTGGCCCTATAACATATGTGGAGCACCACTGAGACGGGGGTACATCGATACCGGACGGGCTTGCTGCATGGGGATAGTCTACGGAGGGGCCTGGTTCGTGACCGTGTCCTGGGTTCCGCAAGTAAAAGAGGTATTTACAGGTGGATAAATGTTGTTGTTGACGCCACCCATGGAATTGTGGTCAGTAATGGGTCCACACGCTGCTGCAGAACCTCCGGGGATGATGTTGGGACGCTTCAGATGACGGCCTCTTCGTTAGGTAGAGGCTGGTTCCCCGGGGCAGTGGTATATTAGAGTCTGTGGTGGGATATGATGAGATGTAGTAAATATTTAAGGGATAATGTTGTGGAGAATGGGTTCAAGGATCACACACTCAACGTTTCTGAGTTTCCCAAAGCTTTATCTGCAGATGTAGTGGCAGAACATTGGTCACCACGGAGAATCTGTATGGAGCCGGCGTTGCTCCCACCCTGTCCGGGTCCTCAGCTTCCTCCTGCTGCGCTGTGTGTGTGGCCCTGCTGCTGCTTCTAGCTGAGCTGCTGGCACTGTCTCTCTCTCTCCTCACAGGTACCCCTTGGCTAGGCAACTTGAGTCTTCCGTGTGCTTCTGACCCTGTCGTGTTGCTTCGCTTAGGTACAGTGTCGATCTACAACCTCCACTATCCCAGGATTTACTGTGCTGCGTGTGTCAGTCACAGTTTCGGATCCGGTATCCTATCTGTGAGCTCCTCCGGGGCAAGTGGCGATGGCACTCGGTCTCCCAGATCTGTTTCTCTGTCTTCAGTTCTCCTTCCCTCAGACCCTGGCTAGGCCTGGAATCAATGAGCGGACTGTAGAGAAGCCTATCGCAGCTCCTTTACACTACAGTCTCCCTCAGTTCTCCCAGGAACTGGACTCTTCTCAGTACTGCTGCGTACTGAACTCAACTCTGGACTCAACTCTACTGTAAACTAACTACTTCCTCTTGACCCGGAGTATATAAGGGAGCTGGTTTAGCTCCCCTCCTGGCCCAGAGGTGCTAGTGTAGTGTCAGTGTGTTGTGGGGAGGGAACCCGTGTGATGTTACTGTGGCACATTAAACTTTGGGATGCCACACATACATTTGGGATGGACTGCTTTTACTCATATATTTGGGTGGTCTCTCCCTCATTGCTACTCAGATAGTTGTATATATATTCCTCAGCAGTTTACAATGCCAGCTACAATGTGCCCATTAGTGTTAGGTTTTACACTCCTCCTCGTCCTGCAACACCACTTCCATATAATTCTACGTGCCTCAGTACAAGTTTTCCGATAACCAGCAGGTTTAAGGAACCCTGAATTTTGTGAGGGGCCTAGGTAGCCTTGTAACAAACTTTTTGGAGGGATTGCTCTCACTCGTATATGTGGTCCCTCCCTCATTGTTACTGAGATAGCGTAATATATATTCCATAGCAGTTTACAATGCCAGTTAAAATGTGTCCATTGGTGTGTTGGGCTCTACCCTCCTCCTCCTCCTGAAACACCATCTCTATGTCATTCTACGGCCCTCAATTCAAGTTTTCAGAGGGTCAGCAGGTGTTAGGAAACCTGAGTTTTGTGAGGGGCCTCACGTGGCCCTGTACCATACATTTGGGAGGGTCCTCTTCTATTCATTTGTGAGAGCCCTCCTCTATACTATCTATATCTATACTATCTACAATATCTATATTATCTATACTAATATAGTCTGTTGAAAAGCAGCACCACCAGATTGTCCACATGATCCAGTCTTGGTAGCCCAGAAGTTGGGCTGGACAATCCTCAACCTGGTTTATTATCCTCCATCATCATGAGACCGAGGATATATATGTCCCCAAACTTGTGCACTGCGAGGATCTATTTATGTTCCCTTTTATTCATTTTGGACTCTCACTGTGCACCATTCAAGAGGAACATGAGTAGGTGGAGTGCGAAGATGCATAAATATTTGAGCAACCACACCTAGAAGACATTGGGAAACATCAATTACTGCCTCAAGAGATGAAAGATGATGAGGAGAAGACACAGTTGTCATCAGGTTAAACTAAAATCTCAACTAAGAAGGAAGATCAGATCGAGGAATTGGAAGATAAGGTGATCGATGATGTGGCCACTGATGGAACCTGGACTGGTAGCACTCATAGCGAGCATAGCAGCGCAGAGTTGGATGGATCTGTAACACAAAAACAGGCAGGAAGAGGTAGTGGTTTGAATAGTGTAAAAACTGGATAAACTCTTCCCATCAGCACCCCCACTCAGCTAGATCTCACACAAAGGAGCCTCTTTAGCTAGGCTGCCGGCCCTGTCTCTCCTCACAGGTACCCCCTTGCTAGACAACTTGAGTCTTATCCGTGTGTTTCTGACCCCGCCGTGTTGCTTCGCTGTAATACAGTCAAGATCTATAACATCCACTAGTCCGGTGTTTACTGTGCTGCTTGTGTCAGTCACAGTTTTGGATCCAGCATCCGGTCTTTGCGCTTCTCCGGGGCGAGTTATGGGGTAACTCAGTCTCCCAGACGTGTTCCTCTGTTTCTATTGTCTCCTCTCCTCAAACCCTGGCTAGGCCTGGAATTGAGCAGTGGACCGTGGGGGAGCCTAAGGCAGCTCAATTACACCACAGTCCTTCTTCCTCAGTGCTGCACCGCACTGAACTACTCACTTCCTCTCCACACCAGAATATATAGGGGAGCTGCATTAGCTTCCCCTTCTGGCCTGGAGGCGCTAGTGTAGTGTTGTGGGTTGTGTGGGGGATTAACCATGGTTGGTGTCACTGTGCACATTAACCCGTGGGGTGCCACAATGGCATTTTTTTTTTTTTTTTTTTGACCAATAAGTTTTTATTAAGAATTTCAGAACATACAAGTATAAACATATACAGTTACAATTGCAAAATTGCAAAAATAAGTGTGATGCCCGAAGGCAAGGTTCAAACACGAACCTGTGGTATCACCACAATTAACCAGGAATTAACGGTATTAACTATAGGGGAAGGGGGGGTATAGGGAAAATAGGGAGGAGAGGAGGGAGGGGAGGGAGGTGGGGGGTATTTGGTCTTAAAAGGAATCCAGATTTGTGCTTTGTTATTAATTACAATTAAGAATCTTAGATCATGTATATATTCTTGAGTAACAAGGGCGGCTGGAGTAGCAAAATTAGCAAGGTAAACACAGTTAGACGCAGTTAGCAGTTTACGGTATTATAAACGGAGGAGATCCAGGGGTCCCACCAAGCCAGCAACTTGGAGCGACGTTTGAGGTCGTGAGACAGGGCTAGTTCGTATTGTAGATGAGTGTTCAAAGTGTCCAACAGTTCGTTAAGTGAGGGAGATCTGGGGGATCTCCAGCATCTGGCTATACAAAGTCTCGCCACCAGGAGAATGTTTGCTGTAATAGGGCGGACAGGAGCAGGGACGTCTTCTATTCCTAGGCCTAGAAGAGCCAATGTTGGAGTAAGTTGAGTGGAAATCTCTGAAAGAGATATGATTAATGTCTCTACCTGTCTCCAAAAGGCTCGAGTTGCTGGGCAGAACCACCACATGTGTGACGATGAGCCCACACTACCGCATGACCTCCAGCAATCTTGAGCAGAGGAAGTGGACTGGGCGCGGCCTACAAATCGGGCCAATTTGATGGGCGTAAGATACCATTCCAGTTGTAGTTTCTTAATCTGCTCAAGATGGTTTATGCAGAGGGAGTAGGCCGTGCCACAGCGAGCCGCCCCCTGCCACTGTTCGAGTGTGGCGTTGAATTGGAGGGTGTTTTCCCACCTGACCATATACGGGAGTTTTTCAGATCCACTTCGCCTGGCCAGCGCGCCATACAAAATGGAGATCCGTGCCCAGGGGGGTGGTAGCTTTGAAGAAACCTTGGAGTAAGCCATCATACATCGAGACATCAACCATAGGTAGAGTGATAGTGTTGAGGAAGTGTTGAGCTGTAGATAGCAGAAAAAGGAGGAACGGGGTAGGTCGTATTGGTTAACTAATTCAAGGAAAGGTTTGAGGATGTGCCCATCCAAGACCTGATGAAGGAGCATAACTCCCCTATTTCTCCACGGGAAGAGAGAGAGGGACTCCACAGACCACTCCACGGCAAGAACCGATATATGTTTGTAGAGAAAGGGAAGAATGTCTCGTCCGTTAAGGCACCACATCTTGAGCAGGGCTATCATTGTTTTTAAGAATAGTTGGTTGTGGTGAGGTTTTAGCAATGACATCTCCAGTAGGAGCCTGGTGGAGTTACGAGGTGCACATGATTTTTCAATCTGCATCCATAAAGGATGAGGGTCGTCGGCCCACCAGCAGCGCGCCGCTGAGAGATGTATGGCTGTATAATAGGAGTAGATATTTGGGGCTCCCATTCCCCAAGGTCAGTTGGCAAAGTTAGGACTCTAGCGCTCCCCGGTGCGGCTTGTCCCCCCAAATGAACCTACCCACCAACGTCTGCAACGAAGCAATCATACGTTTAGAGAAGGTCAGGGGAAGGCAGGATAGGACGTACAATATCTTCGGGAGATATACCATCTTGATGATTTGTATCCCAGCGATCCATGAGAGAAAGAGGCCAGCGTGCGAGGCCAGCCCCGATTTAACGCCGGAACATAAAATGTCAAAGTTCCGCTGAACTATTTGATCAGTACGGAGAATCTGTATCCCCAGATAGGGAATTCCTGAGGGCGACCAGGAAAATGGGAGTTGGGATCGGAGATTTTGAGCTTGGTCAGGAGGTATGTTGATCGGGTACAGTAAGGATTTGGAGGCATTGAGTCTGTAGTAGGAGGCTGCGGAAAATTCTGTTAACAGTTCCATGATTCTAGGGATCGTAACCATGATATCTGAACAGATGAAAATTACATCGTCGGCATATAGCCCGATTTTGTGTTCCTTCCCCCCGACGAGGGGACCCCTTATAAATGGGTCCGATCTTACCCTGGCAGCCAGAGGCTCCATGATCAGGACAAAAATAAGCGGGGATAAGGGGCACCCTGTCGGGTCCCATTTGAAATTTCAAACGAGGATGATAAAAAATCAGATGCCCTAACCCTCGCCAAGGGGGAGGAGTACAGTGCCATGATTGCGTCCCGGAATCCACCCAAGATGCCGAATCTACTAAGAACAGCTTCTAGGTACCCCCAGTGCACTCTATCAAACACTTTTTCAGCATCTAAGGAGAGCAGTGCACCGGGGGTAGGACTGCGTTCCATGAGTTCCAACAAATCGACAACCCTCCTGGTCCCATCTGAAGCCTGTCTGCCCGGAACAAATCCACTTGTTCCGAACCGATAAGCCGATAAGGGACGGTAAGACCGTTAAGAGGCGTGTGGCCAACAGCTTAGCATATATTTTCAAATCGCTATTTAGTAGCGCAATGGGGCGGAAGTTTGCCGGAGATGTAGTGGATTTCCCTTGCTTAGGTATTGCGGCGATTGTCGCCTCTAGACCTTCGTGACGGACAGCCCCTGTGTTTCTCCAAAAGGAAAAGACCTTAAGCAATTGCGGGGTTAGTTGTGTCAAAAAGATGTTATAATACTGATAGGAGAAGCCGTCAGGGCCTGGTGCGGAGTTCTTTTTTTTAAGGGAGCTTATTACTGAGATAATTTCCTGTTCAGTGAAAGGGGTATTTAGTAAGGATGATTGTTCCGGTGTTAATCTGGGAAGTTTTACTTTGTCGAGGAAGCTCTGAATGGAGTCCTCTGAGGGCTGAGCAGTGGCTGTGTCATCTCTCAGGTTGTAAAGGATAGAGTAATAGGTTTTAAATTCTTCCGCTATATGCAAAGGGTTGGTAATTTTTTGGCCTTCCTTTCTAAGTAAGTGGGTTATTTTAGCATCTTTACGCTTTTTCTTGATGTGTCTGGCCAGTAATTTGCCTGCTCTGTCCCCCATACCGTAGTGAGTGGCTTTGAGAGTTTTCAAGTGATGTTCTGTTTTAGCTAGGAGATAGGAGCGTAGTTCCGTACGTGTCTTAGTAAGATCAGCTAAAGTGCCGGGGTTAGGATGTGTTTTATGTAAACGTTCGAGATCAGCTATCTTTTGGGTGAGTTCCCGGACTTCTCTCTCCCTTGTTTTTTTAAGCCTCAAGGGCATCTGGATAAGATAACCCCTAATTGTTGCTTTGTGGGCGTACCAAAGGACCTCCGGGTTAACCTCAGGGGTGTCATTGATGTTAAAGTATTCTTCTACCTGAGCTGAGATTTGTGTTACATTGTCAGGGTACGACAACATATGAGTATTGAGTTTCCAGGTGTTAGGAGGAGAGATCTGTCGGGAGTCCTTGACCTTGAGGGATATGGGAGCGTGGTCGGACCAAGTGATATGTCCCACCGAGGCAGTCTGGCAGTTCGGGAGAAGGGCGTCATTGACTAAGAAGTAGTCAATTCTACTATAGGTCTTGTGCCGCGGAGACATGTAGGTGAAATCCCTCTCCCCCCATGTGAGTAGCGCCATATATCGTGCAAATGATGATCCAGAAGTAGATCACCAAGTTCACCAAGGCATTGAGATGGGGAAGAACAGTCGAGCCGTTTGTTCACTGGAAGGTTGAAATCACCTCCAATAAGCACAAGGCCCGTTGTGATAGATCTCAACCTTGCAAACAAAGAGCGAAAGAATTTGACCTGGCCATTGTTCGGCCCATATATAGATACCAGGGAGTACATTACATCGTTGATCAGGCCACGGACCACCAAAAAAACGACCTTGTGGATCACTAACCTGCTCAACCAGTTGAAAAGTAAGAGACCTGCGAATGAAGATTGCCACACCCGCTTCTTATTCTCTGCGTTTGCGAACAGCTGCGTCGGGTACTGGGGTGAGGACATGCTATGGTTGTCTTGTGCTAGGAGATGGGTCTCCTGCAGAAAGAGTACGTCTGCATGCAATTTTTTCAGTTGTTGTCGTACCAAAGAGCGTTTTCCAGGCGAGTTTAGGCCGTTAACGTTAATTGAGGTGAAGTTAATGCTCATGATGGCTTAGCCCAAGCTCTCTATTTGCCTAAAACAGAATCAATAATAGGTTAAACCAGAGATATACTGCGTGTTCGTAACTTACACACGACCTTTGAGTGAGGTAGCACAATCTGGATAAGAAAGTAATGGGAGAAGGGTTGTTAAAAACTATATGTCATTGGGAGAGGGAGAGTTTAGGAAAAAATGGGGGGGGGGGAGGGTGAGGGATGGGGGGACCAAACAATTATTGGAAGTAAAGTTTAGTCTAAACAAATTAGTCTGTGAAGACTGTCTGTTCTCACCCGAATATCAGAAAATCCCACAAGAGGGAGATGTTTCCAGGAAGAGAGTCAGACTGTGGATTCCGACCTAAGGTCAGAGGTAGGATAAGGGAACTAAAAGAAGGTAGTAAGGAGACAGGGGACAGTTAAAAAGTTAAGAGTGTTCAAAGAATAACACTCAAGGGGGGGTCAATCCATAGGGGATTGAAGAGCCACAATGGCATTTTGTGCATTCTTTTCCAAGATGGCATCTGTAACAATTATGTAAATACTTAGGAATCTGTGGGATATGACAAAACTAAGACCAGGGTTTGGAGTAAATAATTTATATTGCAAATAATAATCAAACAGTTTAAGAAACAGAAACAAACAAAGCAAATTCTAAAATGAAATGATATTGCGACCAGCACTAATATGTGAATGTCCAGAAATAATATGCAAAAGTGCAAACAGCACTAATACATGAATATCTAATATATAAAAGCCGAAGGCACTTCCGTCGCTTTGTCCGGAGCTATATATAGAAGCCAATGGCACTTCCGTCACTTTGTCCAGAGCTATACATAAAAGCCAATGGCACTTCCGTCACTTTGCCCGCAGCTATGTGACGTCACCGGAGCCCTACACCCGTTCAGGGTGAGCCAAGATGGCGGCCGTAAGCGGGAGCGGGACTCATACAGCCTGCTACGCTTACGGCCGCCCCTACAGTGCCCCAAAACACACACCATCTGAACAACATCACACATACACACTCACACACCCGGACACACACACAAACACACACTCTCGCTACACTTTCGCAGCACTGCATCCACTCCTCAATCATCACCCCCGCACACACACAGGAGGGGTGAGGAGAGCCTCCTCTCCCAACATCCGGGAGCCGGACTGGCCTATAGCCTGGTGTGCGGCCACCGGCCACATCTATCTCCTCACCCATCCAGCCTCACCTCTCCTCACCTCTTAAGCCTCACCTCTCCTCACCTGTCCAGCCTCCGCTCTCCTCACCCCTCCAGCCTTCGCTCTCCTCAGCCCTCCAGCCTCACCTCTCCTCACCCCTCCAGCCTTTGCTCTCCTCACCCCTCCAGCCTCCGCTCTCCTCACCCCTCATCCCTCACTTCTCCTCACCCCTGCAGCCTCACCTCTCCTCACGCCTCCAGCTTACGCTCTCCTCACCCCTCCAGCCTCACCTCTCCTCACCCCTCCGTCCTCCGCTCCCCTCACCCCTCCAGCCTCCGCTCTCCTCACCATTCCTGCCTCCGCTCTCCTTACCTCTCCATTCTCACCTCTCCTCACCCCTCCAGCCTTTGCTTTCTTCACCCCTCCAGCTCACCTCTCCTCACCCCTCCAGCCTTTGCTTTCTTCACCCCTCCAGCTCACCTCTCCTCACCCCTCCAGCCTTTGCTTTCTTCACCCCTCCAGCCTCACCTCTCCTCACCCCTCCAGCCTCACCTCTCCTCACCCCTCCAGCCTACGCTCTCCTCACCCCTCCTGCCTCCGCTCTCCTCACCCCTCCAGCATCTCCTCTCCTCACCCCTCCAGGCTCACTTATTCTCACCCCTCCAGCTTACTCTCTCCTCACCCCTCCTGCCTCCGCTCTCCTCACCCCTCCAGCCTTCGCTCTCCTCAGCCCTCCAGCCTCACCTCTCCTCACCCCTCCAGCCTTTGCTCTCCTCACCCCTCCAGCCTTTGCTCTCCTCACCCCTCCAGCCTCCGCTCTCCTCACCCCTCCTTCCTCACCTCTCCTCACCCCTCCGTCCTCCGCTCCCCTCACCCCTCCAGCCGACGCTCTCCTCACCATTCCTGCCTCCGCTCTCCTTACCTCTCCAGCCTCACCTCTCCTCACCCCTCCAGCCTTTGCTTTCTTCACCCCTTCAGCTCACCTCTCCTCACCCCTCCAGCCTACACTCTCCTCACCCCTCCTGCCTCACCTCTCCTCACCCCTCCAGCCTCACGTCTCCTCACGCCTCCAGCCTACGCTCTCCTCACCCCTCCATCCTCACCTCTCCTCACCCCTCCAGCCTCACCTCTCCTCACCCCTCCTGCCACACCTCTGCTCAACCCTTCAGCCTCACCTCTCTTCACCCCTCCAGCCTACGCTCTGAACACCCCTCCAGCCTCTGCTCTTCTCATCCCTCGGGCCTCACCTCTCCTCACCCCTCCATTCGCACCTCTCCTCACCCGTCCTGCCTTTGCTCTCCTCACCCCTCCAACCTCACCTCTCCTCACCCCTCCAGCCTACGCACTGAACACCCCTCCAGCCTCTGTTCTCCTCACCCCTCCAGCCTGACCTCTCCTCACCCCTCCTGCCTTCGCTCTCCTCACCCTCCAGCCTCCGCTCTCCTCACCCCTCCTGCCTCACCTCTCCTCACCCCTGCAGTCTCACCTCTCCTCAACGCTTCAGCCGACGCTCTCCTCACCCCTCCAGCCTCACCTCTCCGCACCCTTCCTGCCTCAGCTCTCCTCACCCCTCCTGCCTCCGCTCTCCTCAGCCCTCCAGCCGCCGCTCTCCTCAGCCCTCCAGCCTCACCTCTCCAGCCTCATCTCTCCTCACCCCCCCTGCCTCACCTCTCCTCACCACTCCAGCCTCACATCTCCTCACCCCTCCATTCTCACCGCTCCGCACCCCTCCAGCCTCACCTCTCCTCACCCTTCCAGCCTACGCTCTCCTCACCCCTCATGCCTCCGCTCTCCTCAACCCTCCAGGCTCACCTCTCCTCACCCCTCCAGCCTCTACTCTCCTCACCACTCCAGCCTCAACTCTCCTCACCCCTCTAGCCTACGCTCTCCTCACCCCTCCTGCCTCACCTCTCCTTACCCCTCCAGACTCACTTCTCCTCACACCCTCCAGCCTACGCTCTCCTCACCCCTCCAGCCTCCGCTCTCCTCACCTCTCCAGGATTCGCTCTTCTCAGCCCTTCAGCCTCATCTCTCCTCACCCCTCCAGCCTTTGCTCTCCTCACCCCTCCAGCCTCCGCTCTCCTCACCCCTCCTGCCTCACCTCTCCTCACGCATGCATTCTCACCTCTCCTCACGCCTCCGCCTACCTCTCCTCACCCCTCCATCCTCACCTCTCCTCACCCCTCCAGCCTCATCTTTCCTCACCCCTCCTCCACACCTCTCTCACCCTCAGCCTCCCTCCTTCACCCCTCCAGCCTACGCCTCTACACCCCTCCTATCCTTGCTCTTCTCACCCTCCGCCTCACCTCTCCTCACCCTTCCATTCCGCTACCTCTTCCTCACCCTCCTGCTTACTCTCCTCACCCCTCCAACCTCACTCTCCTCACCCCTCAGCCTACGCCACTAACACCCCTCCACCCTCTCCTACCCCTCCAGCACTACCTTCTCCTCACCCCTCCGCCTATCGCTCTCCTCACCCCTCCAGCCTCCGCTCTCCTCACCCCTCTGCCACTTCGCTCTCTCCACCCTTCAGCTCACTCTCCTCACCTCTCCAGCGCCTCTCCTCACCCCTCCAGCCTCACCTCTCCCACCCTCCTGCCTCACTCTCCTCACCCGCATCCTCACCTCTCCTCAGCCCTCCAGCCTACCCCTCGTCCTCACCCTCCAGCCTCCACCTCTCCTTCCTCACCTCTCCTCACCCCCCTGAGCCTACTCTCCTCACCACTCCAGCCTCACTCTCCTCACCCCTCCTGATTCCGTTCCCTACCCTCCAGCCTCACCTCTCCTCACCCTTCCAGCCTCTCTCTCTCACTCCCTCCAGCCTCACTCTCCTCAACCCTCCAGCCTCACTCTCCTCATCCTCAGCCTCACTCTCCTCACCCCCAGCCTCTACTCTCCTCACCACTCCAGCCTCAACTCTCCTCACCCCTAGCCTACGCTCTCCTCACCCCTCCTGCCTCCCTCTCCTTACCCCTCCAGACTCACTTCTCCTCACCCCCTCCAGCCTACGCTCTCCTCACCCCTCCAGCCTCCGCTCTCCTCACCTCTCCAGGATCGCTCTTCTCAGCCCTTCAGCCTCATCTCTCCTCACCCCTCCAGCCTTTGCTCTCCTCACCCCTCCAGCCTCCGCTCTCCTCACCCCTCCTGCCTCACCTCTCCTCACCATGCATTCTCTCACCTCACTCCTCACGCCTCCAGCCTACGCTGTCCTCACCCCTCCAGCCTCATCTTTCCTCACCCCTCCCTTCCTCCGCTCTTCCTCACCCCTCCTGACGCCGCTCCCCTCACCCCTCCAGCCTACGCTCTCCTCACCCCTCCTGATTCCGTTCTCCTTACCTCTCCAGCCTCACCTCTCCTCACCCTTCCAGCCTCTGCTTTCCTCACCCCTCCAGCTCACCTCTCCTAACCCCTCCAGCCTACACTCTCCTCATCCCTCTAGCCTACGCTCTCCTTACACCTCCTGCCTCACCTCTCCTTACCCCTCCAGACTCACTTCTCCTCACCCCTCCAGCCTACGCTCTCCTCACCCCTCCAGCCTCCGCTCTCCTCACCTCTCCAGCCTTCGCTCTTCTCAGCCCTTCAGCCTCATCTCTCCTCACCCCTCCAGCCTTTGCTCTCCTCACCCCTCCAGCCTCCGCTCTCCTCACCCCTCTTGCCTCACCTCTCCTCACCCATGCATCCTCACCTCTCCTCACGCCTCCAGCCTACGCTGTCCTCACCCCTCCAGCCTCATCTTTCCTCACCCCTCCTTCCTCCGCTCTCCTCACCCCTCCTGACGCCGCTCCCCTCACCCCTCCAGCCTACGCTCTCCTCACCCCTCCTGATTCCGTTCTCCTTACCTCTCCAGCCTCACCTCTCCTCACCCTTCCAGCCTGCTTTCCTCACCCCTCCAGCTCACCTCCCCTAACCCTCCAGCCTACACTCTCCTCATCCCTCTAGCCTACGCTCTCCTTACACCTCCTGCCTCACCTCTCCTCACCCCTCCAGCCTCACCTCTCCTCACCCTCCAGCCTACGCTCTCCTCACCCCTCCTGCCTACCGCTCCCTCACCCTCACTCTCCTCCTCACTCCAGGCTCACTCTCTCACCCCTCCAGCTACCTTCTCCTCCCCTCACCTCCCATGCCTCACCTCTCCCTCATCACCCTCCAGCCTCCTCTCCTCACCCCTCCAGCCTTGCTCTCTCACCCTCCAGCCTCTCCTCTCCTCACCCCTCCAGCCTCGCTCTCCTCACCCTCCTGCCTCACCTCTCCTCACCCCTGCAGCCTCACCTCTCCTCACCCTCCAGCCTCACGCTCTCCTCACCCCTCCAGCCTCACCTCTCCTCACCCCTCCTTCCTCCGCTCTCCACCCTCCTGCCTCCGTCCCCTCACCCTCAGCCTACGCTCTCCTCACCCCTCCTGATTCCGCTTTCCTTACCTCTCCAGCCTCACCTCTCCTCACCCCTCCAGCCTCACCTTTCCTCACCCTCCAGCCTCACCTCTCCTCACCCCTCCAGCCTACGCTCTCCTCACCACTCCTGCCTCCGCTCTCCTCACCCCTCAAGCATCTCCTCTCCTCATCCCTCCAGGCTCACTTCTCCTCAACCCTCCAGCCTCGCTCTCCTCACCCCTCCAGCCTTCGCTTTCTCAGCCCTCCAGCCTCATCTCTCCTCACCCCTCCAGCCTCTGCTCTCCTCACTCCTCCTGCCTCACCTCTCCTCACCCCTGCATCCTCACCTCTCCTCACGCCCTCAGCCTACACTCTCCACATCCCACCTCCTTCCTTCGCTCTCCTCACCCTCCTGCCTCGCTCCCCTCACCCCTCCAGCCTACGCTCTCCTCACCCCTCCTGATTCCGCTTTCCTTACCTCTCCAGCCTCACCTCTCCTCACCCCTCCAGCCTCTGCTTTCCTCACCCCTCCAGCTCACCTCTCCTCACCCCTCCAGCCTCAACTTGCTCACCCTCTAGCCTACGCTCTCCTCACCCCCCTGCCTCACCTTTCCTCACCCCTCCAGCTCACCTCTCCTCACCCCTCCAGCCTAGCTCTCCTCACCCTCCTGCCTCCGCTCTCCTCACCCCTCCAGCATCTCCTCTCCTCATCCCTCCAGGCTCACTTCTCCTCAACCCTCCAGCCTCCGCTCTCCTCACCCCTCCAGCCTTTGCTCTTCTCAGCCCTCCAGCCTCATCTTCCTCACCCCTCAGCCTACCTCTCCTCACCCCCCAGCCTCCATGTCCTCATCCCTCCAGGCTCACCTCTCCTCACCCCTGCAGCCTCCGCTCTCCTCACCCCTGCAGCCTCCACTCTTTTCACCCCTCCAGCCTCCCTCTCCTCACTTCTCCTGCCTCCACTCTCCTCACCCCTCCTGCCTCCACTCTCCTCCCCTCTCCAACCTATGCTCTCCTCACCCCTCCTGCCTCCACTGTCCTCACCCCTCCAGCCTCACCACTCCTCACCCCTGCAGCCTCCGCTCTCCTCACCCCTCCAGCCTCCACTCTTTTCACCCCTCAAGCCTCGCTTTCCTCACTTCTCCTGCCTCCGCTCTCCTCACCCCTCCTTCCTCCGCTCTCCTCACCCCTCCAGCCTCACCTCTCCTCACCCCTCCAGCCTACACTCTCCTCACCCCTCATGCCTCCGCTCTCCTCAACCCTCCAGGTTCACCTCTCCTCACCCCTCCAGCCTCTACTCTCCTCACCACTCCAGCCTCAACTCTCCTCACCCCTCTAGCCTACGCTCTCTCACCCCTCCTGCCTCACCTCTCCTTACCCCTCCAGACTCACTTCTCCTCACCCCTCCAGCCTACGCTCACCTCACCCCTCCAGCCTACGCTCTCTCCTCACCAGCCTTCCTCTCAGCCTTCAGCCTCTTCTCCTCACTCCTCCAGCCTTGCTCTCTCCTCACCCCTCCAGCCTCGCTCTCCTCACCCCTCCTGCCTCACCTCTCCTCACCCATGCATCCTCACCTCTCCTCACGCCTCCAGCCTACGCTGTCCTCACCCCTCCAGCCTCATCTTTCCTCACCCCTCCTTCCTCCGCTCTCCTCACCCCTCCTGACGCCGCTCCCCTCACCCCTCCAGCCTACGCTCTCCTCACCCCTCCTGATTCCGTTCTCCTTACCTCTCCAGCCTCACCTCTCCTCACCCTTCCAGCCTCTGCTTTCCTCACCCCTCCAGCTCACCTCTCCTAACCCCTCCAGCCTACACTCTCCTCATCCCTCTAGCCTACGCTCTCCTCACACCTCCTGCCTCACCTCTCCTCACCCCTCCAGCCTCACCTCTCCTCACCCCTCCAGCCTACGCTCTTCTCACCCCTCCTGCCTCCGCTCTCCTCACCCTTCCAGCATCTCCTCTCCTCATTCCTCCAGGCTCACTTCTCCTCACCCCTCCAGCCTACGCTCTCCTCACCCCTCCAGCCTCCGCTGTCCTCACCCCTCCAGCCTCCGCTCTTCTCAGCCCTCCAGCCTCATCTCTCCTCACCCCTCCAGCCTTTGCTCTCCTCACCCCTTCAGCCTCCGCTCTCCTCACCCCTCCTGCCTCACCTCTCCTCACCCCTGCAGCCTCACCTCTCCTCACGCCTCCAGCCTACGCTCTCCTCACCCCTCCAGCCTCACCTCTCCTCACCCCTGCAGCCTCACCTCTCCTCAAGCCTCCAGCCTACGCTCTCTTCACCCCCCCTGCCTCACCTTTCCTCACCCCTCCAGCCTCACCTCTCCTCACCCCTCCAGCCTACGCTCTCCTCACCCCTCCTGCCTCCGCTCTCCTCACCCCTCCAGCATCTCCTCTCCTCATCCCTCCAGGCTCACTTCTCCTCAACCCTCCAGCCTCCGCTCTCCTCACCCCTCCAGCCTTTGCTCTTCTCAGCCCTCCAGCCTCATCTCTCCTCACCCCTCCAGCCTACGCTCTCCTCACCCCTCCAGCCTCCACTGTCCTCATCCCTCCAGCCTCACCTCTCCTCACCCCTGCAGCCTCTGCTCTCCTCACCCCTGCAGCCTCCACTCTTTTCACCCCTCCAGCCTCCGCTCTCCTCACTTCTCCTGCCTCCGCTCTCCTCACCCCTCCTGCCTCCACTCTCCTCCCCTCTCCAACCTATGCTCTCCTCACCCCTCCTGCCTCCACTGTCCTCACCCCTCCAGCCTCACCTCTCCTCACCCCTGCAGCCTCCGCTCTCCTCACCCCTCCAGCCTCCACTCTTTTCACCCCTCCAGCCTCCGCTTTCCTCACTTCTCCTGCCTCCGCTCTCCTCACCCCTCCTTCCTCCGCTCTCCTCACCCCTCCAGCCTCACCTCTCCTCACCCCTCCAGCCCCCACTCTCTTTACCCCTTCTGCCTCTTCTCTCCTCATCCCTCCTGCCTCCTCTCTCCTCACTTCTCCTGCCTCTGCTCTCCTCACCCCTCCTGCCTCTGCTCTCCTCACCCCTCCTGCCTCTGCTCTCCTCACCCCTCCATCCTCACCTCTCCTCACTCCTCCAGCCTCACCTCTCCTCACCCCTCCAGCCTCTACTCTCCTCACCCCTTCTGCCTCTCCTCCCCTCACCCCTCCAGCCTCCCCTCCCCTCACCCCTCCTGCCTCCGCTCTCCTCACCCCTCCACCCTCACCCCTCCTGCCTCACCTCTCCTCACCCCTCCATCCTCACCTCTCCTCACCCCTCCATACTCACCAGCCTCCGTTTTCCTCACCCCTGCATCCTTACATCTGCTCACCCCTCAAGCCTCACCTCTACCCACCCCTCCTGCCTCACCTCTCCTCACCCCTCCAGCCTTACCTCTCCTCATCCCTCCAGACTCACCTCTCCTCACCCCTCCAGCCTCCACCCACATCAATCTCCTCACCCCTCCAGTTTTCACTCTCCTCACCCCTCCAGCCTCTGCTCTCCTCACCCCTCCAGCCTCCGGTAACATCATACTCTGCTATCCACAGAGCCGCCTGGATACTCTGCTACCCACAGAGCCACCTGTATACTTTGCTATTTACAGAGCCACCTATTTACTCTGCTACCCACAAAGCCGCCTGGATACTCTACTATCCACAGAGCCGCCTGTATACTCTGCTACCCACAAAGCTGCCTGTATACTCTGCAACCCACAGAGCCACCTGAATACTCTGCTACCCACAGAGCCACCTGTATACTCTGCTATTTACAGAGCCGCCTATATACTCTGCTACCCCAATGCCGCCTGGATACTCTACTATCCACAGAGCCGCCTGTATACTCTGCTACCCACAAAGCCACCTGTATACTCTGCTACCCACAGAGCCACCTGTATACTCTGCTACCCAGAAAGCTGCCTGTATACACACAATTAATTTCACCACACTCCCGATGCAATTGCATCGGGCCTTTTTACTTCCTCCGTCCAGTCGCGAGCTCCGGGTCCAGCGTTGTCTCCCCCGTCGTCTTCGCCGCTGACTGCCATCCCCAAGATGGAGGCCGAAAGCTTCCCCGAATTCTCGCCCACTTCCTAATCTTTACCACACGCACACTGGGATTTCTACCACACCCAAGATGGAGCTCGGGAACTGCCGTTTTAAGTCTCGGGCGCCATCTTGGATGGGGCAAATCCTATATGCCGGCCCCGAAATCTTGCGAGATTTACTTTCTACTGCACAGAGCCTGTCAGATTGACGTCGCACTTCAAGCTCCCTGCTATTATCGGCACAAAACAGATAACACTCTTTACCACAGACATAATTATTCATTCTCAGAGTGTTCATGTCACATTTATTTGTATATTTAGCTGTGAAAAAATTAACCTATTCTGTGCCAGCAACAGTTTGAACTTTGTTTTGATGCTATATATATACTGTCTATAATTAACATCCTATTTGCCTCTAACAGAGACTGCCTTTAATTAACCTCTTCTTTACCACTAACACAGACTGGCTATCATTAACCCCTTATTTGCCACTCAAAATGACTGGGTATAATTAACCTATTATTTGCCACAAAAGGACACTGTCTATTATTCACCAGCTATTTGACCGCGGCCGCATTTTCTGCAACTGCCGAAGCCGCGTTTGCCACATCTACAGCAAGTTAACCGCAAGTTCCATATACATTGCATGGGACTTGCTGCAAGTGTGCTGCAGGTAGGCCTTTTGGTAGCAAGTGCATAAATTGAATGTTTTTCTTCCCCACCTTGTGCAAATAGCAGAAAAAACGCTGATGTGAAAGGGGTCTAAGTGTTAATAAATAGTAATAAGGTAGACTAGGGACCCATCAGATCTAAGGCTACTGTGACGGGGTTGATGGGCATGAAATAACAAAAATTGAGAGGCGCAATCTTGAATGATGCCCGGTGGTCTAATGGGGATATATTGTTAGTGGCGGTAATCACCACTCACCTGGACTGGTTGTGCTGTCCGTGCACAACCACGGTGTCAGCGTGTAGCTGCTGATTCCAATTTATCGCTCCAAGCGTCGCCGCTCCCAGCCGTCTCCTTAGGTCACATGTTCCGCCTAGGTCTTCTAACCAGGGATCTCTGACATCAGGGCAGGTTCTTTGATTCTCTAACTAAGCTTCCTCACTACTGTGCAGCTCCAGCCAGATCCCATAAGGGATAATGGTAATGAAAGGCAGTAATTCTGGTATTATTTAGGAGCGCTCAGTAAAGAGAAGCAGATACCAATAATTAAAGTAGACCTGTTTATTCTGGTTTGTCCACTATGCGCGTTTCAACAGCGACCTGCTGTCTTCCTCAGGTGGGGGTTTACAGGAATTTTGAGGAATGGTCTATTTAAAGGGGTAACATACAATTACAAAGCAAAAACACATGTGGTCAATTTAACCCCTACATACACTTATAACAACAACTCAGCAT
This sequence comes from Allobates femoralis, assembly GCA_033576535.1. Taxonomy (NCBI): domain Eukaryota; kingdom Metazoa; phylum Chordata; class Amphibia; order Anura; family Aromobatidae; genus Allobates; species Allobates femoralis. Next base: position 69,580,288 of record JARQOC010000002.1, on the reverse strand, counting down.
AATGAATAGATTCTAGATTCCTATACAGACACTAATTTCCCTAAAAACACCATAAATCATTTTAAAATTACTCATAAAGCATCGCTTATTTCACATTCTAAATATTATTTTGAGTTAAATCCCCACAAAAAAAAAAAAAAAAATTTTGAAAGTTAAAATTATTTAAAAAACTTACCCTTAGGGCACCTTCACACCCGTGCCCCCGCTCACACACACCGGCAGCGCCCCGCGGAGGGGACCCGCAACGCGCCCGCAGCACCGCAAGCCCCCACCTCCACAACGGGAGCGCATAGCGCCGCGCACGACCGCGCACGACCGCGCGCACCCAACCACCGCCACATGCGATCCGTACACAGACGGATGCCCGCGCACAATGATGGGCAAACACAGATTGACGAATACGTAGACTATGAACATTGATTTCTTAAATAAAGCTACTTGATGGATACACAAGTATTGGCCAGTATGTGTACCAAGCGCCTTAGCATTTAATAATTAAATTTCCAAAAATTACATAGACCATACAAACATAGGTAGTTGATGGATTGATATCATGTCTTAATTGCATTATTGGTAACTATTAGTAAATAAACTATATATGGATTCTAGACTACCCGATTCTTTAGAATCGGGCCGCCATCTAGTATATAATATATAGCAGTGATTCTTTTGTTTCTTGTTGATCCAGCGACACAGCTTGCACCTCTCGCACAGTGTAACGAGTGCTTTGCAGTTTTTTCTAGTATATATATCAGACAAGGTGGAGTGGCTGGCTCCACCCAGCTGCAGATTGCACCCCCACCGAGCCCAGGTGCTCAGGGATCAGGATGAGGTCAGAGGGACCAGGGAGTCCACGGACAAGGATCTGGCAGGGATGTCAGCGTAGGACCCTCCGGACCCCGGGGCCGCCGAGTAGTGGCCGGAGTGCAGGCATACATTGGCCAATGAGTGTACCAAGAGCCCCGGTTTTTAATAAAAAAGTGAGTATTGAGTTTTTTAGAAAGAAACGGATGTTTTAATTTTTTTTTTTTTCTCAAACCATTTGCTTGTTAGCATACACTTTTTGGTTAGACTGAGTGCAGCAGTGATTCTTTTGTTGATCCAGCGACACAGCTTGCACCTCTCGCACAGTGTAACGAGTGCTTTGCAGTTTTTTCTAGTATATCTATCTATCTATCTATCTATCTATCTATCTATATACAGTTTTGAAAAAAGTCAGCAGCACTCCAATTCAATATTTGCCAAACGTTTATTCCAGCATAGGCACCAGTTGTGGCAATGTTTCGAGCATCAAATGCTCTTTATCCAGCAGGACAGGTCTACAATTGGCAAAAAGACAAGTGGCCTAAGAAAGGAAGTGGTTGGAAGAAAAAGAGACTGTTCAATAATTATGCTAAACCTGTAATTAAATCTGATTCCACCTTATCTATAAACAGAAAAAGCACAAGACGAGGAGGAGGACGTCACTACAGGAGATGTGAGAAGAAAGAAAAAGAAGCAGCGACCAGGTCCTCGCAATTAGGACTAAGTCTTGTGGTAAATATCTCAGGGAAACCCCTTACCTCTTGATCAGATGAACTTGTTGAATAAGGGACTAAACTATGTGGTTACCACCAATGTGGACTGGTTCCAACTAGAATTGGATCTGTTTAGAATGTTTAGATCTGTTAAGCTTAAAAATTGGTTTAATGGTAAAATAGCTGTATTAGAACAGAGACAGAGTGAGCTTATGTTAAAGGATGTGTCTTTATATAAAAAGAGTGATTTTACCCCTGCAGAAACTATACCAGCAATTGAAACATTTGTCACCGCCGTAAAAAGAGACATAGAACAGATTAGAGCCAAACAGGAGAAAGATCTTAAACGTCCTAATATAACAAGAGATGAGTATAGAGCTCTGCAAGAACTTGTCCATGACGGCGACCTTGTCATCAAGCCGGCCGATAAGGGTGGCGCGGTCGTCGTCATGGACAAGAGAAAATATTTGTCAGAGGTAATGAGACAGTTAAATGACAGTGAAGTGTACCAGAGGTTGGATAGAGACCCTAAACTAGAGATACAAAAAGAGAATAAAATGGTATTAGAGGAAGCAAAGAGGGGTGGGATCATCGACCAGGAGCTATATGAGTATTTGGTGGTAACATTCCCCAAAACCCCTGTATTATATTTGACCCCCAAAATGCATAAGTCATTGAAAAACCCTCCGGGTAGACCGATTGTGGCAGGGATGGAGTCGGTGTTCAATAATATTGGGGTATTTTTGGACAAGATAATCAACCCCTTTGCCATTAAAGCAAAATCTTATGTGAGGAATACTGGCCATTTCCTTGAGAAACTGGGTACTTTGCATCCAGAAAGAGAAGATATACTGGTGTCGTTTGACGTTACGTCATTATACACGTCTATACAGCATGAAATGGGTCTGAGAGCGACAAAAATGATACTGGATACCAAAACATTCTCAGAGGCCTGTAAGAATTTAATATTGCAGCTCTTAGAGATATGTTTGAGATCAAATTATTTCTTGTTTGGAGATGTATACTACAAACAATTACGGGGCACCACCATGGGGGCGCATATGGCATGTGCTTATGGCAAGAAAAAGATGGGGGCGGCACAGTCAGGATCACCAATCCCACGCCAAAGGCAATTCAGTAAATCAAAAGAAAAAGTAGCGTGGAAAATGGATTGGGATCAAAGCCAGTAGAATATAAATATAAGTATAAATATCATTTTATTAGTGAAAAATCATAACAAAAACAAGATATATGGACAATGATAAAAACAATTAAAAAAGCAGAGAACTGCTGTACAAAGTGACTGACTGCAAAGGTGCTGAAATATATACACAAGGGTGCAAATAGTCACAAGTTATGACAAAAAATGGCATATACAGTACAGAAAGTGTCAGTACTGAGGCTAAGTCATGCTATTCACAATTGAAGATCGAGAGATTGATTTATGACCTGATCACAATATCCCCATGTGTCAAATAGGGCATATACAATGGAATAGCCATGTAAGATTCACAGAGATCTCAAAGGAGACAAAGGCAAATCACATGAGCCTCAGTAAAAGAGACAGATTAAAGTCTAGCCATGGGAAATTGACTTAGCATGAGGAACACCCAATAGTTACCATATAGTCAAAGGTGCAAGCACACAAATGGAGCAGCCAGTCAGACAAGAGACCCTCACCCAACGCGTGTCGCCCCCCAAAAAACTCATATTCTTATATTTTTTTTAAATCTAAAGTTCTTAGTACACACATTGGCCAATGTCTGCTTGCTCATCGACTGCGACAAAGTGACTTCAGGCACGATGAGTCCTAACGCTGACACCCAAGTCCTCCTTGTCCACCCGACCCCACTACTAAGTGGGAGGACACCATCTATACCCTAGATCACCTGTAGACAATGAGGGTGCACCTTGCAGAAATGGAGCCAGCCACTCCACACGATACAAAAGAGAAAAAAACTGCACAGCACTCACAGATAATGTGAACTGGTGCCACCAGGGACGCTGGATCAAAATACTAGATAAAAACTCTCTGCAGCACTCAGCTACTACCAGTGGTGTACATATGCTAACAAGCTAAATATATATGAGAAAAAATTTAAAAACTTACGTTTTTTCAAAAAACTCAAAATTCTTATATTTTTTTTAAATCTGAAGTTCTTAGTACACACATAGAAAAAAAATATAAGAATTTTGAGTTTTTTGAAAAAACATAAGTTTTTAAATTTTTTCTCATATATATAGCTTGTTAGCATATGTACACCACTGGTAGTAGCTGAGTGCTGCAGAGAGTTTTTATCTAGTATTTGGATCACAGATATAGATTTGCTGTATGTTATGATATAAGCACTGTAAGGAAATTATGCCATAGGTGGATGTATAAAATGTGTGGCAGACCAAGGGTGGTTGCTGGATAAAGGGGCTGAATAAAAAGCATTTGATGCCACAACTGGTGCCTATGCTGGAATAAACCTTTGGCAAAGATTGAATTGGAGTGCTGAGGACTTTTTTCAAAACTGTTTGTATGGGAGACACCTGGATCCTACGCAGCGTCCTGCGGAGTGAATCCGCAAGCTGTCCGCAGCTGCCGCCAGCTCCTACCTTTATCATGGGAACGCACGGTTATGCGCAGGTCTGCACATGACCGTGCGCTCCCATTCACTGCAATATGTGATTTGTACGCAGGGGGTGCCCACCCACAAATCACACACAATCACACACTCTCGTCCGCACCAGGAACGCGACCATGTCGCGTTCCTGGTGCGGACGAGAGTGTGTGATTTGTGCGCAGTCATCCGCCTTCGTACAAATCATATATTGCAGTGAATGGGAGCGCACGGTGATGCGCAGAGCTGTGCATGACTGTGCGTTCCCATTATAAAGATAGGGGCTGTTGACAGCTTGTGGATTCCCTCCGCAGGACGCTGCGGAAGGTCCGCAAATGTGAAGCCACCCTTAGTACGCTTTGCACCCATAAAGACCAGCCTAGCAGTGCTGCTTCATCTTTTTTCTATTTATACTGTATATAGACAGATAGATTTTTTTATTTTATTTTATTTTTCTTTTGTTTGCTCTTTTTGGAATAGGTTTACATTGTTTCAGAGGTTTTTGTTTCTGCTAATTGGCTTAGCTATGCTTTAGGATGCATAGCACTATTGGTATATCATCACCAGGATCTGCATTTCCACTATCATTGCCAGGGTAATATTAACTTTGTAGACATCACAGAACATCCAATGGGTTAACATTACGACAAAACAAATGCATAAGCAAAACAATGATGGCAAAGTATAAAACAATCCAGATACTAACGTTCAACATCTACTATGCACATTTATCATCAAAGATGTAATTCCAGCTCATCAGATGAAGTGATGTGAATTCCTCATTTGTTGGCACCATACAATTACTGACTGACACAACAGGATGATTGGAAGCAGCATATCTGGAAGGAAAACGATTAGCATTCTGTGTTTGTACACCCAACTCTAGTACCGCAAGACTTGCTGATTGATGTGGATTAACATAAGGTACAATCTCTTTACAGGTCAGACATCTTGATCAGAAATGTCAACGTACTTAGCTACAAAGAGAACCTGGCCAAGGAGGATTTCAAAGAAAAGAAAAGTAGATGCCCAATTAAAACACAACCGTCTCATGACCAGTCCGGGCGATAAAAATATCCCTGAAAATTCGGTGAAATTTGCACAATCTGAAAGCCGCCTGAGTAGAATATAGAAGTTTGATAATGGCAGGTTTCAGCAGAGAACGAGCTCGCTTGCAATATATCACATCGGCAGCATTTCGACTGACATCCTGACATATAGATGAATTAGCGAAAATGACAAGTAACATTTATAAGTTTTACACAGCTGTGCCAGCTTTACCAGTTACTTCAGATCTGCCGTGGATGAATCTGATTTGCAAATAAGTTTTATTTTTTTCCTCATTTTGCTGACATATATCACATAATAAAAAAGTTTTAACAGTAGCAAGAGCTAAGAAGTTTGTACAGTATATGATTTCCATAATGTACGCTCCTTCAGTGCTAGAAATATTTATACAAAATGAAAATGGAAGGCTGCATTTAAGGGAACCTATCAGGTCTGGATTCCCCATGTAATTAAAGGGGTTGTCTAGGCTATTTGTATAATTTATATGGGTATCTAGGCTGCAAAATGTTGACAGTTTGTAATTTACACTCTGTCTGCATTTTGCAGCATTACTTACATATCACTTTTCTGCTTCTGGAGGAGACTGACCAGAGGGCGTGTTTGTTTTGGAGCTTTGGTGAAAACATCATAACTGGTCGCTTACACCCACTCTCCTACAAGCACACCCCACACAGCAACAATCACGTTCCAGTCTCAGTATGCCCCTCTCAGTCTCCAACATTCCCACCCATTGCTCTATGTAATGCATTGCACTAAGAGCAGTCATCTCCTCCTGAGACATTGTGACAAATCCGCGGCTCTGACGAGATGACTGCTCTCAGTGTTATGTGTGTGCGCTCACCTTCCCCTGTGAAGTCACTGCTGTGATATCAAGCGCTGAACCTCGCAGCCACGCAGGCCCTCACCATCCCCTCTGACCTCACAGCCCTGCACCCTCTGTTCAGTGAGCGGTTCATTCATTCTGCTTCACAGAGAGGGCGGGACTGTGAGGTTTACAAACATGTGCGGTACTTATGTTTTCATCATGATCTGGCAAATCCAGCACTTCCAGCTTGTCTTAAAACCGCAGTTAGCAGCAGTTTTTGTCCAGTGCCAGATCATGATGAATACCTTTGCCTTCTTGCTTTGTTTTCTATAGTGATTCCTAGTACCATCTCTTTGCCAGGTGAGGGTACATTCACATCTGCAATTTTGCAAATCCAGCAGAATTCTGCCTTTTTTTAAAAAAAAGCTGGATGCGGAACACTTGTGGCATCATTGCGTTCGGTCTAATGTATTTTGTATTGCAGTTCCAGACACTTGCGTTTTCATTGCGATCCGGCACTTTTACTTGTCTTAAAACTACAGTTAGCGGTGTTTTTTGTCCGATGCTGGTGTTATGGCAATAAATAGTTAATAATTTATATTAGTTTTTAGAAGTCATACAGAAATCTTTTAGTACAGGCTAGAGGCCTGTTTGGCCTTGCTTTTTTCCCATAGCCCTCTCTCCTTTTCCCTCCCTACTCAGGAAATTCTGTCTCAAGCTGTTGCTGAACCGTTCTTATCAGCATTGGACTGGATGTACAATTCAAGGCTAGTTTAAACTAACTAACACACAGAATATAATTGAATGTTTTTTCAGAATAAAATGTAGATTCAGCATAATATGATGCAATTATCTAGTAACACCCCTTTTAACACCCTTTAATATAAGTAATAAAACTGCTAACCGCTCCTAAAATAAAGTTCTTTGTCATTAAGCTCTACATTGACTTGTGTGTCAGCGTGGTTCTTTCGTGGCGTGCACACACCCAGACAAAGCATCCAATTTGGCGGCAGACAATTAAGATGACAGCCTCACCCGAAAGGTGTGGGGGGCATCCATTACAGTGGAAGTGTCGCATTTGACGGATTGCGATGAAAATGCAAAACAAAATGACAGCTGTAAGGATGCTGGCCAGCAATGTGCTTACGCTCATTGCGTACTGGTGGTCATGCTGACAACCAGGAGCCGCCGGCCTCCATTCATGATTTTTAAAAGCCGATGAATATCGGCTAATCATTAATATACACAGTTAACACTTAAAATGCCATAGCGTTTGGGCACCATGTCTCTAGGGAGGGTGGACACATATATTATACACATTAACCCTTCAATCACCGGGTCAATGTACACCAATGCAGCATCTGTGCTGATGTGCCGCACAGATGCTGCATTGTTGTCCCAAACCCATCCGTTACTGCAGCCATTCATATGTGTCTTGCAGTACCGAATGTGGACCCATAGGGTTCCATGTTAAAAACCCGGATCCGGTTTTCCAACCGCTGCGAAAAATGCAGCCTAGGGATGAGCGAGTGCTAAAATGCTCGGGTGCACGAAGCTCGGGCCGAGCATCCCGAGATACTCGTGTACTCGGCCCGAGTACCGAGCCCAATGTTATCCTATGGGAGACCCGAGTGTTTTTATGAAATGACTGCCGGCAGCATGTAGAAACCTTAAAAATGTCACAAAAGTCTCAGAAGAGTGCTCAAATGACATGGCAACACCATGGGTAAGACCCCTGGAAGCATTTCTCACTCAAAAGTCACAGCTGTGAACAATCTTGTCCAAGTTTCACGCCAATTTTACGGAGTCACCAGAAAACCTTCCAAAATGACACCAAAATGAATATTCAGGGTGGAAATGTTAAGGGCACATACCCAATAGTGAGATACAGCTGGTGTATGTTACTTTTTGTGATGACATGAAAGATTTTACGTGAAAACATTGTGCGGCACTCCGATGTCCCTGAGAAGAGACGTACATGAAGCCCTGTCTTGACATATTGTGCCCATTTTGAGGAACTGGGTCTATTCTAGTATTTTCCTTTGCCAGGGCAGTCTAAAATTGGGAGGTTCACCAATGCCCCTGGATAGAGACGTGCATGAGGGCCTGTAAACCTGAAGTGCCCATTGTAAGGAAGTGGGTGTATTGTAGTATAGCCCTTTGGCAGGACAGCCAAAAATTGGGAGGCTCCACATTGTCCCTAGATAGAGACGTGCAGTAGGGCCTGTAAACCTGAAGTGGGTGTATTGGAGTATAGCCCTTTGGCAGGGCAGCCAAAAATTGGGAGGCTCCACATTATCCCATGATAGAGACGTGCAGGAGGGCCTGTAAACCTGAAGTGGGTGTATTGTAGTATAGACCTTTGGCAGGGCAACCAAAAATTGGGAGGCTCCACATTGTCCCATGATAGAGACGTGCAGGAGGGCCTGTAAACCTGAAGTGGGTGTATTGTAGTATAGCCCTTTGGCAGGGCAACCAAAAATTGGGAGGCTACACATTGTCCCATGATAGAGACGTGCAGGAGGGCCTGTAAACCTGAAATGGGTGTATTGTAGTATACCCCTTTGGCAGGGCAGCCAAAAATTGGGAGGCTCCACATTGTCCCATGATAGGGACGTGCAGGAGGGCATGTAAACCTGAAGTGGGTGTATTATAGTATAGCCCTTTGGCAGGGCAGCCAAAAATTGGGAGGCTCCACATTGTCCCGTGATAGAGAGTGCAGGAGGGCCTGTAAACCTGAAGTGGGTGTATTGTAGTATAGCCCTTTGGCAGGGCAGCCAAAAATTGGGAGGCTCCACATTGTCCCATGATAGAGACGTGCAGGAGGGCCTGTAAACCTGAAGTGGGTGTATTGTAGTATAGCCCTTTGGCAGGGCAGCCAAAAATTGGGAGGCTACACATTGTCCCATGATAGAGACGTGCAGGAGGGCCTGTAAACCTGAAGTGGGTGTATTGTAGTATAGCCCTTTGGCAGGGCAGCCAAAAATTGGGAGGCTCCACATTGTCCCATGATAGAGACGTGCAGGAGGGCCTGTAAACCTGAAGTGGGTGTATTGTAGTATAGCCCTTTGGCAGGGCAGCCAAAAATTGGGAGGCTACACATTGTCCCATGATAGAGACGTGCAGGAGGGCCTGTAAACCTGAAGTGGGTGTATTGTAGTATAGCCCTTTGGCAGGGCAGCCAAAAATTTGGAGGTTCAACAATGACCCATGCATACAGACATGCAGTAGGGCCTGTAAACCTCAAGTGGGTGTATTGTAGTATAGCCCTTTGGCAGGGCAGCCAAAAATTGGGAGGCTCCACATTGTCCCTGAGACATGCATGAGGGCCTCAAAACATTTTTACCATTGAAAAGGAGCGGGTCTCCTGTCGTTGTTATGCCCATTCTAAAAGAATAGGCGAAAAAATTTACCACTGCTGGTATACTTAAAACAACAGCCTAACTATTGTAACGGTCATCATGGTGGCACATGAGGAGAAGAAGGAGCAGTCCAGCGATTAGCCAAAGTCCAGAAGTGTGTACCCATGGGTGAGTGGAGGTACATGGCAAATTCCCATAACAAAATTTAAATTCAGTTGTCATTTATTGGTGGTGTGGTGAAGTCTGGCCCAATCCAACCCTTGTTCATCTTGATCAGAGTCAGCCTGTCAGCATTTTCAGTTGACAGGCGGGTGCATTTATCAGTAATGATTCCACCTGCGGCACTGAAAAACACGCTCTGACAAAACGCTAGCGGCAGGGCAGGCCAGGACTTCCAAGGCGTAGAGAGCCAATTCATGCCACGTGTCCAGCTTGGAGACCCAATAATTGTAAGGCACAGAGGAATCTCGCAGTACAGTTGTTCGATCTGCAAGGTACTCCTTCAGCATCTGGCCAAACTTAGCATTTCTTGTGGCACTACCCCGCACCTCAGGGGCTGTGGTACGTGAGGGGCTGAGAAAACTGTCCCACATCGTAAAGACTGTTCCCCTACCTCTGGCGGATTGGACTTGTGCCCCTCTTGGCCGTACGCCTTGGTTGTCCACCGATTCCTGACCTATGCCGCTAGCGTTTTGTGAGGGGAATGCTTTGCCTACTTCCGTGACTATGGCCTTCTGGAACTGCTGCATTTTGGCTGACCTCTCCGCCTCAGGAATGAGAGACATAAAGTTCTCCTTGTAGCGTGGGTCTAAGAGTGTTGCCAACCAGTACTGATTGTCGGCCAAGATGTTCTGAACGTGAGGGTCACGAGCCAGGCAGCTTACCATAAAGTCAGCCATGTGCGCCAGACTCTTAACAGCCATCACTTCAGTATCCAGACCAACACGATGACTGAACATGCTGTCCTCCTCCTCCTCCTCATCTCCCCTGTCCTCTGGCCAGCCACGCTGAATCGAGGGTATGACTGGTGTGCATGTCATATCCTCAATTTGGCCAGAGAGTTGCTCCATGTCTTCATCCTCCTCCTCCTCGTCATAGTCCTCCACTGCACATTGTGATGAGATGAGGCTGGGCTGTGTGTTATCACCCACACCCACTACTGTTTCTTGCTCCAAGTCATCGCGCTCCGCCTGCAATGCATCCTCTCTGTTTTTCAGCAGAGACCGTTTTAGAAGGCAGAGTAGTGGTATGGTGACGCTAATAATGGCGTCATCACCGCTCACCATCTTGGTGGAGTCCTCAAAGTTTTGGAGGACGGTACATAGGTCGGACATCCATCTCCACTCCTCAGGTGTTATGTGTGGAGTTTGACCCATTTCCCGACGGCTCAGGTGATGCAGGTAGTCAACAACTGCCCTCTTCTGCTCACATATCCTGACCAACATGTGCAGAGTTGAATTCCAACGCGTGGGGACATCACACACCAGTCTGTGGGCCGGAAGACACAAACGGCGCTGAAAGCCGGCAAGGCCGGCTGAAGCAGCAGGTGACTTGCGAAAATGTGCAGACAGACGGCAAACTTTTACCAGCAGTTCAGACAGCTCTGGGTATGACTTTAGAAACCTCTGAACCACCAGGTTGAGCACATGGGCCACGCATGGAACATGCGTCAGCTGGCCACGTCTCAAAGCTGCCACCAGGTTCTGGCCATTGTCACACACGACCTTTCCTGGCTTTAGGTTCAGAGGTGCGAGCCAGTGATCTGCCTGCTGTTTCAGAGCTGTCCACACCTCTTCTGCATTGTGGGGTTTGTCACCTATGCAGACTAGCTTCAGCACAGCCTGTTGCCGCTTCGCAGAGGCAGTGCTTCCAGCTTGGGACTGGTGTGGAGGGTACAGTGGATGAGGATGCGCAGGAGGAGGAGGTTGAGGAGCATGACATTACGGAGCTGTAGAGTGTCGGGGAAACCCTGACAGAGGTAGGGCCTGCTATCCTTGGTGTGGGAAGGACGTGTTCCGTCCCTCGCTCAGACTGGGTCCCAGCCTCCACAATATTAACCCAGTGTGCCGTCAAGGAGATGTAGCGGCCTTGCCCACAAGCACTTGTCCACGTGTCTGTGGTTAGGTGGACTTTGGCTGAAACAGCGTTGTTCAGGGCACGTGTGATGCTGTTGGACACGTGGTTATGCAATGCGGGGACGGCACATCTGGAGAAATAGTGGCGGTTGGGGACTGAGTAACGTGGGACAGCAGCCGCCATCAGGTCGCGGAATGCTTCCGTCTCCACCAGCCGGAAAGGCAACATTTCTAGCGCTATGAGTCGCGAAATGTGAGAATTTAGGACTGTGGCATGTGGGGCGTTGGCAGCGTATTTGCGCCTGCGTTCAAAGGTTTGCTGAATGGATAATTGAACGTTGCGCTGGGACAAGGACGTGCTTGATGGTGGTGTTATTTGTGCGTGGGCAACTTCAGGTGCAGGGCCGGAGGCTTGTTCGCGGCCAGCATGGACAGGGGATTGGCTCACACGCACAACACGCGAAGACATAGCAGTGACATCAGCAAGCACCGCTCCTCGACTCTGTTGTACTTCCCACAAAGTCGGGTGATCATGCTGGTGGGTGGTCAGGCTGCTAGTTTTCGTACCCCTGCTGATACAGGCATGGCAGGTGTTGCAAATGGCCTTTTTAGAGTCATCTGGAGCCAACTTAAAAAACTCCCAGACTCAGGAAGACCTAACATTTGCACAGGCACTTGAGTCGTGTTGTTGTTACGGGGAACGGTTGCCTGCCTTCTGCCTGCGGACACGACCCTGCTTCGTACTGCCTGTTGGGATGCTACGCCTCCCTCCCCCTGTGCACTGCTGGCCTCGCTCTGCATATCCTCCTGCCAGGTTGGGTCAGCTACTGGATGATCCACCACGTCGTCTTTCTCTTCCGCACCCTGATCCTCCTCCTGACTTCCTGGCGATTGTGTCTCATCATCGTCCACCCTTGTTGAGACACATTGCCAACGTTCCGTTCGTGAGAACGTGGCTGCTCAAATATTTGGGCATCTGTACATACCATCTCCTCATCACCCACTTCAACAGGAGCTGGCGAGAGGCCAGATTCTGCGAATGGATACGTGAACAGCTCTCCCGAGTGTCCAACTGTGGAATCAGTAATGTCTGTGGACGTGTACTCGGCCTGGTGGTAGGAAGGAGGATCAGGTTGGGAAATGTGCGGTGCAGTATCACGGCTACTGACACTTGACCGTGTGGAAGATAGGGTGTTTGTGGAGGTGCCCATCTGATTTGAAGCATTATCCGCTATCCAAGTAACAACCTGTTGACACTGGTCTTGATTCAAGAGCGGTGTACTGCTGCGGGCCCCAAGAATTTGAGACAGGACGTGCGAGCGAGTAGATGTGCCCCTTTGTTGTTGTGAAATTAGTGCTTGCACACGACCTCGGCCTCTGCCTGCACCACCATCACGTCCACTTCCTTGTTCCTTGCCAACGCCCTTGCCAACGCCCTTGCGCATTTTGCCTGTATACAGCGACAACCGTCTGGTGACTGTTCAGTTCACAGGAGAGTAGGATTTCAGTCCCTAACCTGTATCAAGGTAGTAAGTACAACAGTCTGGTGACTGTTATGGTCACAGGAGAGTAGGATTTTAGTCCCTAACCTGTATCAAGGTAGTAAGTACAACAGTCTGGTGACTGTTATGGTCACAGGAGAAAAGGATTTTAGTCCCTAACCTGTATCAAGGTAGTAAGTACAACAGTCTGGTGACTGTTATGGTCACAGGAGAGTAGGATTTTAGTCCCTAACCTGTATCAAGGTAGTAAGTACAACAGTCTGGTGACTGTTATGGTCACAGGAGAGTAGGATTTTAGTCCCTAACCTGTATCAAGGTAGTAAGTACAACAGTCTGGTGACTGTTATGGTCACAGGAGAGAAGGATTTTAGTCCCTAACCTGTAACAAGGTAGTAATTGGAAACAAAAAGCTATCGCGACAAAAAACAACAGTACACTGCAGTAAAAATATTAAATGAGTCAGTATAAAATAGTGCTAGTTAATTTGAGAAAAAGTTATTTTAGTCACTTTTCCAAAGTTTACCACTCATATCTCAAGGTCCTTCAACTGTTGTTATTAAAAACCTGACTGGTGTGAATACTTACCAGTAAACAGGAGCCAGCATGACCAGTGTCTGAAGTGGAATGAAGGTGACGGGGCTCTTGTGTGCAGGCCCAGAGAGGGGCGGGAACTCCATCTCTTGCATGGCAAGAGGCAATTAATTATAACACAGATGAGTCCTGCACACAGAGAACAAGTCTGTAGGAACCTGTTCACACCGCCAGCATAATTGGAAACAAAAAGCTATTGCGACAAAAAACAACAGTACACTGCAGTAAAAATATTAAAATGCAAGTGCAGTATAAAAATAGTATAACAAATACAGGGTACTTAGTTAATCCGTTTTTTTGCGCAGAAAAAGTTATTTTAAGCCACGTCACTACTTCAAAGTGTACCCATCTCAGACGCGGTCCTAACTGTTGTATTAAAAACCTGACTGGTGTGAATACTTACCAGTAAACAGGAGCCAGCATGACCAGTGTCTGAAGTGGAATGAAGGCGACGGGGCTCTATGTGTGCAGGGCCCAGAGAGGGGCGGGAACTCCATCTCTTGCATGGCAAGAGGCAATTAATTATAACACAGATGAGTCCTGCACACAGAGAACAGGTCTGTAGGAACCTGTTCACACCGCCAGCAAAATTGGAAACAAAAAGCTATTGCGACAAAAAACAACAGTACACTGCAGTAAAAATATTAAAATGCAAGTGCAGTATAAAAAATAGTATAACAAATACAGGGTACTTAGTTAATCTGTTTTTTTGCGCAGAAAAAGTTATTTTAAGCCACGTCACTATCTTCAAAGTGTACCCATCTCAGACGCGGTCCTAACTGTTGTATTAAAAACCTGACTGGTGTGAATACTTACCAGTAAACAGGAGCCAGCATGACCAGTGTCTGAAGTGGAATGAAGGCGACGGGGCATCTTATGTGTGCAGGGCCCAGAAGGGGCGGAACTCCATCTCTTGCATGGCAAGAGGCAATTAATTATAACACAGATGAGTCCTGCACACAGAGAAACAGGTCTGTAGGAACCTGTTACACACCGCCAGCATAATTGGAAACAAAAAGCTATTGCGACAAAAAACAACAGTACACTGCAGTAAAAATATTAAAATGCAAGTGCAGTATAAAAAGTATATACAAACAGGGTACTTAGTTAATCTGTTTTTTTGCGCAGAAAATAGTTATTTTAAGCCACTCACTACCTTCAAAGTGTACCCATCTCAACCAGTCGGTCCTAACTGTTGTATTAAAAACTGACTGGTAGTGACTAACTTACCAAGTAAACATGACCAGCATGACCAGTGTCTGAAGTGGAATGAAGGACGGGGTCTATGTGTGCAGGGCCCAGAGAGGGGCGGGAACTCCACTCTATGCATGGCAAGAGCAATTAATTATAACACAGATGAGTCTGGCACACAGAGAACAGTCTTAGGAACCTGTTCACACCGCAGCAAAATGAAACAAAAAGGCTATTGCGACAAAAACAACAGTACACTGCAGTAAAAAATTAAATGCAAGGCAGTATAAAAGTAGTATAACAAATACAGGGTACTTAGTTAACTGTTTTTGCGCAGAAGAATAGTTATTTTAAGCCACTCACTTTTCAAAGTGTACCAGCTCAACGTCTAACTGTTAGTAAAACAGTGAGTAGAATATTACAGTAACAAGCCATGACCAGGTCTGAAGTGAAAAGGCGACGGGGATCTATGTGTGCAGGCCCAGAAAGGGGTGGAACTCCATCTCTTGCATGGCAAGAGGCAATTAATTATAACACAGATGAGTCCTGCACCAGGAAAACAGGTCTGTAGGAACCTGTTCACACCGCCAGCTAATGGAAACAAAAGCTATTGCGACAAAAACAACAGTACACTGCAGTAAAAATATTAAATGCAAGTGCGTATAAAAAGTAAGTACAACAGTCTGGTGACTGTTATGGTCACAGGAGAGTAGGATTTTAGTCCCTAACCTGTATCAAAGTAGTAAGTACAACAGTCTGGTGACTGTTCAGGTCACAGGAGATAGGATTTTAGTCCCTAACCTGTATCAAGGTAGTAATTACAACAGTCTGGTGACTGTAATGGTCACAGGAGAGAAGGATTTTAGTCCCTAACCTGTATCAAGGTAGTAAGTACAACAGTCTGGTGACTGTTCAGGTCACAGGAGAGTAAGATTTTAGTCCCTAACCTGTATCAAGGTAGTAAGTACAACAGTCTGGTGACTGTTATGGTCACAGGAGAGTAGGATTTTAGTCCCTAACCTGTATCAAGGTAGTAAGTACAACAGTCTGGTGACTGTTATGGTCACAGGAGAGTAGGATTTTAGTCCCTAACCTGTATCAAGGTAGTAAGTACAACAGTCTGGTGACTGTTCAGGTCACAGGAGAGTAGGATTTTAGTCCCTAACCTGTATCAAGGTAGTAAGTACAACAGTCTGGTGACTGTTATGGTCACAGGAGAGAAGGATTTTAGTCCCTAACCTGTATCAAGGTAGTAAGTACAACAGTCTGGTGACTGTTCAGGTCACAGGAAAGTAGGATTTTAGTCCCTAACCTGTATCAAGGTAGTAAGTACAACAGTCTGGTGACTGTTCAGGTCACAGGAGAGTAGGATTTTAGTCCCTAACCTGTATCAAGGTAGTAAGTACAACAGTCTGGTGACTGTTATGGTCACAGGAGAGAGGATTTTAGTCCCTAACCTGTATCAAGGTAGTAAGTACAACAGTCTGGTGACTGTTCAGGTCACAGGAGAGTAGGATTTTAGTCCCTAACCTGTATCAAGATAGTAAGTACAACAGTCTGGTGACTGTTATGGTCACAGGAGAGAAGGATTTTAGTCCCTAACCTGTATCAAGGTAGTAAGTACAAAAGTCTGGTGACTGTTCAGGTCACAGGAGAGTAGGATTTTAGTCCCTAACCTGTATCAAGGTAGTAAGTACACCAGTCTGGTGACTGTAATGGTCACAGGAGAGTAGGATTTTAGTCCTTAACCTGTATCAAGGTAGTAAGTACAACAGTCTGGTGACTGTTATGGTCACAGGAGAGAAGGATTTTAGTCCCTAACCTGTATCAAGGTAGTAGGTACAACAGTCTGGTGACTGTTCAGGTCACAGGAGAGTAGGATTTTAGTCCCTAACCTGTATCAAGGTAGTAAGTACAACAGTCTGGTGACTGTTATGGCCACAGGAGAGTAGGATTTTAGTCCCTAACCTGTATCAAGGTAGTAAGTACAACAGTCTGGTGACTGTTATGGTCACAGGACAGTAGGATTTTAGTCCCTAACCTGTATCCAGGTAGTAAGTACAACAGTCTGGTGACTGTTATGGTCACAGGAGAGAAGGATTTTAGTCCCTAACCTGTATCAAGGTAGTAAGTACAACAGTCTGGTGACTGTTATGGTCACAGGAGAGTAGGATTTTAGTCCCTAACCTGTATCAAGGTAGTAAGTACAACAGTCTGGTGACTGTTATGGTCACAGGAGAGTAGGATTTTAGTCCCTAACCTGTATCAAGGTAGTAAGTACAACAGTCTGGTGACTGTTATGGTCACAGAAAAGCTTGGATTCCGATCTGGATCACCCTGCCTATATCCTCCTAGATTAGTCCTGAGAAGGACTGTTGTGGTCAGCAGCAGTTTGCAGCCCTGCTCCTGATCTACCTATGAGGGCCGCAAATCTGTCCCTAAGCAGCAGCAGACACTCTCCCTACACTCACTGTCTGGATGGCTGTGTGCAGAGCACAGCGCGGCCGGGTCTTATAAAGGCTCGGTCACGCTGTGCAGGCCGGCCAATCACTGCAATGCCACAACTAACAGGGCTGTGGCATTGCAGTGGTCTGCCAGCCAATCACTGCATGTGGGCTGTCTCTCTAAAGAGCGCCAACATGCAGGGATGAGGACCACGAGCACTGCACGAGTATCGTGAGATTACTCGGTGCTCGCTGAGTAGCCCTAGTACAGTGATACTCGTGCGAGTACCGAGCAGCGCAGAGCATACTCGCTCATCACTAATGCAGCCTGCATGATTTTTACCGCAATATGGAAAACCAGATCCGGTAACGGGATTGCAAATAGTGCAATCTGGTTTTTCTATTGCAGCCTAGGGCTGCGGATCAGGATGCGGTTTTGAACATTTTTAATGCTCAAAACCAGATCAGGATCTGAACGCCCAACCACAAGTGTGACCCTGTCTTAGCAGTGCACCTGCACCCAGCCACCCACATGATTTAACTAGGTAGTCAGATGTAGGTGAGATTTGTAGGGGTCGGCAGTAGAAAATGATGAACTGGCACATGTCCATAAATAACTCTATACTGTGTGCTCTCGAGATGGACAGTGATATGAGTGGTGTTAGGTCATTTCTCTGCCTGAAATCTATCACAGAGGGGATGGTGTGCAGCTTAGCCGCATCTATTGTTCAATCCAAGATAAGCATAATGGAAAAACGAGCTGAAACCCATGTGCAGAATTATCTAACTATGATACAGAATCACATACGGTACATATTTTTATTTAGCTGATTCAGGACATTTTTAACTCAATGCACATAGCACATACGTAGCATTAAAATTTGAGACTGGATTTATGGGGATAGAAGTTGCTTCCTCAGCAACTATAAAATCATTCTTTATGGAGATCGTAGGGTTTAATCTAGGATAATCTAAAATTAAAGGGTTTTGGTCCGTTTCTACCTATTTTTACAGGTATGTTTTGCACATCAAAAGATCACAGAATAAAAATACTAAACTTTTACATTAAAAAGGAAAATAACATGAAGCAGTCAAGTAGATGAGAAAGCCTGACATGTAGAATTAATAGAATTGATTACGGTATGCTATTCCCCTTAAAAAAATGTTATTAGATTTAATGCCGTTCTAGCTGAAGGTCTAAAGACAAACTACAGTAAAGAGATCAAATGTGCAGTTGAAAGCAGAAGTTTACATAAAAAGATACACGCATGTTTTTCTCACTGTCTGACGTGAAGTCAGAATATGGTAAACCTTTCCCGTTTTAGGTCAATTAGGATTACTATAATTATTAATATTTGCCAAATGTCAGAATAATGAGAGAGAAAAAGAGTTTAAGGCATTTTTTATTGATTTCTGTAAAGTTACATGTTAACATACATTTCATTAGTATTTGGTATTGTTGCCCTTAAACTGTATGACTTAGGTCAAATGTTTTGGATATCTTTCCACAAGCTTCTCACAATAGGTGGTAGGAATTTGGGCCCATTCCTCTTGACAGAACTGGTGTACCTTAACCATGTTTGTAGGTTGCCTTGCTCGCAGCCTTTTCAGCTTTGCCCATACATTTTCAATAAGATTGAGATTAGGGATGAGCGAGTCTACTCGCTAGGACTCGTTACTCGGCGATTCTTAAGGGACTCGCTGGACTCGGGAATCGGCGAGACTTTTAGCGAATACTCGCTCAGTAACGAGTCCAAATCCGGCGAGTCGGTTTGCGGCAGGCGGGCTGCTTCGCGGCTGGAGGAGGTAAGGTCAGCTTTGATAGCCCCCCCCGCTTTTCAAGGCCGCCGGGTCCAACAGCACCCCCCCCCCCCCCCCCCCCCCCCCCCCCCCCCCCCCCCCGGTTCTCAAGGCTGCCTGGACCCGACAGCACCCCCCCCCCCCCCCCCCCACCCCCCCCCCCACCCCCCCCGGTTCTCAAGGCTGCCTGGACCGACACACCCCCCCCCCCCCCCCCCGGTTCTCAAGGCTGCCTGGACCCAACAGCACCCCCCCCCCCCCCCCCCCCGGTTCTCAAGGCTGCCTGGACCTGCCACCCAGGGGAAGAGGCTCCAGCCAGCCCCTGAGTCCAATGCTCCGAATCCTAGCGAGTCTGCGATTCCGAGTCCTGTATTATCTATTCGGGACTCGCGAATCCATATTCCCTATTCTTTAACATTGGACTCGCTAGACTCGCCACGAGTACCGAGTCCTGGGCTCGGACTCGTGCGGGTCTAGCGATTCCGAGTAATTTAGGACTCGCTCATCCCTAATTGAGATCAGCGCTTTGTGGTGGCCACTCCAAAACATTGGCTTTGTTATTCTTAAGCCACATTGTACCCAGTTTGGCAGTAGACTTTGGGTCATTATCCATTTGGAAGACACATTTACGACCAAGTTTTACTTTCCTGGGTGAAGTCTTGAGATGTTGCTTCAGTATTGCCACATAATCTTCTTTCCTCATGATGCCATCTATTTTGTGAATTGCACCAGTCCCTCCTTCAGTAAAACCACCCCACAACATAATGCTGCCACCCCCTTGTTTCACAGCTGGGATGGTGTTCTTAGGCTTCCAAGCTTCCTCCTTTACCTCCAAACATAATGATGGTCATTATGGCCAAACATTTAAATTTTAGTTTGTTAGACCACAGGACATGTCTCCAAAATTTTAGGTCTGTGTTCTTGTGCGTATTTGCAAAAATTAATCTGGCTTTTTTATATTTCTATTGGACTAATGGCTTCTTCCTGGAAAGTGGCCTTTCAGGCCATGTTGATACCATACTCGTTTCAATGTGGATAATAACACAATCTTACCAGTTTCCACCTTCATTTTCACAAGGTCTTTTGCTTTTTTTGGGTTGATATGCACATGTCGGACCATCTCTGGGATCAGAGCCCATATCCTTCCTTAGCGGTATATTGACTAGACATTTCCATCTTGTTTGTATTTGTGTATAATTGTTTGTACAGATGAACGAGGCACTGTCACATCTCTGGAAATTGCACCCAAGGATGAACCAGACTTGTGCAAGTCCCCGATTCTTCTCTTGATATCTTGGCTGATTTCTTCAGACTTTCCCATAATACTACATGGAGAAGAAGTGTGTTTCAGGTGTGCATTAAAACACAGGTGTGTCTCTGGTTAACTCAGATGTTGTTAATAAATGAGACGTTTACAAACACATGACGTTATCTTATGGGATGAAAATTGTTTACAGGCATTGTAATCTTAGCTTAACATATGTAAATTTATGACTTTGCACAGCATTTATGAGGGAAAGCGTCTTTAGGGAGAGTAGTACCGGACTTGGGGATACTTGTTCACGTGACGTCACCCGCGGGTTGCGGCTAATATTGGTGAGAATACCCTCCACGGGTAGGACTTACCCCCAGGGCAGCAGATGTTGCTTTGTGAGTTGGTGCAGATGTTACAGCGCAGGGGAGAAGCAAGAAAATCACAGACACAGTGGGGTGCAGTCTCAAGGTGTTTACTCACAACTTTGTCATTCCCAGTTACAGCAGTCATCACCATTACAACAACCCATGAAGCGCGGAGTTCTTGGAGATGGAGAAAGGAATCCAGCTAACTTCCAGTTAACGTGGCGGCACTAAATTGGTACCTACTGACCTTTCATGGTTGACTCTTCTTCTGCCCTTGCTTCGCCCTCCTGCCCTGCGCCTCATACACAGTGCCCCAAGCCAGTGACCTCGGGTCTTCATTGGGTTTCAACATTGTCTGTCCCTTGACCCTATGTGGCTATGTAGCCACCTTTTCAGTGGGTGTGTGCGGTTTCAGCTGTGGCACTTGGAGATGCCGCAGCCTCCGAGTTACTAGCTGAGCCTGGTTGTTCTCCACTAGTCTGGAGCCCGCTACCCTTACTCTGCATCCTGATCCTTCCACATGGTCACAGTGGCTGTGGATGCGGGCATCCCCAGATAGATTGCTCACTACCCGGTCCCCTGGGACCCCTTCTGTCTTCTGGAGCACCTTTGTTCTTTCTCTCTCTGACCAGCCCCACTTCTCTCAGGTCTTAGGAAAAGCTGCCACTGGCTCCAGTCCCCAGATGTCTCTCTTTCCAGATGTTACCCCTCTTTCTGACAGACACTCTGGGCTTCACTGACTCCGACTGCTCACACCAGCCCCCCTCCAACCAACTACTTCTGGATGATTCTACCATCCCTTTTATATTGCCTGTCACGTGTCCCAGGTCACCAACGTGTGTTCTCCCTGACTTCACTCCTTCCCGGGTGATCCCCTAAATTCTGCTCTCCACCCATCCCCACTACCCTGGTTCCTCCTCTCTGGACAGGATCAGCCACTGTGCTCTCTCTTAGGAGCATTCTCACCCTAACCCTGACCTGAAGTAGTGTGTGGTGAACTGGGTGTCTGGATACCGGTCAGTGTCCCCTCCTTACTCAAAAGTGGGGTACTACACCTCTGGCTGGGTTGCAGTACCTCTGTGGCGACTGGATCTGTAGGGGCGCCACACTAGCAAGCCCTATGTTCTGTTCAGGTGTGACCACTCCCATCTCCTTTAAATAATCACTTAACCCATCACCCAATGCTGATGATTTAATTCCATTCATTGCAAGCTACCCTGTGGAAAAAGCTCTTAATGAACTGACTGGTGTTAAGCCATCTGCTGGCTAGGAGTTTGGCCGCAGCCATTAAATTTATTTATCCTTTGATGTTTTTTCCTGTCTGTCTTTAATTCCCTTCATGTTGCATTTGTTCAGTGGTGGGACTATTGCTCCCGCCGGCCAGCTCCCTACTGAGTGATAATGGTCCATTTACACGCGGCCACAGGAAGGTAGAAACCGGCAGGCATCGGACACAATTGTGCCTGTTGCCTTGAAAAAACCACGATGTGGTGGCATGTAATTCAGGACTTTCCTTTCTTCAGGGAAGACACAGGAAGTAAAGTCCTGAATTACATGCCGCCACATTGTGGTCTTTTCAAGGCAACAGGCACAATGGTGTCCGATGCCTGCCGGTTTCTACCTTCCTGTGGCCGCGTGTAAATGGACCATAAGAGCAGGGCCAGTTAGGGACTATGTATCCTGCTCGGTGAAAGGGTGGAAGAACCAATATTGGAACGTCAGGAAGATCAGGCGAGAGCAGGAGGTGTTCATTCCTCCGTTCCCTACTGACTGGGCCCACCATTGTTACTGTGCTCCCTTGTTTGCCATGGTGTGCGCCGGACAACCATTGGTCTGTGCACCACTGTCACATGGTATTTTAGGACACATGCTAAGCAATGTATGACACTTACAGGTTAAGGATGTCATTAACCCCTTGTATTACTCTGATTGCAATCACATCAGGGCAATTCAGATGAGCTGGTTAAGTGCCAGATTCTGAGGCCACTGCAGGCTACTATTTTCAGCTGGAGGGACCCAATAACCATGGAACTCCCCAAGCTGGTGAATACCAACCCTCAGCCG
The DNA here is from genome assembly GCA_033576535.1 of Allobates femoralis. Classification (NCBI taxonomy): domain Eukaryota; kingdom Metazoa; phylum Chordata; class Amphibia; order Anura; family Aromobatidae; genus Allobates; species Allobates femoralis. Next base: position 69,557,643 of record JARQOC010000002.1, on the reverse strand, counting down.
TGTGCTGTATGTGCGCTGGTTATCAAAAATGGGAGGACCCCATGCCATTTTTCTAAATTACGAATCCCCTCTAATTTTGATAAATGGCCACCGTAAGGCTTACCGCTTGCGGTTGCAGCCTGTAGCTACTGCGCTGATTATCAAAAATATGGTGGGATAACACATAATTTTTTTTTATTACATATTTCTTTTTACACTACCATACAGCCAACTCGTATGCAACCAATGACAGATATTGGCACAAAAGAAGCTTATTGAGCGGGACTAGAAAACAGTCTGACAGTCTAACCTTCTGGAAAGCATCATAAGTATAACTATCCTATATCGACTACCATTTAGCTACCTTTTGTAGCCCCTTAGCAAATACAACCACCACTTTACAGCTCAGAATTTTTCAACCCCATTTACTTGTATGGAGTTCATTATTCAGGGTCAACTCTGGGTCAAGTTAAATTCCCAAACCCAACTTTTTTTAGCCTTTGCAGATTCGGCGAACCCGAACATCCATGGGTCTGGTCATCGCTAATCAAAATATAAATTAAATTAATCCAATCGGTAGATATAATAAGAAAAAAATTGAAATGCCAGAATCATGTTTTTTGGCCACCACAACATTAAACTAATATGCAAGAAAACATCATATTTTCCTCTATATGGTTTCTGTAAAAACGTCAGCTCAGGTCACAAAAAAAGGGCCTTATACAGCTCCATACCCTGAAGATTTTAAATGTTACGGCTCTCAGAAAATCGCAGCACAAGCAAAAAATAGTTTTACAAATTTCTGATTTTTTTTATCACCACTTAAATAAAAAAAAATGCATGTTTGGTATCTACTGTACATAATCATAACCTGGAGAATCATATGGTCATGTCGGTTTTACTTTATAGCGAGCATGGTAAAAAAAATTAAAAAAACATGTTTTTTGCAAGTTCAATGCACTTGGAATTATTTTCCCGCTTTCCAGTGCATCACATGATAAAATGAATGGAGTCATTCAAAAGAACAACTTGTCTCACAAAGAACAAAGCCAACATGCAGCTATGTTGACATAAAAATAAAAATGTTATGGCTCTTAGAACAAGGCAAGGAAAGCACACAAAATAAAACCCTGAAAATTGCTTGCGAGTGAATAGGTTAAATTTATTTTATCGGAATTTTATTTGATATACCACTACAAAGTAGAAAGTGTGTTTGTGTGTGTGTGTGTGTGTGTGTGTGAAGTGTAAAGGAAATGATACCTGGTTTTCTAAATATTTTAAAATTATAAATCAGAAAATTGTGATGTTCATTTGTATTCAGCCCCCTGAATCCATATTTTGTAGGGACACCTTTTGCTGCAATTACTGATGCAAGTCTTTCATGGGGAAGTGACACGCGTCAATGTCGCCAGCAATCTCATCGCTGGCGACATTGAAGGCTGACGCTGGTGAGCTGTCACACAGGCAGACTCACCAGCGATCAGTACCAGCGAGATCGCTGGTAACCATGTAAACAAGCGGGTAACTAAGCGCCATGCGGCACTTAGTTACCCGCTGTTTACCATGGATGCCAGCTCCCAGCGCTTGCTGAGAGACGTGGGGAGCTGGCTTCTCGCTCGTGTCACATGCTGCGTGTCCACCGGGTGACCATCGGCAGGTTTTAGAGCAGGTTCTAAAACCTGTCGACCATCAACCAGCGATTTATCACTGGTTGATGCGACCTGTCACACATGTCAATATCGCTGCAACGTCATGTTGTGATATTGACACGTGTGACGTCCCCATTAGGGTATGTCTCTACCAGTTTTGCACATATGGAAGCTTACATTTTTGCCTCTTCTTTGCACACTAGCTCTAGCCCAGAGGGATTGGATGGAGACGTCTGTGATCAGCAATTTTCAAGTATTGTCACAGATTCTCAATGAGATGAGACTATGACTGGGCCATTCATACACATGAATATTATAGCTCTGCAGTATGTTTAGTGGTGTTGTACTGCTGGAAAGGGAACCTATGCCCCAGTCTCAAGTATTTTTCTTTTACATCCTCTGGCAGGTTTTCCTCCAAGGATGTCCTGTATTTAGCTCCATCCATCTTCCCATCACTTCTGATCAATGTCCCTGTCTCTGCTGAAGAGACCTCCCCAGAGCATAATGCTGCCACCACTATGTGTGATGGTGGGTATGGTGATTTCAGGGGGATGCACAATTTTAGTTTCCTTCCACCGATTACGATTTTCATTTTGCGCAAAATGTTCTACTTTGGTCTTATCTGAGAAGAGCACCTTCTTCCACATGCTCACTGTGTCACCTACATGACTTTTTGCAGACTGCAAACAGGACTTCTTAAGGCTTCTTGCCTTGAAAAATATCTTTCTTCTTGACAGTCTTCCATAAAGGCCAGATTTGTGACGTACATGATTAATGGTTGTCCTTTGGACAGATTCTCCCTAAGGCTACTGTGGCGCCCCACTGGTCATGTCGCCTTGTAAAGGTACTGCACCCATAAAAGCGTGTGTAGTATTCCTGTGACTAGGGAATTGGGATGCTGCACAAAGGACCATCATACAACATATCCACACACACCCTAGGTAGGGGACCATGGGTGTATCCAATGTAAGGAGGATTCAGTCCCAAGGGAGGAATGACAGGGTAGAAAAGTATGTGGGTGGGAGGAAAGTTAGGTCAGTCAGAGATCTTCGTTTGGAAATGAGGAGCGCGCAGGCGGAGTGGCTGTCGGGAAGGAGGGGGATCCTAAGGGCACTAGGTAATGCGCTGTGCCTGAATCCGGAGCTGGTACGTCCCGGAACAAAGGACCGGCTCTGGGCACGGTGCGGGTGTCTATACCCGAGCCGTCAAACCAGAGGCCTGAGCTTCTAGAAGAAGTTGCGGCGACCCCGATGCATCCAGAAAAAGGCACCATATAGGGTCTGGGAAACCCAGAGAAAAGTCCTCTGTAGATAGATCCGTGGGAGCTGGCTTCAGGCTCTGTGTGCGGGAGCACTGGAGGAGACAGGAAAGAGCATAGGAAGGGACCAGTCAGAAACAGCAGGCATTCCACCAAGGGTCCTGAGCAAAGTATCCTGATCCCTAGTGAGTACCTAGGCCAGGCAGACCCGAAAAGACAGTGTTATTAAAGAACTGCCAGTAAACTTGTACAGAGTAAGAAGACTGCGTGGTGTCCTTTACTATCTCCACTTGAGGACCCGCTGACCGCAGCAGGGAGAAGGAAACGTGACAAGGTCTGGTGTAGCTGCATCTTTGTGTGAAAACATAAACTTCCACTACTGCCCCGGGGACCCCGCTCCACCTACGGGGAGCGTAATCATCTTGCTACTCCACTATCACCCCAGAGGTCTGTCCCGCAGCTCCGGTAACATTACCGGAACCGTAGGTGGCATCACAGATCACCTTTATGTTATTTTTATTGATCTTTTCAGCAACCATTAGGGCCACGGGACCGAGCACAGGCCCCGTGACATCATCTATGAACGACAACGCCCAGGTCCGGGTACCCCGAGGCCCTGGGGCGGTCACTACATTAACGCAATGAGTGTGTGATGAGTTGTTGGTATTGCAGATTTTCTGTACCTATTATGTATTAAATTAATTGTGATTTTTTTTTCATTCTGTTTTTGAGCACAATTTTTCTTACATACATTTTTACCACTATTTTTATGCTGTAGTTTTTTGTCGCACTTTTGTAGGTCATGCATTAAATAAAGTTTAGTTTTTGATGCTTCCTGGTATTTCGCTTGAACAAAACTGTCAAAGCATAAGATAGAAACAAAATGAGCATATACCCTGTTGTAAGTAAATAATAATAGTAGATATAAATAACACAGGGCACTTAGTACCTGTTTTTAACTAAAAAAATTGTGTAAAACGCATCCCACCATGACAAGGTGTACCCTAATTTGGATGGTCCTAACCTCTAGCATCACCTTTTTATCAACCAACCTCAATATACATGGGGCAGTGCATGTATACCGACTTAGGCGCCAAGTAATTTTTAAAGTTTTTCTGTTATTCCTTTTCCCTTGTACAAACAAAGGCATTCCCCCCACCCCTTTTTTGAGCTAGGCATTTCATAGCAATATATAGCTTGCCATGAGCAGGTGTCTGAACTAGTAAGACCCAGTCCTTCACTGCCCCATCCACATTGAGGTCGATGGACATAAAAGTGGAGTTTTAATTCCAGAGTTTAGTACTATCCCGATTGGGGTACACCTTGTCATGGTGGTGTAAGAGGGTATACAATGCACGTATGCTCTTGCCCCGATAGACACCAACCGTGTTGTATTATAGTAGTGTGAACTGTGTCATGCATCTATGTATATAATGTCATGTTTCTGTGTATATGATGTAGCAGTGTTCATAATGTGTTTATGTATATAGAGTATAATAGAGAATAAGATAATATGTGATATAACACTTAGAAAGTTAGACAGCTTGTTCAGCTATAGACTGTAGGGCAAGCAGTAGCTAATGAGTGAAATCAGCAAACTGGGGCAGGAGACAGCCTCTAAGCTTAAAGGGAAGACTCCATCTTAGTTGGGTATTAGTAGTAGTGTCAAATTATTGTACAAGGCATGTATAATTACCTAGGCTGCAGCTATCTGGTGTTTGTGGCAACTGTCACCCTAATATCGGTGGACAGAGGGAATAGAGTTCCCGGGAAGGACTCAAATAATGAGTATAGAGAGCTAGCTCCTACCCACTGCAACATACTCCATGCCCATGACAAGAATAGATTCCCCTGTATGTGGACTGACTCCAATGGTGCCTGTTATAATTATGGCTGGACCATATATGATGGCACTTTTTACCATTTACCTTTTGTGCCTCACCAATTTCCTTAAAGATTGTTGCTTGCGAGCAGGGCCTTCACTCTTCTTGGTATTTGCTGATTTTTTTTTTCTCTGTACTTTCCCATATTATCTGTACATGTCTCTCTGAATTGTAAAATGCTGTGTAATATATTCAGCGGTATATAAATAAAATTATTATTATTATGTCCTCAAGAGGAAGCTTGGCATAGACCTGGGTGAACAGGTCTATACAGTAACAGACATTAGATGAGAAGAGTTCAGTTGACAGTCATATCGTTAGTGAACAGATCCCTGTAGGTGGGATGCCAACCCTAAATTTTTAGGGGACTGAATGACTCTGACATGCAGGAGTGTGAAGAAGTGGAGAGGAGGTCTAGCAACGTCAGTGGTACTAGAAGCTATTGATCAGTTTAAAGAGAAGGTGTGCCACAAAGTGACGTGTGCTGCTGAGAACTTGTTCAAATGTTGGTCCCACAGTATCGATGTGTTCAAGGTGCTGTGTGAGGCTGGCTTCACACCACGGCAAAATCTGATCCGGGGCTGTCAGGGATGAACCTGACAGCCTCGGACCGGATCAGCACAATAATATGCCCTCCGGTCCGGTGTGCAGCCTGACACAGCTGCCGCTGCTGATGATTTAAGACCGCGGCTCGTGGGGAGCTAGCCGCGGTCCTGAAATAACAGCAGAGTGCAGCTGCAGGTGTCGGTTACTGGATCCTCCCGGACCGTGGCAATCCAGCCCATAGGCTCCCATGTCAGGAGTGCTGGATTAGCCCGGATCCAGGAGGATCCGGGGGAATCCGGGAGACTGAAATTTGGGGAGAATTTTCTTCCCGGACACAAAAACGTTGCAAGCAGCATTCTTGTGTCTGGAAAAAAAAATCTGAAATCTTTTGGAGAGATGGAAACCGGATGGCAGATAGCTGCCATCAGCTCCATCCGGCCCCATAGGATACTATGGGGCCAAAATCCGGTCCGGGGCTATCTGGTTTACACCGGACAGCCCCGGATCAGATTGCGCCGTGGTGTGAAGCAAGCTTAAAACATTCAGTAAAAGACTGTTCAGAAAGAGCATTGAGCATGCATTGGTGATTCTCCCGCCGATGGATCCTGGCCTGTTACAGAACCTAAATCGAGGTGTGGCTTGCACCCAGAAAGACCACACACCCAGCAAGGATCAACACAACCAAAGCTCCCTTGCTCTGTGGGGATGACTGGGGCATGAAGGCCAGGAGGGAGCCTCTTGCTCGCGACTACCACCCTGGACCACCGTCACAGTGGAATATTTTAATGTTTTTCTTTTTAATCAAAATAATTTTTGCTAAGTACCCTATATTATTGATATGCTTTATTACTATTTAAGTACTGCAGGATATATGTTTATTTTATTTCTATCTTAGGTTTTGTCTGTTAAATGACCATAGAGTTATCATGCTCATATACCAGATACGGTACATACCAAATTATGTTCCAGCTAATTTTTTTAAGTTAACAAACTTTTTTGATACAGTTGTTTGTGGATTACATCCGTATTTAGTACAGTGAAATAGGTGAATACACTAGCAATGGATGTGCATTTTTTAATGCAAGTTTATGGGAAAAATCTGCCTATACAATTCAGCAGAGAAAAAAAGGGAAATTGACTTTTTCATGACTTCAAACACGCACTGCAGGTCAGTTTAGGCTGAGTAGAAAAAACATACTTGCCATGAGATTTATATAAATCCCTTTATTGAGCTGGTGTAGACAGGTTATGAGGATGCAATGAGACAATGTTAAGTGAACCAACAACGATTTATTAAACTTATACAAAAAAAGAGCCAGTACCTTAAATGAGAGATCGGGGAATTGCACAAGTAATTACGGGAATTTCAGTTATATTACAGTACAGTATTTCAGAATAAAGACACCCAGAATGCAATTGTGATACTATTTACTCAGTATTATTCTTATCACGTTACCATCAGTTTTTCTATAACCTAAATCATTGACCAAGGGAGCATTAGTGTTACTCTACTTGTCACTGTTTTTCTTTAAGTGATACTAAATGGTACCAAGGCCCTAGCTGGGTAGGAGATGCTACTCACTAAGCCGCAAGTCTAAGAGTATGGTATTATACCACTCGATACCAGCTGGCCACCTTCCTTGTTTTAAGCGCAGCCTCATTCTCCATTCAATACCACACATCTGCGCAGTAAGCAATAGACAACAGGAATTATCTTCTACTCCAGCCAAATGTCTCCCTCTCTTGGTACGGCTCTGGTCGCAGGCTTTTACTGGCGTGAATCATGATCTTCCACTTGTGGAAGTCATAGTCTTACACTTAGACATAATGCCAAAATAAGGTGCAAAATGAAAGCACAATCAATGTAACTGCTTACCCATGAGCCTGTAAGGTGAACAGGTCCTAGACAGGTACCTTGAAGTGGTGGACACCTTACAGCCTCATGGGTAAGTGGTTACATTGATTGTGCTTCCATTTTGCACCTTATTTTGGCATTACGGCTGTATATATTTATATAAGACGTGCTAAATTACTTAGCCCTGGTCAAACTGCACCTTAGCACCTTGCACTTTACCTACTAAAGCCCTATGAGCCTTTCTTACTTGTCCTCTCCTTCTTGGCTACCAGTCATCTGTCTCCCCTCCCTCTGCCTTCCCTTGTTGATAAGTCACTTGCTGTATACTATACTCCACGCTTTGTCAAAAGTTTGATTTAAATTGTTTATTCTTGCATCTAACATTGTTGTGGACATTGTGGTGGTGTTCACTTTCTGAGGCAATAGAACACACTCGTGTTCTTTGGTTTTAGAGTCTTTGAGAGAAGTTATATCTTTGGATTTACTGTTTACAATTTTGGTGTAAAGATACCTGAAAATAAAAGCAGTTGTCCACTTGTAGGACAACCCCCTTCTAATACCAAATGTTCCCCCAGTTAAAATTAAAAAGCCTATATCCACCTTCTGTGGTGGCACCATTCCAGTGATTTTGGTATTCGCATTCCCAGTGGTCATGCAAGACCTTGCTCAATCATCGCTGGCTTCTCTCTCCCTGCCTTCAGACAAACGAGTTAATCAACAGGAAGTGAGCGCTATTGATTGTTCCTGCTTATGAAGGTGGGTAGATAGATGCCATTGGTGATTGGGGGCATGATGTCTCAAACTCACATGAGTCCCGGAATACGAGCACTAAGACCGCTTGAATGTCGCAACCACTGGATGTGAGTATATACATTTTTACTCTAAATGGGGGAAATTGGAATGAGAGGGGGTTGTCCTAATAGGGGACAAGTTCTTTAAAGGGAACCTGACCCCTCCAAATCACCCCCAACCCTATTAATACCTGTCACTGCACCCTAACATATCAGTATTAGTGCTCTTTTTCTATAAAAAAAAGCGCTCTGTAACATTAGAATAATCAACAATATACACTTACAAATCTGAGACTTCTTGTCCCTGAATAAGTCTGACAGGGCATCCCCTGTGAGACTCTAAGCCCTCCCTAGGTGCTCATTATCGCACCCCAAATGATCCACCCTCTCTCGGTCTGTGCTGCTGTGATGTGGAGCTGAAGGCAGGACTAATAATTTGCATTCTGTGAGTGATAGAGAGGGGGGAGGGTAAAGCCTGCACAAGCAGAGCACACAGACAGAGAGAGGGTGGATCCTGGAGCATGCAAAACAACACGCCCTAAGAGCTAAAGAATATAGCCCCTGCTAATTATAATCCCTAAAGGTACCGTCACACGCGGCAATTTTGCAGGCAATTTCACTGGCAATTTGCTGGTTGCAGTGAAATCATGGACACATTGTAATATCTTGTTGCTGTGTACAAATGGAACAATGTCTCCATGATTTCACTACAACCAGCAAATTGCCAGTGAAATTGCCTGCAAAATTGCCACGTGTGACGGTACCTTAATGAGTGAGTATTAAAACGTTTTTATGTACTTTCACAGGATGCTTTTAGGAGACAAAAGGAGTGTGGGATTAGTGATGGGATGCTGCAAGGACGTGTTTTGGTAGCTTAGGAGGCATTCTGGAGGTGAAATGATCCCTTTAACTGCAACCTACTAATGCTTGCATCTAGGTTTCTGTATTTGTCACGTCAATGATATGCTATAGACTATACTGTCTCAAATATAGTCGAAGGCCCTGAGAAACAAAGATACATCTCATTATCACAAATATTATCAAAGCCTCAAATATGTTATCATGTGGCAGATTTGATGACTGGGTAATACACCTGAAAATGGTTTGGTAAAATCCATGCTTGTGAATGGAGAGGCGACCACATATTTGTAGCTCTCATTTTTCCCTTTTATTAGATGCCAAACCAGGGTTTAGGATCAAGATATTCAGTATGTGGTGGATCCATTTCTATCACAAATTTCATGTATATCCTGTGGACATCTCATCAAAGTGTAAGTTAAAAATATCCCTTTAAGTTATTTTTCTTAATAAATATTTTCTGCTATTTTCCTCTGTGCACCATTCTATACCCATACATTTTAATAGATTTCAGTATATATCTTTATACGCTGTGATTTAACATTTTTTATGTTTACCCTTACTATACATCACTTTCATCTTTGTACCAATATCTGTCTCTATTTTGCTTCACTTTCGTACTGTGCTATAGGCTTGTTTGCAAATCTGTACATAATGTTTGTGTTTGTTTGGATCTAAAGGTTCTTTTTTAATTTTTTTTTTTGCTGCCGCTTCAGCCCATGCTGGCAAGATATTTAATTTTATTTGAATATAATTGCTGTAACATGCTGTTTTGCTTCATTGCTGCACTGTGCAACCTTAGAGAGAAACCAAAATAGCATCACATCCGAACGACCGCTTTCTAATCGGGATCCGCACACTGCCTCTTTTGTGCTCCTCTCAGCTTTATCTAGTGTGTCTGACATTCTGACATCGATGTGTCTAATTTTAAAAATCCTATTGTTAAAATCCTAAAGATTTCATACTCGGTTTCCTACTTTGTATGTCTGTTGTATTTAGGGAAGCGAAAATGGATTCAGGTGGAAAAGCTTTCTGACATCGTGTTCCTTCCCGTATTCTCAGGACAGAACAGAACATTATTCTGTATATGGTCCACAATAAATCTGAGATAACTAAATCCATTATAATGATGGAGGAATATTTATCATAAGCAGAGTTCTGTATACATTTAGTGAATTTCAGCATGTTGCAGCTAAATGTTACATTAGATATACAGGTGTATCTCAATGAATCAGAATATCATCAAAGAGTTAATTTTTTTTCAGTAATTCAACATATAAAGTGAAATGCATATATTCTATAGAGTCATTACAGAGTGATCTATTTCAAGTGTTAATTTCTGTTAATGTTGATGATTATGGCTTACAGCCAATGACGACCCAGAAGTCATTATCTCAGAAAATTAAAGTAGGGAGCATGCAGGGTTAAAAACCGCTCTGCCGGGGCTGACCTAGCAATGGTGCGGAACTCTTCTAAGAGCTCTTATCGGACTCCTATCGCATATGGCACCCTGCACTAATGCTGCATAACCCCATTTCATCCCAAGAGCCTTGGGCACCTTCCAGAAGCGGCAGATTACTGGGGGGGGGGGCTGTGATTTAGAATGCTGACCACTGACATCTCACGCGCCTGGATCCTCCAAGATGGCTGCAGCTGCCTGAACAGGGCCTGCCTCGTGGGCTTCAGAAGCAGAGACCAGTGTTGGGTTCTGCTGGCATCCGGGGCTCTGCCATACTCCACCGAAGCAGCAGGCACAGCAGGAAGCAGGCGTTATTTTCCTCCCTGTTAACATTCAAAGGCCCAGACATTGGAGGCAGATCCTGCAACCCAGGACTGGAGGGCCAAGAAGCATGAAGCTTGTCGAGAAAAGTATTACTACCCCTTTCATCTGTGTTACCTGGGCTCCTAATGTTGTGTGCTGTCTGTACTCTGCTAATAACTTCCTGTCTGCATTCTCTCTCCCATCCTAGTTGAAGAGTGACCTGATTATCACTGGGGCACCTAGAGTCCGGTTGCCACAATGGCATCACCTCCCCCGGGGGACCATTCCATGCCTGAATGCAAGGGAAGAGTCTACACACCAGGTAAGCCCTTCCCAACTCCGGGCCAGAAGGGGGAGCTCTGAAACCTGAGCCTAAGGGGAGGTCCCCTGCTATAAATTCTGGTTAGGGGGCGAGGTTAGGCAGTTCAGTTCCTAGGAGGACTGTGAAGAGGTCCCGTGGACTGGAGCAGCGAAAGGCTCGTCCCGGGACACAGACTAGCCAGCATGAGGGACCTGTAGGAGAGGGTCTGAGGAAGTGGAGGAGCAGGTTTGGGGAGTAGAGCACATTTCCAGTAGGGATGAGCGAGTATAATCGTTACTATTCGGTACTCGCCAAATAGTAACGATATTCGGCAACTCGCTACTTGCCGAGTTTCTTGTGATTACTGGGAGTAGCGAGTAGTCCTTTAACTTTCGCAGTGTATCTATATATACACTGCGAAAGTGCACTAAAAGTGAAGAAAATTTGTTAAAAAATAAAAAAAACATCATACTCACCTTCCGACCCCTGCACCGGGACTGGGAAACCTCACCTCCGATGTGCGGCAAGGACCTGCCAGTCAGATGGCTGGGAGCGAACTGGCCAATCAGATGGCCAGATGTCGCAAACCATGTGATCGCTACCAGCCACCTGATTGGCCAGATTGCCAGGTCTTGAACGTGCATCAATGACCTGGCAATCTGGCCAATCAGGTGGCTGGTAGCAATCACGTGGTTTGTGACGTCTGGCCATCTGATTGGCTATCAGACTGGCAGGTCCTTGCCGCACATCGGAGGTGAGGTTTTTGGGTCCCTGTGCAGGCGTCGGAAGGTGAGTATGATGTTTTTTTTTATTTTTTAACAACTTTTCTTCACTTTTAGTGTACATTCGCAGTGTATATATAGATACACTGTGAAAGTACTCGCATTTCAATCGGACTCGCTATACTCACGAGTACCGAGTACCGGGACCTACTGGTTGAGAGTATAGCGAGTATGATTACTTCAGTACTCGCTCATCCCTAATTGCCAGGCTCACCCCTTTGCAGAGCACCAGGAGCGGATGCCAGAGTCTGAGGCCGTGAGGGACTCTAGGCCCAGCAGTCAACATCGCAGGTCTGGAGATTCCAAGTCTCTTGTCCACCGGACAACAAAACCAGAGAGCTCAGGGAGAGCAGCCAGAGGAGTGCAACTCAGAGAGGGCTTGAGCTGCCTGTCATACGGGCAAGAGACTGAACACAGAAGGAGAGAGTCGCAGCTTAGCTACAGGCAGCCAGGACCCGCCAAGAGTAGTGCAACAGGGAGGCCTCAGAACTCACCGGGTGAGGAGAATTCCAAGTTGCTTTCAGGCCAGGAGTCTCTCCTAACATCTCTTGTGTACAGTACCCTTGACAAACCTGCTACTTCTATCAGCAAAGATAACGGAGACTTAAACCCTTGTGTCTGTCGGTCATTCCGCGCCCTCAGTCCTGCACTCCCAACGGCCTACCATTGCCATAGACTCTACCGGTTGCCCTGGGACCTGCTCCACCCGTGGGGAGCGAAACCATCACAGCTGCCTTCCATCATCCCCAGAGGTCCCGCACAGCAAACTGTGGCCACTAATAGCCGCATACCGCGGGTGGCGTCACAACAACCATTCCCAATCCACAAACCTCTCAACCTCTCACTTTTTAGCCTCACCTCTGGGGCCACGGAACTGAGCCTTGACCTTGGTAACTCACCGGAAGCACCCCAAAAGACTCGGCTCCGAGTGCCCCACGGCCCTGGGGCGAGTCACCACTTTACTCAGAGTTCCACCACAGACCTCATCCTCCGCTTGATATAGACTTAGGCTCTATTATACACCTGTTCTTTGGCTTAAATAAACCCAGAGACTGTCTACCCCTGACACCCAGGCTGTGTCCCTGCAATAAGGCCCATATTATTATGAGATCTAGGAGTATGAAGCTGTCCCCAGCCCCTGATGGACATCATCCTCCAGCAGCAGGGAGGGGGTGTATACAGAGATACCTCAATGATGCTTCTGCTGTGCCCAGGAGTTGACATCCATGGACACGCAATCCCCAACATCCGTTGGGGAGAAGATTATCATCCCTGTGAGTGAGCCTTCCCCTATGTCTGCCTCTGGTGGCCAAGGACTGCACCATCAGGGTCCTGGATCGTTCCCTGACCGGATGATTCCGCCTCATGCTACTGCCACCATGCTAGATAAAATTAAAGATTTTAATGCCCGGATGGCGGCAATACCAACTAAATCCGACATGAAGGGCTACATTTCCCGATTGGAAAATTTCTGCAGGGCAGAGTTCCCGGGTCTGAACACATCTATTTCCCAGGTGTCTGAGAGAGTGGCTGTCTTGGAATCTTCTGTCATAACACATGATGAAAGGCAGGCTGACCAACAAAGATTGTTGGATCTCCACTCAGAGCAGATAACTCTCATCTTTAACATCAAGGAATACTCTGAGAACAGAGACTGCCGCAATAACATACGTGTACGCGGTCTCCCAAAAGCACGGGCCCAACCGAATTAGCTTCCACCTTGCAGAGCATATTTAATGCCCTGTTGGAAAGGCCTGTGGATAGTACGATCTTTTTCGACAGAGTTCATCGTGCACTTCCTCCATGCTCTGCAGACTCCAACAATCCCAGAGAAGTCATCTGCCGTCAACACCTCTACCGCCTTAAGGAGGATACTATGAGATAGGCCTAAATCAAGGACCCTATAGACTTTGATGGCACTGAAATACATCTACTAGTCGACCTATCTAGAGCGACCCTGTCCAAGCAGAGAGCCCTTCGCCCTGTCCTTGAAGCCCTCTAGGAAAGAAACATTCCCTACACATGGAGTTATCCTTTCCAGCTGCAAGTGAAGAACCAACAGGGGACATTTGTTCTGCAGGATCCCCAGGGTGTACATTCTTCTCTGAGGGACTGGGCCTACCTGAGCTATCTTTACCAGAATGGCGTATTAATCCATTCTTTCCTTCGAGAGGCGGTGATGACCGTCGACATCCAGTCCTTCCTCAGAGGACCAGACGAGGTGGCTCTGTGAGGTCACACCCAGTGGAGCAGTAATTAGAACTCCTGGCTCTCTTTCTAGTTTTTAGAATGTTTCTCTGCATGTTGAAGTGCTCCCTCTCACCCCTCTCCACCTTTTATTGGTACTTAACATTACAGCTTTCTAGATCAGCCTCCTCCACTCCCCCAATGACTTGGGTGCTACAGCTGGAGGAGACAGTGCAAGCAGGTGGTGTGCTTCATGGGTTGGGGAGGAGGTGAATGATTAGGTCGTAAGTACCTCATACAGAGCTTTCTGCATAATTGTCAGTTGTTGGGAGCACCACACTTTCCCCTTCTCTGTGTCTCCCTATATTTCTCTTCCCCCCTCCCTTCCCTCATCCCCCCTTCCCACCTTCTTTTCCTTTCCCCCTGCACCTCCCTTCTCCCCTTACTCTTCCCCCCTCCCTGTCTCTTCTTTTGGTGCTCTCTCGGTTGTGTTGCATACTTTTGGCTCCTGCTCCTCTATGAAAATTAATGATACTGTAGAATAAGATGTCATTATATAACTGGGAAATGCATGAAGTTCACTCTTGGTTATGGGTCCTATCAGGCATTTTATTTATACTCTATTTATACACCCTTTTTGTAAGCGATGGGTGGTCTTGGTTCCCTTACCCCCCCTTTTTTGGATTATTTCTTACGTATCTGTTTTTCCCATTTATATATATTTGAGTGTTTATTATTATGTTGTGCCTCTGCCTGCTCAGACCCTGGGAGCAGCTAAAACTCTCCGTTGCTTGATACACTCCCTCAGTAGGGAAACCTGTTGAAAAGGTTATACTAAAATAGATTCTGGCTTTGTCCAGTTTGCTATCTGAGTGATTTATTTTGTCCCTGACTTAAGCCCCCGTCACACATAAAGAGATCATAGAGAGATCGTTGTTAAGTCCCAGATTTTGTGACGTAACAGCGATCTTGCTAACAATCTCGTTATGTGTCTCACTTAGCAGCGATCAGGCCCCTGCTGTGAGATTGCTGATCGTTACAAAGTGCTCTGGGTCATTTTTAGGTCATTGGTCTCCTGCTGGGAACGCTGCATCGCTGTGTTTGAAAGGACAACGACCAACGATCTCAATACTACGCCCGAGAGAGTCAATTCCCAAGGCCTCCTATCATTCCAGATCATTGCTGAGTTGCTGGTGAAAGCTGACTGTTTGACATCTCACCAGCGATCCCAAAGTGACGCACCAGCGATCCCTAAGGATCGTTATCGTTGTCGGGATCGCTGTTGCGTCATTGTGTGTGACTGGAGTTTTAGGCTCGAAGACCACATCTACTTTCTTGTTAGGCTTCTTTCTTTACAATTCTGTCTGTCTGGACTTTCTACTTTCTCTTTCTCTGGTTCTATCTCCTTTTAGCTATCCTCTATTATCCTAACCGGGTTCCTCTTAGATGACTTAATCCTCTCCCTTTCCTTCCCTCATCCCAATCCCTTTCCGGGGTCAGAGTGCTCAATCCCCCACTGTGGATCTCACCATACCTTCCATTAATCTAGCTTCCTTAAATATACAGGGCTTTAATGTTCCCCAAAAGCGCACACAATTGCTACATGGCTCCATAGAATAAGAGTGCAGATCCTGTTGCTGCAAGAGACGCACTTCAAAACTGGGAATTTCCCTGAAGTGAGGAACCGCTATCTCTCTACTTGGATTCATGCTCCAAACCCGGATGAGGCATCCAAGGGAACTAGCATTGCTATTCATAAAAACTTGTCCCACTCACTTCTGGGGGTGAAAACTGACAAACATGGTAGATATATCCTGTTGAAACTCCGTATCTTTGAACAAACCTATACCTTCTCTAACTTTTATTTACCAAACAAGGGACAAGTGGAGACCTGTCTATGCTATCTGAGGAGACTGGAACTCTTCGCGCAAGGTCATCTGCTCATTGGAGGCGACTTCAACTTTCCACTCGATAGGTACCTGGACATGTCTGCGAAAAAGTCCGCAATATCCTACAATCAGATCAACTCCCTTAAACAGTATCTGTTTAGACTCAGGATGGTGGATGGCTGGCATATTCTGCATTCCGATGATAGGGACTACACCTATTTCTCGATGGTTCACTTATCATATAGTCGGATTAACTATTTGATGATTAGCCCTCAGTTGCTGAGGTACACACCCACTGCTTCTGTTAGTTCTATGGTTTTGTCAGACCACGCAACATCTTCCTGACGTTTATCCCCCTTGATCTTCCATCTTGCCCTTGGCACTGGACCTTAAATTCTAATCTTCTAACGGATACTGAGACCATGCGGGTGACAGAATCGGCAATCTTGACTTCTTATCTGATCACAGGGATGACACGACCTCCCTTCCATTTCAGTGGGAGGCTCTCAAATGTGTGATCAGAGGAGTTCTTATTAGAGAAGGCGCTAGAATGGAAAAAGACAGGTCCTCAACCATCAATGGTTTATTGTTTCAGATCCACACATTGGAAGCAGTCTCACAAGTGGACTCCCACACAGGAAATACTCATATGGTTGAGCAAATCTAGAGGAGATCTTAAAAAACATCTTGATCAGGCATACTCTAAGTATCGATCGAGAATGGTCGCATCAAATTTTTACGTGTTTGTACACAAAATGGGGGCCCGATTGCTAGACATATTCATCCTAGGATCTCAAGTTCCTTCATCCTAGAAGTGAGATCTCCTGGCAACAAACTGCTGTAACATCCCCAACATATCGTGAATGCATTTAACCTATATTATGAATCTCTGTACAACATCGCAGACCCCCGCTGTGACCCCAACCGAGTAGATATTGATGCCGAGATTTACAATTACATTGCAGTGACTGCTTTGCCAGAAGTACTGGGGGAGATGGATGCAGCCTGGATGCCTCCTTTACACTAGAGGAGGTTACCCAAATAATTCAATCGACCCCACCGAAAATAACCCGGGATCGGACGGGTTTACCGCCAAATTTTGTCGGAAGTATGTGTCTCTTCAGGCGCCTTTTCTAACAAAGGTGTTTAACTCTATATCAGTTGACCACCTTTCCCTAAACATACATTGGAAGCCACAATTACCATTATCCCCAAACCAGGTAAAAATCCCTACTTGTGCTCCAGCTATCGTCCAATTTCGTTGGTTAATGTGGACGTGAAGATGTTTGCTAAACTCCTGGCTTTTAGACTAAGGCCTTCTCTGCCACAAATGATAGACAACGACCAGGTGGGCCTTGTTCCCCACCAGGAGGCGAAAGATAACACCATCAAGTCTATTTTAATGATATCTCATGTTCGCAATGAACATGTCTTGTCAGTTGATGCAGAAAAGGCCTTTCATAGGGTTAATTGGTGGTTCCTTGAAAAAGCCCTGGCTCATAATACACTGGGGGCATCTTTCCGAAGTAAAGTGATGGCTTTGTATTCTGACCTCTCAGCTAGGGTTAAGTGTAACGGCATCTTGTCCGAGGCCTTTCAGATTAGAAACAGAACACGTCAGTGCTGTCCCCTCACTCCTCTCCTGTATATACTGGTTATGGGGCACTTGGCAAACGCCCTGAGATAAAATTTTGATATCCATGGGGTTGCAGTAGGAGACCGCATGTATAAGCTCGCATTATATGCAGACGACCTCCTATATATGTTATGGACCCTGAGACTACCATCCCTTCCATACTTAGATAGTTTGACATGTATGTAAATTGAGCAACTTTCGTGTCTACCTGACAAAGTCAGAAATACTGAATATTGGTCTCCCGAAAGAACGCATGTCACATCTCCATGTAGCATTCCCGTTTAAGTGATGTTCGTCCTCAATGTCTTATCTTGGGACCCACCTAACAGCAGGCCTTTCTCTCTTATATAATATGAACTACAAACCTTTGCTTCAAAAATCACTACTGACCTGACAGCATTTGATTGCCGTATGTTGTCTTGGTTTGGGAGGATCAATGTTCTAAAAATATTGCCGAAACTGTTATACCTGTTCCAGGCGGTCCTGATCGCCCTTCCCCACTCCTTTTTCATGCGATTGTGTCGTTTATGCTTGAATTTTGTATGGAGACAATCTAAGCTGAGACTTGCCTTTAAGATACTGACTAGACCCAAGCGAGGGGGAAGAATGGGTCTCCCAAGCTTTCAATTCTATCATGTGGCTGCCCTTCTCACCAGGCTGGTGGACTGGTTCATGGAGCTTATACAAACAGTGGTTTTCTTTGGAACAGCCCATGCTCAGCTGGTCCTTACTTCGCTTCCTTGGATCTTGCGCGCCAAACGTCTACATATCCTGACTTCCGTGATGCTAACTAGGGATCTATTTACAGACCTGGGATGTGATGAATGGGCAGTTACACCTTTCAGCTCTCTGAGAACCGTTGACACTACTTTTTGATAACCAGTACTTTCTGTGGGTGGTCCAACTGCCCGTTTTACGATCTGGTCATCAACTCAGAGACCAAGAGCCCTCAAGTGTTGCTGGGTGCCTCCACAGTTTCTCAATTGGCAGCCTACTCGCTCTTTTGTCCAGAACAGCAAGTCCAATGGTTTGAGTATTTCCAGGTCCAGTCCTTCGTCTCCTCCTCAGGTGACTTAGCTGACATCACAAGAGATCACTCTATTTTTGAATCACTACTCTTACAAGACTCAGCTCTGTCGCACATGATTTCTCAAATCTACCTTATACTGACATTGTCTGACGACACGCTATCCCTTTGGTTCGTGAAGGAGTGATACCTTGGCTCAATCATCCTTGGATTGGAGTAAATCCTTTCTGTGCACTCATAAACTACTCCTAGCTTGTAAAATGCAAGAAACAATATATAAGCTTGTGTCCCGGTCGCATAGGTGCCCCTGTGAGATGAACAGAATTTTCCCGAACACCTCTAGCTCTTGCTGATGGTGCGAGATGGCGGTAGTATCTGCACAGCACATTTGGTAGGAATGCCCCTCAATACATAGCTTGTGGTGCAAGGCCTTTGACATACACACACGGATCACAGGTGAAGATGTGCAATGCACCCCTCAGATCGGACTTCTTTTTATGCTGCCAAGATCCTTTAAGGCAATTAAGTCCGGGTTGCTACGACATGTTTGGCTGCCACTCGATCCATCATACCGAGAAAGTGGCGTATCAAAATTTCTTCCTCTATTCTGGACTGGTCCAATGAAATGGATTTCATCTGCAAGATGGAGAAGCTCTCTGCTTAATGTGATGTCCAGGTTGTCAAGTACTTTCGTTAATGGCAACCTTGGCTCCTGTTACGTTAGTCACCTGCGTACGAGGTGTTCTCATAGATCACTCCATTATATCATAATGGCATGTCATTACTGGTCCATCTTGGTGGTGGGGAGGGCTCCTGCCCCTGTCCTCCCCTCTTACAGTTCTCCGCAATACATATGTATTGGTTCTCCTTCCCTCCCTTACCCCCTCCTATATTCCCACCTCCCTTTTCTTTCTGTTCCCTCCTTTCTGATTCTTTCTCTCTTTTTCCTTCTTTTTCCTTCTTTTTCTGTCTCATCACTACTTAGAAGTGCTCATCCAACACCAAGAGATTCTACTCATTTCATGTTGATACAATACTATTGTTATGGCCGTTAAATTACGGGCAACGATCTTCCCTCTTGATTTTCTTTTTTGCCTTGTTATTTTCTTCTCATTTGGTAGAGGTGATTTGATATTTCATATGATCTAAATGGGCCACGAGCTGAAAATTTGTCCATTTATACCTTTTGATGACTAACTAGCCTCTGTAATGCTTTCTTGTTCTTTGTATGTATGAGTCTCCATTTGATGCCAATTCAAAAAAAAATTTTTGAAAAAAAAAAACAAAAAAACAAAATTCACTGCCATATTCCACGAGACATCAAAGGGTGAATATAATATTCTTTTATCAGTCAACATTTTTAGAACTTCCCAAAATGTCTAGAAACATGGCAATATGATTTCTCCTGAGGAAGTGGCCAGGGAGCCCTGAAATGCATTGACTGATAAATCAACATTATATACAACCTTTTATGTCTTGTGGAATAAAACATTTGAAGCCAATGATAAAATGGATTTTACAGAAAAAAATGTCAGGAAACATTCTTTCTTGAATAATAATAATAATAATATTTAGTCCTTTTTATAGCGTTATTAATTCCATAGCACTTTACATACATTTGCAACACTGTCCCTTTGAGGATGACAATCTAAATATCCTAACAGTATGTCTTTGAAATTTGGGAAGAAACCCAGACAAACATGGGGAGAACATACAAACTCCTTGCAGATATTTCAAGACAAAAGAAAAAAAATAACCTGCCTCCTCCACCTCTAGTAGGCTATGTTCACACGTAGCATTTTTGTACTTTCTCATTGTTTTCAATGTGGAAAAATTGCTGAAAAAACTGCAAAAGTGTTGACATTCTCCTTCTTTCAAATATGCTAACTGACTCTTCAAAGTGACGTGAACTCTAGTGGCACCTATTGGAAATGGCAATCCTAAAACCCATACTGGCCCTTAACAAGCCTTATCATATGACCAAGAATATATGCCAAATCATATTTTCAATTTTCAGATGCGGAATAACAGGATGCTTCATTTTCCCAATTAACAAAGCATACTAAGATAAGTTGGACAGATATATTACCAGCAGTTTCATGCTAAAATCTTGGAAGAATGTATCATGTGTATGCATTTGGTGCATTGGGACACCATAATTTTAATAATCATTTAAGAAGCTACTGTACAACCTATCCCTTTTAAACAAGAGATCTGCTAGATCTAGATTTAGGACCACTGCATATCTATTATATAATCGCGAATCGTAAAAGCGCCCCTCCGCGCGCTACTTCCGGCGTGGTCATGTGGATACGAATTTAACATTGGGCGCGAAGCGCCCAATGCTGCGCGAGCAATGGCCGCGAGGCCATTGCGAGTCGCTGGCTCAGGGCGAGCAATGGCCGCGAAGCGGCCATTGCGAGTCGCTGGCCCAAATTCTAACCACAGAGTCGACAACAACTTAAGCGACTTACCCCTCAGGTAGCGCGAGCAATGGCCGCGAGGCCATTGCGAGTCGCTGCCTGAGCTGCAACTCGCTCCCCGGGGACCATGGAGCGGAGGCGGCACAGCCGCCTCCGCTCCCCGCTACCCACAACTCGCCCCCACAATGTCCGCACAGCCTCCCCCAGGTCCAAACAGGCCCCCCATGTCCGCATAGCTGCCCCCCCATGTCCACACAGCCACCCCCATGTCCGCACACCCACCCCCATGTCCGCACATCCCCCCATGTCCGCACAGCCCCCCCCCCCCATGTCCGCACAGCCACCCCCCCCATGTCCGCACAGCCACCCCCATGTCCGCACAGCCCCCCCATGTCCGCACAGCCCCCCCATGTCCGCACACCCACCCCCATGTCCGCACACCCACCCCGCAACAAAACCACCCCGCCGCACCTAAGGCCCTAACCCCTAAGTCCGCCGCACCCCTACACGCTAAGCCCCGACCACCTAACCCCCGACCCGCAGCATCCTAAGCCCCCGCCGATACCCCCTAAGCCCCGCCGTCTACCCCCTAAAGCCACCGCCGCCCCTAAGCCCCTACCCCCTAAGCCGCGCAGCAGCCCCGACCACCTAACCCCCGACCCGCAGCATCCTAAGCCCCCGCCGATACCCCCTAAGCCCCGCCGTCTACCCCCTAAGCCACCGCCGCCCCTAAGCCCCTACCCCTAAGCCCCGCAGCAGCCCCTAAGCCCCTACCCCCTAAGTCCGTCGCCCCTAAGCTCCGTACCATCCTAGGCCCCCGCCGATACCCCCTAAACCATGACGCCTACCCCCTAAGGCACCACCGCCCCTAAGCCCCTACCCCCTAAGCCCCGTAGCATCCTAGGCCCCCGCCGATACCCCCTAAGTCCGCAGCACCCCTACACGCTAAGCCCGGACCACCTAATCCCCGACCCGCAGCATCCTAAGCCCCCGCCGATACCCCCTAAGCCCCGCCGTGTACCCCCTAAGCCACCGCCGCCCCTAAGCCCCTATCCCCTAAGCCCCGCAGCAGCCCCGACCACCTAACCCCCGACCCGCAGCATCCTAAGCCCCCGCCGATACCCCCTAAGCTCCGCCGTCTACCCCCTAACCCACCGCCGCCCCTAAGCCCCTACCCCCTAAGCCCCGTAGCAGCCCCTAAGCCCCTACCCCCTAAGTCCGCCGCCCCTAAGCCCATACCCCCTAAGCCCCGTAGCATCCTAGGCCCCCGCCGATACCCCCTAAGCCATGCCGCCTACCCCCTAAGGCACCGCCGCCCCTAAGCCCCTACCCCTTAAGCCCCGTAGCATCCTAGGCCCCCGCCGATACCCCCTAAGCCATGCCGCCTACCCCCTAAGGCACCGCCACCCCTAAGCCCCTACCCCCTAAGCCACGTAGCATCCTAGGCCCCCGCCGATACCCCCTAAGCCCCGCCGCCTATCCCCTAAGGCACCGCCGTCCCTAAGCTCCCGCCGCTGTCCCCTGCCCCTCTCGCTAAAGCCCTACACCCTAAGCCACCGCCGACCCCTAACCTAACGCCGCTGTCACCTAAGGCCCTACACCCGAAGCCCCCGCTGTCCCCTAACCTAACGTCCCCGTCGATCACTTACATGCCTTCTTACTCATCTGATCGTCCGTCCGATCCACAAGTCCTCCGTTCGGCCAGGCGTCCTCTTCCTCCGGCCCCGGGGGTCTTCTCTCTTCTTTCCGCCATCTCCGCCTCTTCGTCCGGCCCCGGGGATCTTCTGTCTTCTTTTCGCAAACTTCCACCTCCGACGTCCTCTTCCTTCTCATTAACATAGAATGGACGAAAAATCCGCCATTCTATCTCAATGAGATCTGAGGCCCTCTTCTGATTGGTCGCTGTATACTGCCCTCAGCCAATCAGAAGAGCCCCTCATTTTTTTATTATTTTTAAATTATTTTTTAATTCTTTTTTTTATTATTAAATTTATTTATTTTTTTAAGTGAGAGTGAGACACAGTTCTCATTCAGGTCCGCATTTTTTTTTTTTTTATTATTATTTTTATTTAATTATTTATTATTTTTTATTTATTTTTTAATTATTTTTTAATTATTTTTTAATTATTTGTTTTATTATTAAATTTATTTATTTTTTTAAGTGAGACTGAGACGCAGTTCTCATTCAGGTCCGCATTTTTTCTTTTTTTTATTATTATTTTTATTTTTTTTATTATTTTTTAATTATTTTTTAATTATTTTTTTTATTATTAAATTTATTTTTTTTTTTAAGTGAGAGTGAGACACAGTTCTCATTCAGGTCCGCCTTTTTTTTCCCATTGACATACATTAGCGGTGTGTCGCCGATTTTATGGCCTGCCACCTGGTTCTATTTGTCGGCCCTAAAATCGCGGACACACCGCTAATTCATGTCTATGGGCAGTCAGCCCGATGTCTGATTGGTCGGCGTCAGCAGAGAGCGACCAATCAGATATCGGGGTGACTGCCCATAGACATGCATTAGCGGTGTGTCCGCGATTTTAGGGCCGACAAATAGAACCAGGTGGCCGGCCATAAAATCGCCGACACACCGCTAATGTATGTCAATGGGAAAAAAAAAGGCGGACCTGAATGAGAACTGTGTCTCACTCTCACTTAAAAAAATAAATAGATTTAATAATAAAAAAAATAATTAAAAAATAATTAAAAAATAATAAAAAAAATAAATAAAAAATAATAAATAATTAAATAAAAATAATAATAAGAAAAAGAAAAAATGCGGACCTGAATGAGAACTGCGTCTCAGTCTCACTTAAAAAAATAAATAAATTTAATAATAAAAAAAAAAATTAAAAAATAATTAAAAAAATAATAAAAAAAATAAATAAAAAATTATAAATAATTAAATAAAAAATAATAATAAAAAAATAAAATGCTAATAATAATATTACTGCTAATAATAATGCTATTAATGCTAATAATTATGCTATTAATGCTAATAATAATGATATTAATGCTAATAATTATGCTATTCATGCTAATATTTATGCTAATAATGCTAATAATAATCATATTAATGCAATTAATAATGCTATTAAGCCTAATAATCATGCTATTCAAAATGCTATTCATGCTAATAATATTGCTATTAATGCTCTTTATGCTAATACTAATGCTATTAATGCTATTTTTTATGCTATTAATTCTATTATTTATGCTATTAATGCTATTAATAATGCTATTAATAATGCTATTAATCCTATTAATGCTATTAATAATGCTATTCATGCTATTAATAATACTATTAATGCTATTAATGCTAATAATAATGCTATTAATGTTATTAATGCTATTATTAATGCTAATAATGCTATTATTAATGCTATTAATGCTAATAATAATGCTATTAATGCTATTAATAATGTTATTAATGCTATTATTAATGCTAATAATGCTATTATTAATGCTATTTATGCTAATAATAATGCTATTAATGCTATTAATAATGCTATTAATGCTATTATTTATGCTATTAATGCTATTAATGCTAATATTTATCCTATTAATGGTTATTAATTAAATGCTATTTTTAATGCTAATAATAATGCTATTAATGCTAATAATAATGCTATTAATGCTATTAATAATGTTATTAATGCTATTAATTATGCTATTAATGCTATTAATGCTAATATTTATCCTATTAATGCTATTAATAATGCTATTAATGCTAATATTTATCCTATTAATGCTATTAATGCTAATTTTAGTTTTTTTACCACCCGGGATATTTTTTTATTAATCCCCGAATTTGTTTTAAAAGGCCCCTACCGCGCTTTTAATTCCGGCGGGGGGTATTTGTGGATACCGGAAATTTTAAAATTTGGGCGCGGAAGGCCCCCAAAGCTTTGGGGGGAGCAAAGGCCCCCGAGGCCAAATTTCGAGGGCTGGTCAGGGGAAACCCCCTGGCCCGCGAAGGGCCAATTGGAGTCGCCCGGCCCAAATTCTAAACCCCAGAGTCGACAACAATTTTGCGGGCTTACCCCTCAAAGGTTTGCCCCCGGGGCAAAGGGCCGCGAAGGCCCTTGCGAGCGCTGCCCGAGCTGCAACTAGCTCCCCGGGGACCATGGAGCGGAGGCGGCACAGCCGCCTCCGCTCCCCGCTACCCACAACTCGCCCCCACAATGTCCGCACAGCCTCCCCCAGGTCCAAACAGGCCCCCCATGTCCGCATAGCCGCCCCCCCATGTCCGCACAGCCACCCCCATGTCCGCACACCCACCCCCATGTCCGCACAGCCCCCCCCCATGTCCGCACAGCCCCCCCCCATGTCCGCACAGCCACCCCCCCATGTCCGCACAGCCACCCCCATGTCCGCACAGCCCCCCCATGTCCGCACAGCCCCCCCATGTCCGCACACCCACCCCCATGTCCGCACACCCACCCCGCAACAGAACCACCCCGCCGCACCTAAGGCCCTAACCCTAAGTCCGCCGCACCCCTACACGCTAAGCCCCGACCACCTAACCCCGACCCGCAGCATCCTAAGCCCCCGCCGATACCCCCTAAGCCCGCCGTCTACCCCCTAAAGCCACCGCCGCCCCTAAGCCCCTACCCCCTAAGCCGCGCAGCAGCCCCGACCACCTAACCCCGACCCGCAGCATCCTAAGCCCCCGCCGATACCCCTAAGCCCCGCCGTCTACCCCTAAGCCACCGCGCCCCTAAGCCCCTACCCCCTAAGCCCCGCAGCAGCCCTAAGCCCCTACCCCTAAGTCCGTCGCCCCTAAGCTCCGTACCATCCTAGGCCCCGCCGATACCCCCTAACCATGACGCCTACCCCCTAAGGCACCACCGCCCCTAAGCCCCTACCCCCTAAGCCCCGTAGCATCCTAGGCCCCCGCCGATACCCCCTAAGTCCGCAGCACCCCTACCGCCCTAAGGCCGCGACCACCTAATCCCCGACCCGCAGCATCCTAAGCCCCCGCCGATACCCCCTAAGCCCCGCCGTGTACCCCTAAGCCACCGACCCCCTAAGCCCCTACCCCCTAAGCCACGCAGCAGCCCCGACCACCTAACCCCCACCCGCAGCATCCTAAGCCCCCGCCGATACCCCCTAAGCCCCGCCGTCTACCCCCTAAGCCAACCGCCGCCCCTAAGCCCCTATCCCCTAAGCCCCGCAGCAGCCCCGACCACCTAACCCCCGACCCGCAGCATCCTAAGCCCCCGCCGATACCCCCTAAGCTCCGCCGTCTACCCCCTAACCCACCGCGCCGCCCCTAAGCCCCTACCCCCTAAGCCCCGTAGCAGCCCCTAAGCCCCTACCCCCTAAGTCCGCCGCCCCTAAGCCCATACCCCCTAAGCCCCGTAGCATCCTAGGCCCCCGCCGATACCCCCTAAGCCATGCCGCCTACCCCCTAAGGCACCGCCGCCCCTAAGCCCCTACCCCCTAAGCCCCGTAGCATCCTAGGCCCCCCGCCGATACCCCCTAAGCCATGCCGCCTACCCCCTAAGGCACCGCCACCCCTAAGCCCCTACCCCCTAAGCCACGTAGCATCCTAGGCCCCCGCCGATACCCCCTAAGCCCCGCCGCCTATCCCCTAAGGCACCGCCGTCCCTAAGCTCCCGCCGCTGTCCCCCTGCCCCTCTCGCTAAAGCCCTACACCCTAAGCCACCGCCGACTCCTAACCTAACGCCGCTGTCACCTAAGGCCCTACACCCGAAGCCCCCGCTGTCCCCTAACCTAACGTCCCCGTCGATCACTTACATGCCTTCTTACTCATCTGATCATCCGTCCGATCCACAAGTCCTCCGTCCGGCCAGGCGTCCTCTTCCTCCGGCCCCGGGGGTCTTCTCTCTTCTTTCCGCCATCTCCGCCTCTTCGTCCGGCCCCGGGGATCTTCTGTCTTCTTTTCGCAAACTTCCACTCTCCGACGTCCTCTTCCTTCTCATTAACATAGAATGGACGAAAAATCCGCCATTCTATCTCAATGAGATCTGAGGCCCTCTTCTGATTGGTCGCTGTATACTGCCCTCAGCCAATCAGAAGAGCCCCTCATTTTTTTATTATTTTTAAATTATTTTTTAATTCTTTTTTTTATTATTAAATTTATTTATTTTTTGAAGTGAGAGTGAGACACAGTTCTCATTCAGGTCCGCATTTTTTTTTTTTTATTATTATTTTTATTTAATTATTTATTATTTTTTATTTATTTTTTTATTATTTTTTTAATTATTTTTTAATTATTTTTTTTATTATTAAATTTATTTATTTTTTTAAGTGAGACTGAGACGCAGTTCTCATTCAGGTCCGCATTTTTTCTTTTTTTTATTATTATTTTTATTTAATTATTTATTATTTTTTATTTATTTTTTTTATTATTTTTTAATTATTTTTTAATTATTTTTTTTATTATTAAATTTATTTATTTTTTTAAGTGAGAGTGAGACACAGTTCTCATTCAGGTCCGCCTTTTTTTTCCCATTGACATACATTAGCGGTGTGTTGCCGATTTTATGGCCGGCAACCTGGTTCTATTTGTCGGCCCTAAAATCGCGGACACACCGCTAATGCATGTCTATGGGCAGTCAGCCCGATGTCTGATTGGTCGGCGTCAGCAGAGAGCGACCAATCAGATATCGGGGTGACTGCCCATAGACATGCATTAGCGGTGTGTCCGCGATTTTAGGGCCGACAAATAGAACCAGGTGGCCGGCCATAAAATCGCCGACACACCGCTAATGTATGTCAATGGGAAAAAAAAAGGCGGACCTGAATGAGAACTGTGTCTCACTCTCACTTAAAAAAATAAATAAATTTAATAATAAAAAAAATAATTAAAAAATAATTAAAAAAATAATAAAAAAATAAATAAAAAATAATAAATAATTAAATAAAAATAATAATAAAAAAAGAAAAAATGCGGACCTGAATGAGAACTGCGTCTCAGTCTCACTTAAAAAAATAAATAAATTTAATAATAAAAAAAAGAATTAAAAAATAATTTAAAAATAATTAAAAAATAAATAAAAAATTATAAATAATTAAATAAAAAATAATAATTAAAAAAAAAAATGCTAATAATAATATTACTGCTAATAATAATGCTATTAATGCTAATAATTATGCTATTAATGCTAATAATAATGATATTAATGCTAATAATTATGCTATTCATGCTAATATTAATGCTAATAATGCTAATAATAATCATATTAATGCAATTAATAATGCTATTAAGCCTAATAATCATGCTATTTATGCTATTCAAAATGCTATTCATGCTAATAATATTGTTATTAATGCTCTTTATGCTAATACTAATGCTATTAATGCTATTTTTTATGCTATTAATTCTATTATTTATGCTATTAATGCTATTAATAATGCTATTAATAATGCTATTAATCCTATTAATGCTATTAATAATGCTATTCATGCTATTAATAATACTATTAATGCTATTAATGCTAATAATAATGCTATTAATGTTATTAATGCTATTATTAATGCTAATAATGCTATTATTAATGCTATTAATGCTAATAATAATGCTATTAATGCTATTAATAATGTTATTAATGCTATTATTAATGCTAATAATGCTATTATTAATGCTATTTATGCTAATAATAATGCTATTAATGCTATTAATAATGCTATTAATGCTATTATTTATGCTATTAATGCTATTAATGCTAATATTTATCCTATTAATGGTATTATTAATGCTATTAATGCTAATAATAATGCTATTAATGCTAATAATAATGCTATTAATGCTATTAATAATGTTATTAATGCTATTAATTATGCTATTAATGCTATTAATGCTAATATTTATCCTATTAATGCTATTAATAATGCTATTAATGCTAATATTTATCCTATTAATGCTATTAATGCTAATATTTATCCTATTAATGCTATTAATAATGCTATTAATGCTATTAATTATGCTATTATTGCTATTAATGCTAATATTTATCCTATTCATGGTATTATTAATGCTATTAATGCTAATAATAATGCTATTAATGCTATTAATGCTAATAATAATGCTATTAATGCTATTAATAATGTTATTAATGCTATTATTAATGCTAATAATGCTATTATTAATGCTATTAATGCTAATAATAATGTTATTAATGCTATTAATAATGCTATTAATGCTATTAATGCTAATATTTATCCTATTAATGCTATTAATGCTAATAATAATGCTATTAATGCTATTAATAATGCTATTAATGCTATTAATTATGCTATTAATGCTATTAATGCTAATATTTATCCTATTCATGGTATTATTAATGCTATTAATGCTAATAATAATGCTATTAATGCTATTAATGCTAATAATAATTCTATTACTGCTATTAATAATGTTATTAATGCTATTATTAATGCTAATAATCCTATTATTAATGCTATTTATGCTAATAATAATGCTATTAATGCTATTAATAATGCTATTAATGCTATTAATTATGCTATTAATGCTAATATTTATCCTATTAATGGCATTATTAATGCTATTAATGCTAATAATAATGCTATTAATGCTAATAATAATGCTATTAATAATGTTATTAATGCTATTATTAATGCTAATAATGCTATTATTAATGCTATTATTAATGCTAATAATAATGCTATTAATGCTATTAATAATGCTATTAATGCTAATATTTATCCTATTAATGCTATTAATAATGCTATTAATGCTAATAATAATACTATTAATGCTATTAATAATGTTATTAATGCTATTATTAATGCTAATAATGCTATTATTAATGCTATTAATGCTAATAATAATGCTATTAATGCTATTAATAATGTTATTAATGCTATTATTAATGCTTATAATGCTATTATTAATGCTATTAATGCTAATAATAATACTATTAATGCTATTAATAATGTTATTAATGCTATTATTAATGCTAATAATGTTATTATTAATGCTATTAATGCTAATAATAATGCTATTAATGCTATTAATAATGTTATTAATGCTATTATTAATGCTAATAATGCTATTATTAATGCTATTAATGCTAATAATAATGCTATTAATGCTATTAATAATGTTATTAATGCTATTAATACTGTTATTAATGCTCATAATACTGCTAATAATGCTATTAATACTGCTATTACTGCTAATAATAATGCTATGGCTTATATTATTGCTATTGATGATGCGATTATTATTTAAAAATCTTTAAAAAAACAATAAACATATTTTAGATACCCGATGCATTTGCATCAGGCTAACAGCTATAACTACTATAATCAAATTAATGCACGTTCTAGAATCCCGATGCATTTGCATCGGGCTCACAGCTAGTACATCATATAGAAGATTGGCCTTAGAAAAGATTCAGGGTAAGACTCTGGGGAGTGGGGACACCAATATAAATTAGAGTGAAGTAAAGCTCCGCTGTCAGGCAGGGAAAGCAGAGTTGAGCCCCTTAGTTGAGATCTGAGGGTACCGTTACACATCGCAATATCGCAATGCAACATCGACAAAAAGTCATGTGGTGTGGTAGTTGCAGTTGATATCGTTCGTGCGTTGTGTCATGTAACAGGGGAATGCGACTGCAATAAATAACAGGGACGATATTGCAAGAAGATTGTGCATGCCCTTCAGCAGTACAATGTTGCATATGCGATCTGGCATGATCGTGCAGTGTGACGGCACAACTATGATGTGGAACCCAACTTCCCCTATTCACTACAATGTAAATGCTTGGACGCTGGGTTGCTCATACCCAGCGCACAAAAGTTGCATACAACATCCTAGTTGCGTTGCCTGCCGATATCTCCCTGTGTGACATCTCCTATGCGATCTTGGACAAGTGCCAAAAATGTGCACGCTCACGTGAAATTGCTTGCGATATCGGAATGATATTGCGAGTGTAATGGTACCCTTAGTCTACTGTGCTGCAATGCATCAAATCTGATTTTTTATCCTGTGTTGTCTGTATTATTCATTTGGGTGCATACACAAAGGTTGTTGACGTTAGTTTGTTTTCTGTTTAAATAAAGTTTTCTGTTTTTAAACACACTTGGGATAATTTTTTGGGATATTATTGTCAGATTTCCCCATACCCAAAAATCAACATACTTTTTGAGGATTATGTGGGCAAGACTTTTAAAAGGCTAGTGAGACTGGAAGACAGGGTGATGCTGGGAAACAGACTAAAAGCATTGCCATCCAACCCACCATCTGATTGCACTGTTCTGGCTTCAACAGCAGTGTACCGCACCTCCCTAAAAAGTGGGATGAAGATATGTGAAGATGACTGTGTTTGTTGTGCTCCCACAGCAGGGAGTTTGCTCTGACCCATGACCACAGCCTCTGCATGCACCACCATCGACGGGATGTCTACTTCTCTGTCCCTTGCAGCATGCCTTTCACATTTTAAATTAAGTATGCAGCTAACAGTGATAACAATAGGTACTAGAATAGAATAGATGTAGGCCTGAAAAGTACTTTTTTTTTTAGTTGCAACAGCAAAGACTGTAAGACTATAATTCCTGCTTAGATGCCTCTAATATACTATCCTTTCTCCAGCAGTTTGCCCTACACTAAATCTAGATAAGAGTGTTTATATTATAGAATAGATTATGTTGCTGCATCAAGGAATCAAGGACTGTAACACTATAAACCCTGCCTAAATGCCTCTAATACACTATCCCTTTTCCAGCAGATTGCCCTACACAAAATGCAGATAAGAGTAGTATTATTATAGAATAGATTTATGTTGCCGCAGCAATGACTGTAATGCTATAATGACTGCCTATATGCCTTTAGTGCAAAACCAATATATTATCCCTTTTCTAGCAGCTCATTGTACACTACATTCAGCTAAGAGCAGTATGAATAGAGAATAGACTAGAACAGGTGTAGCCCTCATCAGGATTTTAGGTTTTAAATAGCATCAAGGACTGTTAGGGCCACGTCACACACACAGATATCTGTGCAGATATTGTTCGCAGATCTATGGTTGCAATGAAATCATGGACACATTGTTCCATTTTGTGGCCGTGCATAAATGGAACAATGTGTCCATGATTTCACTGCAACCAGAGATCTGCGAACAATATCTGCACAATTATCTGTGTGTGTGACGTGGCCCAAAGGCTCTAATTCCTGCTTATATGACTTTAAAGCAAAACTAATTCACTATCCCTCCTCCAGAAGCTTTCCCTGCACTATATGCAGCTATAAAATAGTACTGTATTATTAGAGAATAGAATAGACTTACTATGTTGCAACTGCAAGGACGGTAAGGCAATAATCACTGTAATACACTATCCCTTCTCCAGCAGCTCTTCCTACACGACATGCAGCTACAAGCAGTATTAAAAATATAGATGTTGCTCCCAAAAGGACTTCAAGTTTTACATTGCAGCAACAAGGACTGTAGGACTCTAATCGTTGCCAATATACCTTTAATGCTAAACTAATACACTATCCCTTCTCCAGCAGCTCTCCCTACACTATATCAGCTAAAATGGATTATTAGAGTATAGAATAGATTTTTTGTTGCAGAAGCAAGAACTATAAGGTAATAATCCCTCTAGTGCACTTCTGCTCTTCTTCAGCAGCTAGCCATACAATAAATGCAGTTAAGAGCAGTATTATTAGAAAACTCCATAGAGTTTTTTACAATGCAGATGCAAAGACTGAAAGACAATAATCACACTAATACACTATTGCTTGTGCAGCATCTCTTCTTAGACTGTTTCAGGGGGAGGCTGTAATGAGCATAGAGTCACCGGATCTTATAACCTGATAACGCAATGTGGCTGGCCAATCACAGTAATGGTAGTAGCCAACATTCCCTTGGCATTACTGTGATTGGAAAGCAATCGACGAATGTATAAGGGCTGAAAAACATTCACAAAACATGTTGGGCAGGGACACAAGCAAGGCACTTGAGCACTAGAGATAGTCGACCGAGCAATCCAAAGGGAAAAATCCTATTCCAGGCCCTCAGAGTGCTCGGAGGCTCAGGCCACTTGTCTGACACTCCTGATTCATTAAGAAGCATCTGCCTCTTGATGAATCAGGAGTGTGTGACTCCAACACACTCCCCCATCAAGATTGGCATTTACTTTACCAGTCTTGATAAATCGGTGTCTAATACTTTTGTGCTGATAAAGTGTATTTTAATACAATAAAGTAGATATGATAATGGATTAATTTTAATACATCACTATTAATATTGGTTTGAATAATCGAAATTAATACTTTATATCAGCTTTCTGTTTTTAGGAAAATCCTTAATACACACATTGTTTGTTTTAAAAAACAAAATTGTGCTTTACTCATGCTCCCTGGGTCCAGCACTGAATCTAAAACAGTGCCCCGATGTCTGCTGTCACCTGAAGAGCTGATCTCGTGTCTAGAGTGCTACAGCTAATTACTTATTTCATTGCTCCTGCCCAAATAGACAGCATGAGCTATTCAGAGCGGCTGAGCTTAGTGATTAGCTGCAACCCTATCGGCACCATGTCAACACTACAAAGAAGAAAATCAGTCAGACGTGAAAGCTAGTAAAGATAGGTACTTTGGAGTATTGCTGATCTATCATCATGTTCAAATTCTATACGTAGTCATTTTCCACAGACTTGCACTCTTGATTGCATAGATAGATAATAGAGTCGAACTTAAAGTGATATGGATATGAGATAATCTTGATCTTTAAAGAAACAATAAATGTAAAGTGTCTTAGCAATTAATTCCTTATATCTTTTTTCGAGATTGTGATAGTCATATAAAAAATTTTTTACATCTATATAATAATATATAATTTATATAGCGCTATTAATTCCATAGCACTTTACATACATCAGTAATGCTGTCTCTCTTGGAGCTCACAATCTAAACACCCTATCAGTATGTCTTTACAATTGTGGGAGGAAACTGGAGCACCCAGAGGAAACCCACCAAACATGGGGAGAACATACAAACTCCTTGCAGATGTTGTCCTTGTGGGAATTGAACCCAGGACCTCAAGACTCCAGCACTGCAAAGGCTACAGTGCTAACCACTTGAGCCACTATCACACTTGTCTTCTAACTGTTAAACAACTGGTAGCAGAAGCAGCCTTCCCCCACTAGGACCTATGGTAAGTAAATTAACCCCTTCTCACCTGGGCGATTTTTCATTTTTGTTTTTCCTCCCCTTTTTTCTAGAGCCATAACTGTTTTATTTCTTCATCAATATAGCCATACAAGGGCTTGTTTTCTGCAAGATGAGTTTTACTTTTGAATGACATAATTCATTTTACCACATAGTGTACAGGCAAATGAAAAATAAAATTCCAACTGCGGTGAAATTGCAAAAAAAAAAAGGTAATTTCACAATTGTTTTTATTTTTATTCATCATGTTCAATATATGGTAAAACTGGCATGTCAGTAGGATGCCTCGGGTCGGTACGAGTCGTAGATACCAAACATGTATACTTTTACTGGTATCTAAGTGGTGAAAAGAATGAATAAATTTGTAAAAGAAAAAATGTGTGGGTTTTTTTTTTGCCATTTTCTCATTTTTGGGATCTGGGGCTGTGTGACATTTTATTTGTTGCATCTTGAGCTGACCTTCTTAATGACCTTCATTTTTGTGTAGATAGTTGTTTTGATCGCCTGTTATTGCATTTTATGCAATGCTGTGGAGAATAAAAAATAAGTAATTTTAGAGTTTTTACTTTTTTTCCATTATGCAGTTTGACTATCAGAATAATTTATTTTATATTTTGATAGATCTGGCATTTTTGAACTTAGCAATACCAAATATCTGTATTTTTTTTTATAGTTTTATTTTCAATGAGGTCAAAAGGGGCTGATTTGAACTTTTATTTTTTCATATTTTTTACAGACTTTTTTTTTACAGTTTTTATCGATTCTATTAGCCCCCTTAAGGCACCTAATGCCTGCAGCGTCCAATCGCTTCTGCTGTTCAGAGCAATGCTTCAGCATCCCTCTGAACAGCCAAAATGCTGATGATCTGTGAATGCTGGCACTCACAGGAACTATGTCATCACAGCAACAGGGGTCTTTCTCTGACATCTCACTATCATGGCAACACATCAGCCCCCTGTGATGATCACATGATCATCAATGGAGGCAGAGAGCAGTGAGATCCCCGCCAGCACGTGTTACATCACACTTTCAGAGTTTCACAGTGTGATCAGACTAGTTAACAGGCACAGGTTAGGGTGCTTTCACATCTGCATTTTTTTGTATTGCGTCTGTGTCAGGCGAAGTCCTGATGCCTCCTGATCAAGATTGGTCCCCATATTTAACATGGGTTTGCAGTGACATCAGGTGGCATCAGGATTTCACCTGATGCAGGTAAGGGTGGTGTCTCGTCCGCACCCCTAAGCAAAGAATGTTGCGGTTTGGGGCTGCTTGAAAAATCCTGTTGCGTCCAGATGCTGCGCAATGCATCTAAACATCGCTTTGCTGCCTATGAGGCCACATCCAGCTGATGGTTCATGTGCCCTGGATGGCTCAGGATTTCAGTCTGAGCATGCTTAAAATAGTTTTGAACAGCTCTGGCATGTGTTCTCTCTCTCGTTCCTCCCCTCACCTCCCCTCTCTTTTCCCCCCGGGTGGACCAAACCTAACAGTTCTACGACAACCCAGCAAACTAAAA
Source organism: Allobates femoralis (assembly GCA_033576535.1). Taxonomy (NCBI): domain Eukaryota; kingdom Metazoa; phylum Chordata; class Amphibia; order Anura; family Aromobatidae; genus Allobates; species Allobates femoralis. Next base: position 69,522,139 of record JARQOC010000002.1, on the reverse strand, counting down.
CACACTGCAGCAGCAGCGTTCAATGGCGTCTAACACTCCGGTGACAGATGCAGATGACAGCGTCTTCAGCCTGATGGGGTTGAGATAGATAAGTGAAACCAGCCTTAATCTCTGATCCAGCTGCAACTGTTAGCAGCACATGTTGGCTGATTAGATCAGCTGACCTGTGTGGGGAATGATGGGAATTCAGCGTGAGAGCTCACATCAAGCATCAAAAAAGGTTAAAACTGTGAACCTATTATTGATAAAGAATGTTGGTGAAGCTCCACCCAGGCACTAAAATTTTTGCATGAAAACAGAAATTATTTGGATTGCTTCCTGGATAAATCCAAGATAGGGAGTTGAGTCAGGGTAATTGCTCACAGGTGTAGAGTTTCCTCCGCTTCGTTGGAGACAAATCCACAAGGGATACAGCCCTGGGCCTGGGCTGGTGGAAGCAGAAAAAGAAAGGAGAGTAAGGATAGGGTCACACTAGCATGCATTTTTTAAGGTGCTTTTTTCCAGCCTGCGTTTTTGCTGATAGGTGTGGGGCAGCCTTAAAAAACGCATGCAAAAATGCATGCAGAAAACGCATGTACCATTTAGTGCCATATAAAAACGCATGCGTTTCCCATACGGCCCCATGTTAAAAAAACACATGCATTTTTGGAAAAGCACCAAAAAATGCATCATGCAGTATTTTTTGGTGCTGAGCTTAAAAACACATCCACAAAACACATGGCCATTTAGACATGCGTTTTTGGCATTGGGGCATGCATTTTTAACATGGGGGTCTATGGATGCGTTTTTCCATGCATTTTTCACAAATGACTAGTGTGAAAACTGCATGGAAAATCTGCAAGTGTGACCCTAGCCTAAGTCCTTTATTAGAGATTAAAGAAGCTTCACATCAGGGGCAACCAGTGCAGCAAACCAATGCATTTCGACGCAAGGTCTTAATCATGGTTCCAATGCTTAAGACCTAGTGTCGAAGCTGTTGGTTTTTGCACTGGATTATCTGCTTCATATTATGATATATTAGAACTAAATAGGCCTCATGACAGGTGGCCTGGGAAACTCAAATCCTAAACTAATGTCCAAAAGGGCCAACCTACGACCATCAACGATTCGGTGCTTTGCTCATCCTGCTGCAAGTCATCATAACTACACCATTAAACTCTACATACTCAATGTAATGTGCCTCGTATGCCCCTTATCATTGATTTCTATGACCTAATGCTTCAAAGCTGTAACAGTAACCATATTTCACCCATGAGATCACTTACAAATATACTTGTATCATTATCCTTTTTGCTACATTAGTCTGTACTGAAGTACTACAATCCTGCACAAATCTTCAAAATAACCCCAGAAATGTTCATGTTTTAGAACAGCTATGTTGATTTTATTATTTTTGTAAGTTTGTAGCATTTTAAAATGTAATCTCCGCAGCATTTACAGTGCCATAAAGAGATCACATAATAAATGTTTATGTTGTTTTCTCTCTAGCTGCAGATACAATGTGATTCCATTATAACAGAATTCCAAGTGTTCCACTGAAACCAAGAATTCAACAGTAAAGATACTTTGACAGCCATTAGTAAATGATGTCTTTTTGCAGAAAAGTCTCCAAATCCCCCATCAGTATCTCACACAGAACAATAATTGTTTATTGATCTAAATGTTAGCAATGTATTACTTGTTCTTCAGTAAGGCAAAGAACGTGACTCAAGGGCAGAAGGAGCCTACGTAAGGTATGTACCTTCTCCAATATATGTAGAGTTTCTTCCACTTTCCACAATGTGCAATTACAGGCTCATTACGGCAGTTTATTTCATCATTTCTTTCCTGCTATGTGTATTTTCATACATTAAACACCAATAAGAATACCCAATAAAGGGATTTGGACTAAAGAAGTTAGACAATTGAAATCCTAATAACGTTTGTGAATGTACAGCGCATCTTGGAAGAAGACTTGGATATTATGAGATAACAGAAGATGAGTTTTGAACTGATAAGGTCAATTAAAAGGTTACTGAGGTCCAAATTGTAAGGCTACAAAGCTAAGGCAGTGAGTAGGAAGATCCAGTAACCTACTGTAGCATAGCTTGGAAAGTTGGGGTTAATCCCAGTTCTGCAGGTCTTGATTAGGAGTTTGCTTGCAATGTTTTGTTAAAGAACCTGGAAATGGGTTCAGTGTGTGCGGCTGTTGAGTCAATCAATCTGCTGGATATAGCAGAAGGGAGTGTGTAAGCTCATTTGTGACCAGCAATTATGTGAGCTGTAGCTGGGAGAGAGACATGCCGGGGTCTCTCTCTGAATGCAGTGACTGGGGAGTTAGCTGAGATGCTGAGCAGTCTTTGGTCTTATAACACTCAGGTAATTAGATGACTGGGCTGTGTGTCAGCAACAGTAGTAAGCAAGACACACTTTGCACAATCTGTCCCATAGAGGTACACCCTAAAGGGCTAGGAATACTCTTCCACATTCATTTCCACAGAGGGGAGGCCGTCTTTTGCAGAACCCTTCCTAGGTATGTAATGAGTAATGACTTTTGGCTTGTCACACCAGCAACAGTTGGGTCAAACTCATCAGTAAAAATACAGATAAGGGCCAAACGTACCTGGCAAATGAACCAGAGAGCGACTAAACCAGTCAGTGAAAAATCAAGAAGCACTGACTTAAAAGGCCAACAAACCATACCACTAATACAGGGGTGAGGAACTCCAGGTCTCAAGGGCCACAAACAGTGCAGGTTTTCAGGAATTCCTTAGCATTGCACAGGTGTTGGAATCATCACCAATGCCGGTAATTCAATTATCACCTGTGCAATATTAAGAAAATCCTGAAAACCTGCACTGTTGTTGGCCCTAGAGGCCTGGAGTTCTTCACCCCTGCACTAAAGTGAAACAGAAATAAATAGTGGTGAGTAAGGGGAAGGAGCTGGTTTAAATATCCCTCTCACGGATCACCTGCCACCACTGAGGTAACACCCAAGCTCCACCATCCACCCAGAGAAACAGAGAACAGGGCAATTAGGGAGGAGAGGAAGTAACCTACCACTACACACCTGAGTGAGGAGACACAGCGTCCCAGGTTCTTTGGCAGAAACTAATGTGGTGCCTCTGCGGTTCGGTCGCCACTATGGTACTGCACCTATCTAATATGTGTGCATCATGCGCATAGATAAGAATGGGAAACATTGCTGTGACCCCCAACACACACCCAACTCTATGCAAACTCCAGGCCAGGGAGATGCTGGGTGGAAGAAACTCGCATTGAGAGCAGTCCCCATCCAGCGGCTGGAGAGAGATGTTAGGTTAGGGGTGGGAGGCAAACAGAGAGGAGTGAGTTCTAGTGAAGTAAGGAGCTGGGAAAGAACAGCCACATATGGGTCAGCTGTGAATTCTAGGCCTGACTACCCGAATCTGCAGCCAGCCATCCTGGCCAGACAGAGGAACTGGCTGCAGCAGGGGTACCGGCCCCAATTCGGTCTGGATACCTCAAGACCAGCCTAAGAAACTGGAGGCAGTGACTACCGTTGTGGACTCTCCCAAGGCTAAAGCACTATATAGGATCAAGAGGACCAGAAAGGCAGTTGCTCAGAGGATCCACAGTCACCTGGCTACTGGGACTAGTAACCACTCACACTAGGAAGGCAACGTGTAGCAGTTGCAGAGATCAATGGGCAGCAAGGATGGCCATATTTCCTGTGTCACAGCAAAGTGGACTCTGACTATCTATGCGCTGGCCAGGCTGCAATCTTGGTAAATACAGTACCCCGGCTGGGTTGTGTCTGCACTGAACTTCAGTAAAGTTGCCTGTATGCACCCCTGCTACTACTACAAGCACCATCATCATCACCTCATCACCACTACACTCCAGGGGCCTGCCCCGTCTGAGGGAGTGCTCCAACTAGCTGCCTTACCACCTGTCCCCTGGGGGCTACCATATGCGGTGCTGGTCATCCCTGACCTGAAACCTCAGATGGAATCATGAAAAAAACTTTGCCCCTTTAATAACCCCATTACTTGTGAGAAATTAAACATTTCTATAGGTTGTTGCAATGTTTAGTAGTATCTTTCTAAAACAATAGGATAAGTAAGGACCATGCAGTTCTTTTGTTCTCTGGTTGCTTTTAACTTTACCTCACAACATGAAATGACACTAATAGATTGAAAAGATTATGTTCTATGTTGTAACTATCATGAAGAAAATTAAAGCTTTTAAGTAAATTAATTGCAATAAAATGCACTTGATTAGATTTCATCGTTATATAATGACTCCCCAGGGCTTAAACAGAATGTAAAAGATTTCTATATGCTTATTTTCAGGAACAAATTGCTTTTCCCTCATCACCATATCTGCTTTAAAGAGAACCTGTCACCCCCCTGGTACTTTCAAAAGTGAAAGCACCACTGAATGCAGTGTGTATGATGCATTCAGGGAAGCTATGCACTAAGCCTCTAGCCCACCTGAACCCCGAAAAAAACACTTTGCAAACTATTCAGTTAAGAGAACCTCTCGTTGGGTCTAATTAAGAAGTATTCGCTGCTGGCAGCCAGTCCTCCCCTCCTCCTCCTTGTGTGTTCCGCCCCCTCTTTGTGTCTGCTGCTGGCTCTTCTTCTTCTGGGTCTGCCGTCCTCTTCTGCTCCTGCTCCTTGTGACATCACACAGGCGCACAGCGCTTGGGTGAGCGGGGCCCGGCGGCTATATGCAGCACAAGCAATAGCAGGGCAGCCTCTGGTGTGAAGTCATGCGCATGCGCCTTACAGCCGCCGGGACCCGTTCATCAAAGCGCTGTGCGCCTGCGTGACATCACAAGGAGTAGGAGCAGAAGAGGAGGGCAGACCCAGAAGAAGAGGAGGTGGTGGCAGACACATAGAGGGGGTGGAACACACAAGGAGGAGGCAGCGGCAAGGACCTCTTAACCCTGTTGTTGTCTTTGGTCAAAAACGACCGATTTTGAACTTTAATATTTTTTAAAATATTCAAGATGCGATTCTGAAACTTGTGGTTGATTGACTTTTCCTCATTTGAGGGGTTCTTACTATACATATTTTTATATATTTTTTTTATGTTTACTTTTTGCTCCACAATTTTTTATACACTTGTAGACTTTGGTCAAAAATGACCGATAGCCTTTTATAGTGATCTCCAGCCATTTTATGAGTAAAATAAAGGAGCTATAATCTCATTTTGGACTATATATTACATCTACTACTATTTATCAATTTATTTAGGTCCTTTTGGTCCATGCAGATTTACACATACATACATTTTCTCATTACAATACTGCTGATGGATTACCTTCCAGTATAGTTATGTGCCAAATATTTTTACCCTGCTGGTCCTATAAAATAGTTCAATTCAGTTCTGCATTCGTGCTATGGAAGGAAATAGACCCAAATTGGAACAAAAATAAACTGTATAAGGGCCCTTTCACATCAGCGTCTTTTTCAAATCGCGGCAGATGCGGTGAAAAAAACGCATCTGCCGTGATTACCGCATACCGGCTGCACTTGCAGCACGGTTGCGGCGCGGTTGCGGTAAACGCCATACAAGGTATAGGCGGACTTGCGGCAGGTGCGGCAAGTGCGGTTTTGGCACTTGCGGCAGCTGCTGCCGCGAAATAAAATGCTGTCAGCTGCGTTTTTTTTCACGGCCGCACCTGTCGCAAGTGCCAAAACCGCACTTGCCGCACCTGCCGCAAGTCCGCCTATACCTTGTATGGCGTTTACTGCAACCGCGCAGCAACCGTTCCGCAAGTGCAGCCGGTATGCGGTAATCGCGGCAGATGCGGTTTTTTCACCGCATCTGCCGCGATTTGAAAAAAACGCTGATGTGAAAGGGCCCTAAGGGTCCTTTCACATCAGCGTTTTTTTTAAATCGCGGCAGTTGCGGTGAAAAAACCGCAACTGCCGCGATTAACGCATACCGGCTGCACTTGCGGCACAGTTGCGCCAAGCCCCATGCAATGTCTATGGGGCTTGCGGTAAGTGTGCGGCAGGTGCGGCAAGTGCGGTTTCGGCATTTGCCGCACGTGCGGCCGTGAAAAAACCGCGGCTGACAGCGTTTTTTTTCGCGGCCGCACCTGCTGCAAGTTCCAAAACCGCACTTGCTGCACCTGCCGCAAGTCCGCATATACATTGTATGGGGCTTGCCGCAAGTGTGCTGCAAGTGCAGCCGTTATGCGTTAATCGCGGCAGTTGTGTTTTTTCACCGCAACTGCTGCGATTTAAAAAAAACGCTGATGTGAAAGCAGCCTAAGAGAAGACTTTTTATAGAGGAGTTGGGAAAATCACTGGTTAGCCCATATATTGAAGAACGAAAGGTAACACCCAGAGCTGATGGAGCGGCAGCCATTGTCCACAGGATCCAACAGCAAGATAAAGAAAGTGAACCAACAGCTTACACCAGCACTGCTACAATACCCACGGACGCCACCAGTAACGCAGCAACGCAACCAGCCTAAAACGGAAACAATGCGACTTCTGTCCAACATCAAGCAATCACAAATCAAATGTGATATGTTACAGATGTGAAAAATATTTATGCAAAAGACGTGTCAATTTTACCTGTGACAATTGCAAACAGTAAATTTTGCACCGTGTGACTTATTTATCATTTTACATAAACAAAACTGCTGTTAATTTTCTTTGTTCTTTCTTTATTGTTGGAAAATAATATAATTACATTTAGTTTATTGTTATTAGTTATAGTTTACAGTTGGATGAATAATTATTTTTGTATGTGCAAATATGACAATATGCATAAATATTCCAATAAAGCTATGTTAAATGTTTTGACACAAAAAAAATAAAAAGTAAGTTTTTCTTTCCATTTTTCATTTGTTAATAAACAACCAGGTTCACATACAATATAATACTGCAAAAATTATTCAATTAAAACACTTAAATTAGCTAAAAATCAAGACTTTATCATGTCCGGTCAAAAATGACCGGAGGATAACAAGTGTATAGTGGTAACGAGGAGAATAGCAGGGTTAATCAGACCCGACCCACTGGGCCTCTTTCTCAGACCCGACCCACTGGACCTCTTTTAACTGTAAAGCTTGCAAAGTGTTTTTTTCAGGGTGCAGGGTGGCTAAAGCCTTAGAACACATCATCCTTGAATGCAGCATAAGAAGTGATTCTTTCACTTTTGAAAGCACCAGGGGGTGACAGGTTCTTTAAAGTCAAAACATGTAGGGCTGTTTTTTTTTTCTCACAAAAAAATATAGTGAGGATGACATAATCCTAAAGATTTTCAAATTTTTATATATACACTGGCAATCAAAATCAGAGAACGACACATAATTTCCTTAATGGTAAGGTCATTGTGTTGGCCTATGTGAAAATATCCTAACATGAGTATTTTAGTATTATTTTAAGCTTATTTAATTAATTGAATATATTCCAAAGCACAGAATAAAAATGTAAATAAGATCAATGAAATTTGAACACAGATCAAAATTAGAGAACACTTTCAGATACCTGCAAGTTATTGGTGTTAATCTGGCATCTGTGCTAATTTCCTTAATTATCTGACAAACCCTATTTAACTGGCAGCCTAACTTTCCAATTTGCACTTACTTCGCAAAAAAGGTGAGCTGTTCCAAAGTGACTGAAACCCTCCAGCAGCAGATTGTGCAGATGAAGGCCAAAGGGGTCACCCTATCAGCCATAGCGAAAAAAGTTGGTCTCTCCAAATCTGTGTTTTCTAGAATATTGCATCTTTACAACATCGCAAACTCTTTCAAGTCCACCAAGAAGGCTGGTCGCCTTTGAAAGACAAACGCAAGAGAAGACAGGATATTTTGGAGAATCTCTATGGGTAATTTTTTCAACACTGCAGCTGGAATAGCTCGTCAGGTCAGCACTGAACAGTGTATGGATCTGTCTCGTCATACAGTGTCACGGCGTTTAAGAGCATTTGGACTGAAAGCCCACTCTGTAGTGACCAAACCTCTCATTAGCAGAAAAAATCAAAAGGCTAGACTCACCTTTGGTGAGGAGCATGTTGTGTGGACAGAGGAGAAGTGGTTCACAGTTCATTTTAGTGATGAAAGCAAGTTTAATTTATTTAGTTATGATATGAAACATTATGTTTGTCAACAAACTGGGATATGACTGAGCCCAACGTGTGTAAAGAAGTCAGTGAAAGGTGGTGGAGGAAGTGGCATGGTTTGGGGATTGTTTTCAGATGCAGGGGTTGGAACTCTCATACAGATACATGACAGAGTGAAAATAAGTGTGTATCAGAACCTTCCTCAACAACAAGTGGTTCCTTACATGGGCGTACCCAGCGTGGGGCGGGGGGGGCAGGTGCCCTCCCCAAGAGGCTGCCCCGGGTGAGTGTGGCACTGTGCGCACCCCACCTTGCACCTACTGTAACTGTACTACTGTGACCAGGGCTTTTTTTTGGCCCGGAACGGCCGCCGCCGCCCCCGCCCTCCCCCTCCCTCCCCTCTTTGGGAGTCAAAGGAGCAGCACTGTCTCCCGGCCGAGTGAGGGGTCAGACTCAGTGCTGAGGGCGGACTCCAGAGGAGCGTGCTGGAGCCGGCGGCACAGCACTGTCGGGTGAACGGACGGCAGAGGAGATGAAGAGAGGACAGCAGAAGAGAGCAGGTGGTGAGTGGCCCCAAGGAAAGAAGGTGCAGTGTGCTGTGCAGAGTGACAGTGTGTGCAATGTGTGTATGTGCAATGTGTGTGTGCAATGTGTGTATGTGCAATGTGTGTGTGCAATGTGTGTATGTGCAATGTGTGTGTGCAATGGTGCAATGTGTGTATGTGCAATGTGTGTGTGCAATGTGTGTGTGCAACGTGTGTATGTGCAATGTGTGTGTGCAATGTGTGTGTGCAATGTGTGTATGTGCAATGTGTGTGTGCAATGGTGCAATGTGTGTATGTGCAATGTGTGTATGTGCAATGTGTGTGTGTGCAATGGTGCAATGTGTGTATGTGCAATGTGTGTATGTGCAATGTGTGTGTGCAATGTGTGTGTGTGCAATGTGTGTGTGTGCAATGGTGCAATGTGTGTATGTGCAATGTGTGTATGTGCAATGTGTGTGTGTGCAATGGTGCAATGTGTGTATGTGCAATGTGTGTGTGTGCAATGTGTGTGCGCAATGGTGCAATGTGTGTGTGTGCAATGTGTGTGTGCAATGGTGCAATGTGTGTGTGTGCAATGGTGCAATGTGTGTGTGCAATGTGTGTGTGTGTGCAATGTGTTTGTGTGCAATGTGTGTGTGTGTGTGTGTGTGTGTGTGCAATGCTACACAGTGCACACTGCAGTGCCGGCCCCGGGAGCAGAAGAGCCTGTGCAGCTGCCCTGTGGACTGTGGGGGGCTGGAGGCAGAGACAGAGCAGCCGGAGGATCACAGTGAGTGTAAAATAAATGTAATGTAAATAAAGATAAAGTTGGCTGCACTGTGCTTGTGATGGGGGCCTCCAGCCTCTGTCCTCCTGCCCTCACCCCTCCAGCCTCAGTCCTCCTGCCCTCACCCCTCCAGCCTCCGTCCTCCTGCCCTCACCCCTCCAGCCTCCGTCCTCCTGCCCTCACCCCTCCAGCCTCCGTCTTCGTGCCCTCACCCCTCCAGCCTTTGTCCTCCTGCCTTCACCCCTCCAGCCTTTGTCCTCCTGCCCTCACCCCTCCAGCCTCTGTCCTCCTGCGCTCACCCCTCCAGCCTTTGTCCTCCTGCGCTCACCCCTCCAGCCTTTGTCCTCCTGCGCTCACCCCAACAGCCTTCGTCATCCTGCGCTCACCCCTCCAGCCTCTGTCCTCCTGCGCTCACCCCCCAGCCTTCATCCTGGTCTAACCGCCTGCCCACCATATACTGTGCTCCTAACCACTGAGCCATCATACTTTGCTAACCACAGAGACATCGCGCAGTGCTAACCACTGAGCCACCGTACAATGCTAACCACTGAGGCACCGTACAGTGCTAACCACTGAGCCACCGTACAGTGCTAACCACTGAGCCACCGTACAGTGCTAACCACTGAGCCACCATATACAGTGCTAACCACTGAGCCACCATATACAGTGCTAACCACTGAGCCACCATATACTGTGCTAACCACTGAGCCACCGTACTGCGAGTGTATGCCCCTGTGTGTGTATGCCCCTGAAAATAAGACCGGGTGCAACGTTCGGAGCAAATGTATTAATATATTAAATATATTAATCTCGGCCGGCCCCTGACGGCAGCCCGCCCATTTCATATACAGCCCCTGCCCCCATAGGGCTCCCCAGTGGCGCAATAAGTCTTGTGGGCACAGGTGCGCAATGTAGGCCCCCCACCTTCCGCGTGCACGTTGGTCAGATGTATGGGCCCCGTGTAACATTCTAAATCCTATACTCACAAATTGACCCCTCTCCCCCTTCATTATGTATTAATGTCCCTTATCCTGCTGTATATGGTCCTCCTCCTGGAATATGGCCTTTATCGTGGTATATATGTCCCCCATCATGGTTTATATGGTCTTCCTCCTCAGCTACCATAGTCCTCCAATTATTATAAAGCATCCCCACATTCCTCCATACATTACAATGTATTCCCATAGTCCTCTATGTATTATAATGCACCCCATAGTCCCCCATTCATAAGGTACCCCCATAGTCATCCAATTATCATAATGCAACCCCACTATCCTCTATATAGTATAATGTAGCCTCATATGCCTCCATATATTGTAATGCACCTCCAATCCATACAGTATAATGCACTCCTATAGTTCTCCATATAGTAGAATTCACCCCCATAATTCTCCATATAGTATAATTCACCCATAGTCCTCTATACAGTATAATGCACCATCAATAGTCCTCCATGTAGTATAATGCACCCTCAGAGTTCTCCATATAGCCCTCCATACAGTCCAATGCACCCTCACAGTCCTGTGTTTAGCATAGTACAGCCTTCCATATAGCACAGTACAGCCTCATAATTCTCCATACAATATAATGCAGACACGGTGAGCCACCCCCTTTCTTCCCCCATACGCCTCTGGCCAGCGTGTACTCCTTAAAAAAAATCTGTACTTACATCTCCTGGTTCCATCGCAGCTTCCCAAAATTGAAGATACAGGAGGAGGTGGTGACGCCGAGCGTTACACAGTGGAACGCATAAAAGCAGGAAGTGCCGCCTAGTCCACACTAGGAGAAGGTAGTGCTTCCTGCTTTTTATGCGTTCCACTGTGCAATGCATGGCATCACCTCTGTGGTAAGAGGAAGCGCAGGGGGGTGGCAGTGGATAACAGGAGGCTCAGTGAAACACACGGGACCCTTAGCGGCCCGTGTGCTGCTGCGCAGTGATGGTACAAGAAGTGGGCGCAACCTGAACGACCATGGCTTGCCCCCCCTTAGTTTTGATCCTGGGTACACCCATGGTTCCTTACTTGGGGTCAGCACTTAATCAGTCAGCAATTTTCATGCAGGACAATGCCCCTTGTCATACAGAAAAATGAGTAAAGCAGTTCCTTGAAACAGAAAACATTGAAACAATGAAATGCCCATCTATACTGTAAAGCTCCATCCAGTCAACTTTGCTACATTTGGATGAATCTAAGGAAAAGTAAGTGACATCATCAATAAACACTAGTGACCTAGTGCCATTGGAAGTCATGCATGCACGGCCATCACACTTCCTTCACCATGTTTTATAAAGAATGTGGAGTGGTTCAAATTATGAGCCGTTTTTGCCATCATTCTTGTACAAGTTGATCTTAGTTTCATCTGTCCAAAGAATGCTTTTGCAGAACTGGTTTGGCTTCTTTCAATATTTTTTTTCGCAAATTCTCAACTGGCTTTTCTATTTTATTAGGCTAATTAATAGTTAATACCTTATGGAACTTTATCCTTTCCTATAGGGATGTCATGCTGGATAGCATTGGTGGTTGGGATGGGGTTCTTCTCCTGGATCTGTGGTTATGTGTATGCCCTGCTGCTCACATGACCTTCTTGCTATAAGTTCTGGTGTCAACTCTGCCTCTTCCGTGTCATCCTTGGCTTTTATAATCTGTAACTACGCCACAACTGTCACCTGGTCCAGCATCTCTTCCAGTCTCTTTCCTTGAGGAAACAAGTACTTCACTCTTCAGTTCCTGCTTGCTGTTTCTGACCAGCAGGTGGCGATGTTGTCTTGCAGACACTGTAAGATTCTCATGCCTCATATACCCTCTTGCCTCATTCTATCCCTATGCTTTACCCTTCATGTCCTGGTATATATGTCCCAAATTCTGGGCACCTTCCATTCTGGCATTTAAGTCCCTCATCCTGGTATAAATGTTCCCCATCCTGGTATATTTTTCCTCCCCACCAATGCTGGGCTCCTTGTAGACATATATGTCCCAAATCCTGGGTCCCTTTCAGGTATATATATCCATGTACTGGTATATCTGTCCCCCATCATAAGCTCATCCTGGTGTATAAGTCCCCTATCTTGGTATTTATGTTTCCCATCCTTAGCCCCTTCCATGTATATATGTTCTCCATCCTGGTATATATCCCCCATTTTGGTCCCCTTCCAAGTATATATATGTCCCTCATCCTGGGCACCTTCCAGGTATATATGTCCTCATCCGGTTATATATGTCCATGTCCTGGGCCCCATCCTGGAATATATGTCCCACATCCTTTGCCCATCCTGGTAGATATGTCCTCTATCCTGAGCCCATCCTAATTTATATGTCCCAAATCCTGGTATACATGTTTTTCTTCCTGATATATATGTTCCCTGTTCTGTGTCTCCATTAAAAAAAAAGCATTGTACCCGCCATCTTCCTCTGCCACCATGTAACATCCTCTTCTAAAGGTGGCACAGAAGCCTGCAGCTTACTTCGGTATGCACACCATGACCAAACAATGACATTACTACCATGCACCCCCAGTCATGGGCACGCTGATGTCAGCTGCCGACCTCTAATTGGCTTGTGATGTGCATTGCAGTGCAAGAACCTGACGGGACACTCTGTCACAATACATTTCAGATGAATGTGCATCCTGAAGGACCTGTTGAAACACTTGTTAGTGTGAAATGACAGTAGTCCATTTGCATACAGGATTTTAATCACATGAAATAAAGACAGTTTTTTATTGGAACAGTGATGGCTACCTTTGTTCTTGAACTGTTTCCATGAAGAGATAAGCAAGTATACTCGCTACTATTCGGTATTCACCGAATAGTAGCGGTATTCGGGCTACTCGCTACTCTCCGAGTACTTATGTGTACTCGGGAGTAGTGAGTAGTCCTAATACTTTCGCAGTGTATCTATAGATACACTGAGAAAGTAGCCTAAAAGTAATTAAAAGTTATAAAAAAATAATAAACGTACATACTCACTTTCCGACGCCTGCACCGGAATCACCAGAGAAGCCATCCGATCGCTGGACAATGACCTTTCACTACCAGCCAATCAGATGGCCGGTAGCGATCTGGCCAATCAGTTGGCGCCACATCACAACCACGTGATCGCTAGTGGCCACCTGATTGGCCAATTTGCAAGGTCCTAGATGTACTATCAGGACCTTGCAAACTGGCCAATCAGGTGGCCGCTAGCGATGATGTAGTTGTGACGTGGCTCCATCTGATTGGCCAGATCGCTACCGGCCATCTGATTGGCTGGTAGTGAAAGGTCCTTGTCCAGCGATCGGATGGCTTCTCTGGCGGGCCCGGTGCAGGCGTCGGAAAGTGATTATTTAAGTTTATTATTTTTTAACAACTTTTACTCACTTTTAGGCTACTTTCGCAGTGTATCTATAGATACACTGCGAAAGTATTTGTACTCGCTATACTCACAACGAGCAGCGAGTATCGCTACCTACTCATTGCGAGTATAGCGAGCACGAATATTAAGGTACTCGCTCATCCCTATTTGCATGGCATGGATGTCTATATGAGGTAGAGCACTGGGCCTTTTGCCATATCATGCCCTAACCATTTTATGGCATGAATGCGTGAATGTGTGAATTGGTGCTGGATCATTTTTCTACTTAACTCTACAGGAACAATTATCTTTACAGATGAAAGTCTTCTCTGAACTAACTCTGTAAATTCACTTTTTTCTCATGGTTATTTGCATAATCACGTAGAGATAATCATTCTCAAAATCCATTATTCACTTAATTGCCCAACATATCCTCACATCAAAAATCCAAACCCCCAGTAAAGTGCTATTAAATGTTTGTTTGAAATGCCGTGTTATTATGTTTCTTTTCTCTTCATTGTGTCAGTTTATAAAAAAAGGAAAAGAATCAGATAATGCTGTGTTTGACTCTATTTACTTTGCTTTACAAAGAATATTGCACATGAGTGCACAACAAGCACAGCAGAAAAGATATCTGTCTGCGCTTCACACAATGCCCAGGTTGTATCTCCTGAAACTTGCCACTTGAGATGAACATGTGTTTTGTTGGCAGAGTGAATAGAGGACATTTGTGATGTTTTAGATACGTTTTGCAACAACCGTATCCAGAGTAGGTTTGTATGTATGAATTTATAGAAAAAGACTAATTCAGAAATGTTTTGTGTTTGTGTTTCCTTCCTATTTTCTAATTTCTTCCAGGCATTGCTCTACACTTATGGCCGCTTTACACGTCCCGATATCGTTGTCCAACACCGATAAAAAGTCACGTGGTTCGGCCGTTGCCGCCGATATCGTTCGTGCGTTGTGTGGTGTAAATGTGCAATTCGATGCAAGAACGATGCCAAAACGATATCGGGAAGAATTATGCAGGCTCTCCAACTGCCCGATATTGGATGGACGATCTGGCAGGATCGTTCTGTGTGACGGCCCAACAACGATTTGGAGCACAACTTCCCCTATTCACTCCCATGTTAAATGGTCGTTCCCTGGGTCGATCGTACGAGGGGGTGTAGACATCGCAGTTGTGTTGCCTGCCGATATCTCCCTGTGTAACATCTCCTATGCGATCTTGGATTACTGCCAAAAATGTGCGCGCTCCCGTGCCGTTGTATCCAATATCGAGACGATATCGGGATGTGTAAAGCGGCCATTAGGCTAGTTTCACACTAGCGGCAAGGCCAGATGAGGATGAATCCTGACCTGGCCATGGGTCTGGAAACGCAAGTCACAGCAGCTGTTGGATACCTGATCCAGCTAAGGAGAGGGACGGAGAAAGTTTAATAAAATTTAATTTGGCATATGTATATGCTATGGGGGCGCCTAAAGAGGGGCTGCAGGAGTGGTTTAAAACCACATCTTTATTACTAACACTCTTTGAAGACCCATCGGCTTTTGCCGGCAGGGCAGGACTGATCTTTGCACAGAACTGTCAAATGCGGTGTAGAAGCATGAGCTACGCCTATTCTGAAAGCTCTCTACGCATAGAACTGTCAAGTGTGGTGTAGAAGCGTGATCTATGCCTATTCTGAAAGTTCTCTACGCACAGAACCGTCAAATGCGATGTAGAAGCGTGATCTATGCCTATTCTGAAAGCTCTCTATGCACAGAATTGTCATGTGCTGTGTAGATGGTGCAATTTATGCTGCATTTGACAGGTCTGTGCATAGAGAACTTTCAGAATAGGCATAGCTCGCGCTTCTACACCACATCACAACATTTGACAGTTCTGTGCGAAGTCCCGCTCTGCAGGCAAAAGATGGGTCTTCAAACAGTGATAGTAGTAAAGTAGGGATATTAAACCCCTCCTGCAACTTCTCTCCAGGTGCTAACTTATTATTAGCATGTCCACAATAATCTTTTTTTGTGGAATACCATAGGGCACAAGACCTTTTTCTGAAGCCCACACCGCTCTTGACTTTTTAACACCTTAAATGTCATGATCAATAGTTGCCACAGCATTGTTCTCAAAAATATGTTAACCCCTTTACATTGGACATATCGGTATGTCCTATTTAGCAGTGCATTCCTGCAAATGGATGTACCAGTACGCCCTGGCGAACGTACGGGCACAAGATCTGTGCATGTGCGATCGCTGCTGGGAGATCAGCTGAAGTGATAGCTGAGCCACAGCTGTCACAGCCAGGGCCAGTACCCACACTGCTCTTGGCTGTTTAACCTCCTAAATGTCACGATCAATAGCGATAACAGCATTTCTGATGCTGGGAAAGGGAGGGTCTCTTTTTCCCACCCGATTGGGATGCCCATGTCATGGCAACTTGAATCAAATGACAACCTCTGAATTATCTGGTTATGGTGGCCTGTTAGATCCTGCCAGCAACAAGGTTTAACAGGCTTTCTGTAAGGGTCTACAGACATGAATAATGCATTGCCATGCATGTGCATGGCAATGCATTATACAAGGGTTCAGAGCAATAAAATTGAATGTCCCATATGGGGACTAAGTAAAAAAGTGAGAAAAAAATGTTACAAATATTTAAAAAAAATCTGAAAATAAAAAACAAAAAAAGTATTATACCAATAAATACATAAATTTAAGTAAAAATAAAATTAAACAAAAAAGTACACATTTTTGGTATTGCCATGTCCATAATTACCCGATCTATAAATATATCACACTAGTTAACCCCCACTGGGAACGCCATAAAAAAAGCTGTGAAAAGACTGTATTTTCATCATACAGCTGACAGTAAAGTGGAATAAAACATGATCAACAAGTCTTATGAAAATAGAGATGGTATCACTGAAACCGACATCTTGTCTTACAAAAAACAAGCTCCAATACAGTGCCTTCAGTGAAAAAATTACAAACCTGCAATGAGCCTCAGTCTACCAAACCACTGCATGACCAGCTCTACTCTCTCCTACTGTATCCTCACCCATCCCTTGTAGACTATGAGCCCTCGTGGGCAGGGTTTTCTCTCCTCCTGTACCTGTGTGTGCCTTATATTGTTCATGTTTATTGTACTTGTCTATGTATGCTCTTTCCACATGTAAAGAGCCATGGAATAAATGGTGCTATAATAATAAATAATAATAATATTATTTTTGTGTGACATAACTGTCTGGTTTAAACAGATTCTGTCAGGTGATTTTCTAGTACAATAGTAATAACTTTAAATAGGGCTCGAGCAGCACTTTTAGGATCATTAACTTTTCTTGTTCAAACTTCCTCTGGTATCTTGAATTCAATGGGAAGTAGTAACTTGTCAAACATATATATCTACAAACTGTTTGCCCTGCTCCCCCCTCCCACCTCTTAGTGCTGACACTAGTGATAGTAAATCTGAATTGAATTTGTACTGCTGCCACCACCCATACTTCCTCCCACCTCTCAGCCGTGATAGTGCATGTACTGAGGAGTGGGTGAGGGAGTAGGTTATATGCAAATGTATTTACATACGCTTGACTAGCGTCCACATGACATTGAATACTTCACAGTGTACAACAGGATAACAGGAAAACCTACAGCAATAAAACTGTCACGGGTGTGGCAGTAGGCATGGATGAGACTGTAGAGGCCACTCACAGAAGATCCCAGTGTTTATCCAAACAGTCAAAATCCTAAGAAAATGTCTATCTGGCTTTAAGAGGCATTCCCCTTTAGTTAAAGCTGGAGGTCACTAGGACCCAGCTGATTCCTTACCTTGAGCTGCCTATATATTCCCCTTGACTCCCAGGATGCACTGCTAGAGATAGCTGTTCCGGTGTTCATGGTTGCATCCTAGCTCAAAGCAGTATTTCCTGGAGTCTGTTGGTTTGCTGCTTGGATCGGCTCAAGCTAAGTGTATCTCTTCCCTCTATGTTTGTTTCCCTTGTGTGTTTCTCTTGTTGCTAGCTGGACTGACTAATGATCACCCACTCTGATCCCTGTGTAGTGGTAGTCCAGGGACAGTCAGGAAATAGGTATCCTGGCGACGACAGTTGAGGAAACTGTATAGGGACTTTAGAGGAGCCAGGTGTCAGCGCTAGTTGTTCTAGGGGTCAACATCTTCACATTTGCCCTTAGCATCAGAGACTCCTTCCCCCCTCTGTTGTCGTCCAGCGCTGGGTGTCTCCCTACACCCAGCGTGACAAAAACTTACTGATCCTTAAAGGGTTGCTCCAGCCCTATTTAAAGAAAACATTATTATTGTACTAGAAAATCACTAGACAGATTCCCTTTAAGGGTATACACACTAAAGGTGTTAAAATTGTGAAATGTTCAACATTTTTGACAAAATCTCAATATTTTCACAAATAAACATAAAAATGTACCTAAATTCACCACTAATATGAAGTACAATGTGTCATGAAAAAAAAACAATCTCAGAATCACTGAAAATGTTTCAGAGGAATTATCGCATAAAGTTATACTGGTCAGAATTTCTAGACAGAAAGGTGAAAACAGGGGTTAGCAGCTGCAATAACTATTACCCAGAGGTGTATCTAGCTTTTCTGGCACCCGGGGCAAAGAATTATTTTGGCCCCCCCCATGTCACCGTTATTGGGATGAGATCCTCAGATCCATTATGAGACCATATGCAGGTTCAGTGGGCCCTGGCCTCCTTCTGTCACTGCTCCTCCTGTTCCTCTTTGCAAAAAGGTGAATTTTTTGACAGCACAATCTAACTTGTTACAAGTAGATATGTCTTTGATCCACCCGCATTTATACTGTTTCCTCATCATACATACACCCCCATCTCACCCTTGCTCCTACTGGTGTGTCCTCACATTTCCCCCTCTGCTACCCAAACTTTGCACCTGTCCCCTACCCATAGTTTTCTCACACATATCCTACTTAATCTCCTCCTTGCTTCTCATATTGTGCCTTCATAAATCCCTTAAGTCTTCCCCATTTTGTGGCTCTAGTCATCCTCTCTCATAGTCTCCCTATCATCCTGCATTCATGTCCCCCATTTTGTGGCTCTACTCATCCCCCATAGTTTACTCATATTAATCCTGCATCCATATCCCCATTTTGTGTCTCTCATTATCCCTCAATTCTCCCCCCTGCCTTTAATTACACAAGCTGCCTTGGTCACGGTGTCTTCAGTCTTCATCCAATGCTGACTGTCACTCTGTGACTGAACTAGCACCTGTAGTGCGCCTGCCCCTCTCCACTGGCACCGAGTGATGTCGTGTCAGCTGACCCAGAACTGACCCTGGGAATCAGCCAATGTCAGCGGGAGCAGAGACACAAATGCCGGCGTGGAGCGAGGCACCAGGGAGAGACCTTGATGCTGGGCGCTGCAAAAAGCAGGAGGCCCGACAGCGCCCCCTCTGACAACTGTGCCGGGGCAAAAGCCCCGCCAGCCCCCCCCCAGTTACGGCCCTGCTATTACCCATCTTACTCCAAGTCCACCCTTCTGAATACACAAAATATAGAAATATATATTTTACTGAAACCTTTTGTCTTACCTTTTTTCCTCTGTCACTTTACAGGGTCAGCAAAATGAAGCAAGTAGAAAGTCACTCTCCAAAAGTTTATTTGTAAAGTCGTAATATTTTTAGTGCTTAGGAGGATGTATTAAATCTTTCAATACAAGGTTTAGGTATTAAACAGTATGTTGTGCTTAACACAGATTTTTATGCATCCTATTGTGCCTTTTTACATTTAGACAAATGGATGTGATTTGGTTGTAATTTAGCACACAGTATTTCAGTATTGCTAACATTTTAGGGATTTGGGAGTCGACTGTGGAGAACAAATATATTTTCCCTAAGAAATGGTTGGAATTACATCAATTGATTTCCTGTTCTGATAAATACTTTACAAAACACTTAACCGTTTGAGAAAACATTTATTAAACTCAGCGAAATTGTAATAAGTGATTACAGAAGACTACATATCAAAAACAGGAAAGTGCTTTGACATAACTGGATGTTCTAAATGAACGGGTGATAAATCTAACGCAATATTAATCATAGATCTCACATTTTAATGACAATTTTGATTATAGATCTAGGTCTTTATTACCTAGTTTTCATAGATTACATAGATTTAAATTAATCAGTTCTTCATATGCTGTCATTAAAAAAAAGGTCATACTTGTGGAGACACGGGGGTCAGTGGGTGCCTTCGTCTGCTGGCCCAGCCACCTTTAGAAAGACCGCATGGACCACAGCTCATCCCAACTGAACGCCCAAACTCCTTAATCATGTACAGGACTCTACTCAGACATCACAGAGTGAGGGAACCCCACAATGGTTAGACATTATTAGATCCCCAACAGTCAAAGGTATGTAACACATACCAAGCAAGACACACAATATAATAGGAAATAGAGCTCTCACCCTTCCGCTGGCTCACCACGGATTAGAATATTCATGCCTTCAGGGCTTCCGGGGTCAACTACTCTGATCCAGCGGCATCTCGCTTCTGGCGGGCATCCACCAAGAAAGGAATAGCAGCAAGCTTAAGCAGCTAACTGAGCACAGCAGTCTGTAGACAGTTGACCCAATTGTCCCAACCTGGGTATCTTCCGTAAGTAGTCTCTGATATTCCAGCCAAATCTTAGAATCCTAGGATGGATTCCTGAAGAATATAATCCAGTCTTGGTGCTCAACTAGTTGGACCCAAAGCTTCTAGAGTGAGGACATGCAGGGCATGCAGACACGATGTGATCTTGGCAGCAAGCACCAAAATTTCTAGTCTGAGGATATGGTCTTCTAACAGAACGGAGTCCTTAGCTTGAAGCCATATTGCATGTGAACTGCTGGTGATTGAAGAAGGTTCTTTTTATAACCCTAGTTCCCACCTCAGGCTATATTGTGTTCTTCCAGGATTGGTTTGATAAGGCTGTGCTCTTATTGGCTGACATTTCAATCCGAATATGTAGTGCCCCTCTAGTCAGCATGCTACCCTTAACAGAAGGTGCAGTTTGCTTTGTCCTGGTAGGGGGTAATAGAAGCCTGAAGCTCCACAATCTGCATTCACACACTCAGAGCAGGGGACTAAAGGCTTAACCTGATGTTTGTGAAGACCCAGTCCCGGTGGGAGGAGTGTGGGCAAAGTGGGAAAAGCACTGTGAGCAATGAGCAGTGAGAACATGAGAGGAAAGAGAAGGAGAAGGAGCTCAGAGGGAGGGCACCTCAACCTGGTGACCCAGAAGAGAAAGGGGCATATAGAGGGTCCCCAAATACCCTGGCCCAGTCCAAAGCGGGGTACTAGCTCCGACGTGGATCAGAGAGGTCCATCCCTGAACCGCAAATTACCGGCGTGGTTGATGTCTTCTTAGGAGCACGATCCAACTGCCCTACACCAAGCACGGTCTCCACCAGAATCACTAAACTGGGTTGGGCTCACCTTTGGAGAGATAAAGGGTTCCCATATCACCCGACAAGCCTGGTTCAAGAAGTGGGATTGTGCAGGGCACCACAGAAAAGGACAGAGAAAGTGATAGAGAAGGAACATCAGCGGAGCTTCAGAGGAACATCATTCACTGCCAGGACCACCCGGTCCACTACCCAGACTGAAAGAACTGTTTACCCTGTAAGCCTGCATATTACTGAAGTAAAGTACTCGTTTAGAGTGAGCAACCTGTCTGTGTTCCTTTCTAATGAACTGTGGTTTACCTGCCTCACATCTCGCAGCGGAGGCCGCGCTGCCCTATTCCACCATTGCTACTTCCAACACCCCGGGGACTCAGCCCTACTTGTAGAGGGCTATGACATCTTGTTGCCGCACATCACCCAGGAGGTTCCAGCAGCGCCGGTGCCATCACCGGACCTACAAGTGGCGTCACGATTGACTTTATTTTATTATTTAGCCCCTTTTCATTGTCTGCTCAAGGACTCGGACTTGGGCACCGACCACCCATGACATCCCCGTACCAGTACGCCCGAGCTCCGAGTACCCCGAGCCCTTGGCCCCAGACAAATGCATAATTTTCCTCTGAGTGAGGGGGTATTGTAATTTACATTTAAATAGGAATCCATGAGCTAGGACAATGGGAGCTCAGAGTAGTCTGGCAAGAAACAATAACTTAACAAACATGAGAAAACAAAAAAAAACAATAATTCTGGCCAGTTAAGAACATTAATCCACGACATGCATTGAAAAAGGCTGTGACATCACAACACTCATTAGGAGACAGAAATATTTATTTTTTTACATTATGAACAAATAATTAATTAAGTATTTTTCAGAAATCATCGACTAAAAAGGGAAGGTTTAGGGTATGGTCATATGAAAAAGTTTGGGCACCCCTCTTAATCTTACTAATTTATTTTTGTTTAAAATAGTTTTTTTGCAACAACCATTTCAGTGTGATATATGTAATAACTTATGGACACAGTAATATTTCCGGATTGAAATGAGGTTTATTTTACTAACCAAAAATGTGAAATATGCATTATTTCATAATTTGACAGGTCCCAAAGTATGGGCACCTCAACAGAAAAGTGACATTAACAGTCGCTTACTGTATCTGTTAATGAGTTTCTAGATCCTGGATGAAGGTATTTTTGACCATTCCTCTTTACCAAACAATTCCAGTTCAGTTAAGTTTGATGGTCGCCAAGCGTGGACAGCCCGCTTCAAAACATACCACAGATGTTCAATGATATTCAGGTCTGGGGACTGGGATGGCCATTTCAGAACATTGTAATTGTTACTCTGCATGAATGCCTGAGTAGATTTGGAGTGATGTTTTGGATCATTGTCTTGCTGAAAGATACATCCCTGGCGTAACTTCAACTTTGACACTGATTCTTGAACATTATTCTCAAGAATCTGCTGATACTGAGTGGAATCCATGCGACCCTCAACTTTAACAAAATTCCCGGTGCCGTCATTGGCCACACAGCCCCAAAGCATGATGGACCCTCCCCCAAATTTGACAGTAGGTAGCAAGTGTTTTTCTTGGAATGCTGAGTCTTTGTGGCGCCATGCATAACGCCTTGTTCTATGACCAAACAACTCAATCTTTGTTTCATCAGTCCACAGGACCTTCTTCGAAAATGAAACTGGCTTGTCCAAATGTGCTTTTGCATACCTCAGGCGACTCTGTTTTTGGCATGCATGCAGAAACGGCTTCTTTCGCATCACTCTCCCATACAGCTTCTCCTTGTACAGTGTGCGCTGTATTGTTGACAGATGCACAGTGACACCATCTGCAGCAAGATGATGCTGCAGGTCTTTGGAGGTGGTCTGTGGATTGTTCTTGACTGTTCTCACCATTCTTCATCTCTGCCTTTCTGATATTTTTGTTGGCCTGCCACTTCTGGCCTTTACAAGAACTGTCCCTGTGGTCTTCCATTTCCTTACTATGTTCCTCACAGTGGAAACTGACAGGTTAAATCTCTGAGACAACTTTTTGTATCCTTCCCCTGAACTACTATGTTGAACAATCTTTTTTTTCAGATCATTTGAGAGCTGTTTTGAGGAGACCATGATGCCACTCCTCAGAGAAGATGCAACTAGAAGAACAACTTGCAAGTGGACACCTGAAATAGCTTTTCTCATGATTGGATACACCCAGGGGTGCACCAAGCCCCTCTGCCGCCTGAGCCGCGGCACCGATTACGGGGGGGGTGGGGGGGGGGTGGGGGGGGCTACTGGAGCCCAGCACTGCCGCCCCTCTGCCGCCTGAGCCGCCTGAGCCGCAGCACCGGCAGTCATTGCCGCCCGCGGCCGTGAGTACCGGGGGGGGGGGTGCTGTTGACTCGCGGGCAGCGCTGCCGCCCCTTCTGTGCCTCTCTCCCTCTCTCCCCGGGTCGCCGCTTACCTCCGGTGCGCGGCCGGCGCCATGACAGGGGGAGGCTGTGTGCATGAGGCGCCGCCCCCTTCTGCACTGCCGCTCCCCCTGCCGGCTGCCGCCTGAATGACAGGGCTCACCTTGTCCAATGGACGGTGCGGCCCTGGATACACCGGGCTATGAAGTACAAAGCTCAATGAGGTTACCAAACCAATTTAGTGCTTCAGTAAGTCAGTAAAAAGTAGTTAGGAGTATTCAAATCTTGAAAATCAGAAGGGTGCCCATGCTTTGGCACCTGCCAAATTTTGAAATAATGCATATTTCACATTTTTGGTTAGTACAATAAACCTCATTTCAATCCTGAAATATTACTGTGTCCATCAGTTATTACATATATCACACTGAAATAGCTGTTGCAAAAAACTATTTTACACAAAAAAAAAAAGAGTAAGATTAAGAGGGGTGCCCAAACTTTTTCATATACTGTATGTGAGGTTTTTGAAGTGGTCAAAAATTACAAGCTATCTAGTGGAAACTGCTCCAGAAAATGGTCCTTCTTTGAAGAGTTTTAAGAGGAGTTTTTCATTTCATAGGATATGCGCTTCACAAGTCTTTTTGCTGAATTTTCAGAGCAGAAACTTGACGTTTTAGATGAGTTTTGTGGAGGATTTGGAGAGTTTCTGTTGAGTTTCTCCTCCGCACGCTCCTCAAAAAGACTCACTATTCACATTTAATTTATGTACAAATGGCTTCATATAGACACTGGTGCAGCTGCCAGGTTTTCCTAGGCAATGCTGCTTCAAGAAAGCATTAAGGCCTAGT
The DNA here is from genome assembly GCA_033576535.1 of Allobates femoralis. Classification (NCBI taxonomy): domain Eukaryota; kingdom Metazoa; phylum Chordata; class Amphibia; order Anura; family Aromobatidae; genus Allobates; species Allobates femoralis. The sequence continues at coordinate 69,497,772 of JARQOC010000002.1, read as the reverse complement.
TCACATCATAATGCAGGTCTGGCCAGGGTCATACATGGCAGCCGTTTTTGGCTTAAATCCGTTTTTGGGAGAATTTTGGACATTTTTTTTCAAAGTCCAAAAACGCATATGCGTTAATGCATGTGTCCGCATTTTTTAAAAATGCACACGTTTTTATGCAGCATGCCTAAAAATGCTGCTAGCAGTAAAAAAACGCATGCATTTTTTTAACATTGGGCCCTATGGGAGATGCATGCGTTAACGCATTGTACATATAGACACCATGCGTTAACGCATATGCGCTTTTGGTGAAAAAATGACTCAGTCCAAAAATTTCCACAAAACGTCCAGGACTTCAGGGGACACTATTGGCACCCTTAGAAAATCGGATCTGGTTTTCTAAGGGCTTAAAAAAGCGCGTGGGCATGTGTGACCCTGGACTCTGCGTTTTGCTACATTTGCGTTTCTATGCGTTTTTACCACTAAAAACGCATGCGTTTTTGGCCCTTTTGATTTCAATGGAGAACGCATAGAAAACGCATGCAAAAACGCATGTCTGTTTGCAAAAACGCAAAACGTATGCGTTTTTGCAAACCCAGTCCTAGACGCAACAGCCCCTGTTTTTGGCTGCGTTTGCAAAAAAAACACGCGTTTTGCGTTTTTTGTAAGCGCACATGCATTTTTTACATGCGTTTTCTATGCGTTTTCTATTGAAATCAATGGGGACAAAACCGCATGCATTTGGATGCATTTTTGGATGTAAAAACACATAGAAGCCCAAATGCAGCAAAACGCAGCCCTGCATTAGATGTGAAAAGGGCCTAAGTCATTTACCTGAGCCAATTCACCCGCAACTTTGCAGTCATTCTTAGGGCAGCTTTCACTTTATACTGTTAAGTGTAAAAAGCCTTTTGCAAGGAAGAATAAGCATGCCACTTCTTTTACCACTTTATGGTCATGGTTTCTGAACTCTGAAGTGGTTAAAATAAAAGATATTTTACACAAGTGCACAGCACCGTCATTTTGATTTTGCTGTCCATAATGTTCATTTTATGGAGCATCATTAGAAAAAATATCATGTGCACATACTTTTAAATTGTTTTTGAAGTGTTGAGGAAGAGAGTTGATGTGAGGCAGCACACAGCTAGTCAGAATGTAGCCAGAGTATGCATATCACATTCTTGCAGTCACACGAATGCTTAGTCTCTACGCTATCACTGGAGAATCATGACAGCCAGTGCCGGACTGGGGTGTCTGGGGCCCACCAGGAAAATTGACTCCAGGGGCCCACCCACCTGGACCCACGCGGGCCCACCCACCTGGACCCACGCGGGCCCACCCATTCTTCAGCTAAATAGAAGTATCTGTTATCCGTTATACCTATTATAGTATAGCGTGGACTGTAAAACCCAGGCGGCTGCTGCACATTCCTGTGCGCTCACCATTACTGTGATGTACAATTACTGTAGTTTGCATTAAAGGGATATTTTGGTGAAAACAAGTTCTCAGCGATGCACAGGTTAGGAAGGTGATCACCTATTTATTGGTGGAATCCGCACCAGCAGAGGAATGTGGCGCTTTGAGCATTTGATGAGGTTTTTCCCTCAGTATTTGTAAGACAAAACCAGGAGTGGAGCAATCAGAGGTAATTGCTTTCTGCATTTCTCACCCTCTCCTGGTTTTGTCCTATAAATACTGAGATGAAAATTTCACCAAATGCTCAACTTGCTTTCTCTGGCGAACCTCAGTAACTGCATTTCAGCTGCTGTGTCACAGGACAGGGAGGGGTTAAACATCCAAGTATTTAATATCTATTGGAAATAAAGAAGTTTCCCCTTAGTGATATCTGATAAAAGAAATGTCTGACCACAATCTACTCTACCAAGACTAATAATACCACATAGAAGGCAGAAATACCACCACACCGTGACCAGATCACATATTACCATGACATTAGTGCCCAAATAATGCCATATACTATACACAAATACCGCTACACCATGACCAAAGCACGTAATACTACTACATAGTGATCAAACGCTACCACATATAAGGTATAAATACTGCCACAACATGAGACCACATATTGCCACCACATAGTGACTGAATAATATTACATACAAGGGACAAATACCGTCATTTCATGACCAAAGCACATAATGCCACCACATAGTGACAAATAATACTAAAATAATAAAATTGTAAAAAAGCTCTGTATATAGTGTCAGCAGTGCGCCGATATGATTAGTGATAGTATAGGGGGGAGCCTCACACATCTCCCTGCAGGGACCAGGGGGGCATGGGGGCCATGGCTAAGTAGGCGGGGTGAAAAAGTGTCGGGGCCCCCCGGGGGATCTCCCGATCTCCCGCCGGGCCAGTCCGCCCCTGATGACAGCGCATGATGTGTGTTATCGGAGGATCCACAAGTCTGTAGTCACAAAGAGTGGTTGCAGGCTTTTGTGATAAGCATAGACAGCCCCTTTAAAGGGGTACTCCAATAACAGAAATACATTGAACATTCCTCAGTTCCTCAGATATGTCCTAAATAGTGATGGGCAAATACTACAATATTCGGAATCGGGTTATTCATATCAAATAGCTCACACTATTAAAATATTCATCACAAATAACAAACCTAATGCAAGTCAATAGGAAACTCTATAATTTTTCCAGCGGACCCTCCCAGGAGGTCTGGTGGGCAGTAAAATTGCTGAAATGGATGGTAAAGTGCTGAAACTGAAGCATGAAGAAAACATCTGGATGCATTTCTGACTCACATCTAATAATCGTCTCATAGTATTGCACAAATTTTGATTGAAAATTAAACCCACAAAACCGAAACTAAATTGGATTTTACAGGAAAAAAGGTAAATAAATTTTCTGTACTGTATAATGACTTGTATAATTGTGGCGCCCTGTACCAGGTAACCACAGGCTTCCCTAGGACACTAAAGGATTTTCCACAGCTGGTACATACTTACACCCAACACCTTCCACCCCAGGCCTGTAGGGGGAGTTCAACTGGCTGCTCTTTAGCCAGATCCCCTATAAATACTGGTGCTGGGGGCGGAGTTAGACACAGTGTGCAGATGCTAGAAGAGCTGTGAAGGTGGCTCAAAGACTAGTGAGCTGAACTGGTTCCCAAAGCTGTGCTGGGCCCGAACCAGTACACACCAAAGCCAGTGTGAGGGTCCAGAGAGTAGGGACCAAAGGCAGAGGCAAGAGACTCTTTACCGGGGGCAGAGGAGCCATACCGGCTCACCCCACGAGAACACCGGTCACTGGAGCCCGAGTCTGCAAGGGACAGAGAAGATAGACCCAGCAGACAATCCAGCATCCTGAGGAGGCTCAGCTTCCCGGACACCCGCAGCACCAACAATTGAGAGCCAGGGACCGCGGGGAGAGACGGTAGTGGCCCATGAGAGAGCCCTCAGTGCAGCAACATGGATGTGGAGAGAGAAGTAACGGTCTGGTTTGGTTCCATACCTGCCAGACTCAGAACAGGAAAGCAGAATAAGGAGGCCTATATCCCAACTGACTGTGGAAGTCCTATGGTGTTTTCCTTCAGCCCGGACGTGTGTACCTTTAATCAGTCATCAGTAATGGTACCAAAAGACTTAATGTGTGCGTGTCCCTCCTTCAACCCGTCCTACACCACACCGACTACACTTCTCTGTTTCAACCCTGTGCGGCAACGACTGTGCTGCACTACTCCACGATCATAAGTCTTAGCCCTGGGGACCCCGCTCCTCCTGTAGGGAGCCACTCCACCTTGCTGCCGCCCATCACTCCGGAGGCCCAATCAGTGCCGGTGCCCTCACCGGAACCAACAGGTGGCGTCACGACTGACAACTTAAATCCCTGTAAATATACCCCTTTTTATTGTCACCCAAGGGCACAGGCTCGGGCACGGACCACCCGTGACATCCCTGCACCTGACCGCCTGAGACCTGAGTACCCAGACCCTTGTGGCCCCAGACATAAGGCAGAAGAAAAAACAAATGAAAAAAGCCTCCTCCACCCCTTTAAACTATGTTCATATGCAGCATTTTTGATTTTGTTTTTCTCATTCCTATTAATGTTGAAAAATACATTCTTGGGTAAATGTAATTTTAAGATTTTACTACCTTATCAGGCCATGTGGTGTATGTGAGATGGTGGGACATATCCTGTTTAATTTATTAAGCATGGACTACGAAACTTACAAAGGCCAAAAAAGACAAGAGCAGAACTTCCAAAAATTAGGAGTAGGGAAACTAATACACCCTGTATTAAACATAAAGCAGGGGCTCATATACATTCTGTTCAAATTCTTAGATACTGTGACTCCTACACTCATAAAGCCAATGCCCTATGTGTAAAGGCTAACTAAAATGAAATACAGACACACGAATACACACTGAAAAACATGCAGGTGATGGCCTCAGTAAACCTTTTTATACCCTAATTAAAGTGGAACATGGCCTGATAAAAATTAAAAAGAGGGACACCATTACACCCTGAAAACAAGGTGGTGAGGGCCTTAGTACACCTTGTTAAAACCTTAACAACTCCTTCACCCATGGGCGATATCTGCTTTTCATTTTTGTTTATTCCTCCCCTTCTTCCAAAGGCCATACTTTTTTATTTTTTGCAGACATATACCAGTATGATTGCTTGGTTTTTGCAGAATTTGTTGTTCTTTTGAAGTAAATCATACATTTTACCATATATTCTACTGGAAGGTGGGAAAAAAATCCAAGTGCTGTAAAATTGCAAATAAAAGTGCAATTTCATAATTGTTTTGAGGAATTTTATTTACCATGTTCCCTATCTGGTAAAACTGACCTGTCAGTATGATGCCTCAGGTGAATTCAAGTTTGTAGATAACAAACATGTATGCTTTTACTTTTATCTAAGTGGTGAAAAAAATTCAGAAGTTTGTAAAATTAAAAAGAATTGCGCATTTGGCACCATTTCTGCGTAGATTCACTGTTCTGATTGCCTGTAATTGCAATGTTGCATCAATAAAATCAATAATTTTTGCTGGGACTGGAACTGGAAGGTTTGGATTATTGAAGATGTCTGTCTAAGGTCATTAGTAGAACAGAGGGCACGTGTATTGTGGTAGACAGAGAGATGATTGAGGAGATGTAGGGTGGTACAGAACTGTGGAGGACTTTGTGGGTGAGAAAGATAGGTTTATATTGTACTCTGTAGCGGATTGTCAACCAGTGCAATGACTGAGGCATTGGTAAAGTGGTTGGAGAGGAATATGTTCCTGGCTGCTGCACTCAAGATAGATTGAAGAGGGGAGAGTTTAAAAAGAGGAAGATCAATTAGTAGAGAATTGCAGTAATCCAGATGAGAACGAATTAGGGCGACAGCAAGAGTTTTTGAAAAGTCAACGGTAAGAAAAGGTAAAATTCCAGAGATGTTTTTGAGGTGTAGGTGACATGAGTGAGCGAGTGATCAGATGTAGGAAGTGAAGTAGATATCTGAGTGTAATATAACCCCAAGACAGTGGGCGTGCTGTTAAGAAGTAATGGTGAACCACTCATGGACATGGCAATATTGCATTTATAAAGCTTAGTAGAATAAGGAAACGTTAAATGTTCAGTTTTTACACAAATTAGGTTTAAGGTAAAAAGAGGACATGGTGGTAGAGACAGCAGGCAGAAAATCACAGGTATTTTGTTGTAATGCATGAGCGATATGAGAAGAAGAGGTGTATAATTGGGTGTCATCAGAATTGAGATGGTACTGAAAACCAAATCTACTGATGATTTTTCCAATAGGGGCAGTATATAAAGAGATGAGGTGGGGGCCTAGGACTGAACCCTGAGGAACTCCGACAGTGAGAGGAAGAAGAGAATGAGCCAGCAAAAGATACAGTGATTGAGCCATCAGACAGGTAGAAGGAGAATTAGGAGAAAATGGTGTCATTGAGCCCAATAGAGCAGAGCATGGCGAGTGAGGAAGAGCTGGAGATGCAGAAAATCGAATGCATCAGACAGATCCAGAGATACAGCAGGGCATAGAGCCCATTGAATTTAGTTGTTAGTGGATCATTAGAGGATTTAGTAAGGGCAGTTTCAGTATAATGTAAAGAGTGTAAACTGGACTGGCCTGTATAGGGCCAAGAAGTAAATTATCTGAGAGAGAGTGGATCAGATGGGAGTGCAAGAAGTGTTTCAGAAGTTTAGAATTGAAAGGGAGATTAGAGACAGGTCAGTTCTAATTGAGGGATGTTATTTTAAGTCATGGGTGATGCTGATGTGTTTGAAGAAGGAGGGAAAGATATCAGATGACAGAGAGAGGTTAAATATTTTAATTAGATGAGTGGTGACAGCTGGGGAGAGGGACTTAAGGAAATGTGAGGTGATAGGTTCTCTGGTGCAGGTAGTAGGGTGAGAAAATGTAAGGAGCCGAGAAACCTTTTCTCTGACCAGACCGAAAACCAAAAGTCAGCTAGATGAAGGTTAGCTATGTCTGTCTAATACACTGGAGACTAAAATTGTAAACAGTATCCTAAGTGTTCAATAGGAGGTTATCCAGTTCTACGGTGGCCGCGCTCCCCGTGATAATGATTTTAAGAACTTCTTGTCCACAAAAAATGTTATTACTCAAAACATGTGAGAATATAAAAAACGGATACAACGCGTTTCGGCGGAGACAACCGCCTTCCTCAGGTATCTAAGTAAAAATACATTTGACACTTTGCTTTATAGGTAAAAGATAATTACAGCTTGCTAGGTAATAACATGAGGGTGTGGGTATAACCACACCTGTCCAATCAGTCTCATTGTCCGCTTCAGCTATAGTGGTTCATTACATAGTAAAAACAAACATCCACAAACAGCAATCACTACGCTAAAAAACCACTAAGAACATTTATCAATAAAATTACTATCCACAAAAAATCTTAAATTACATAAAAGTTAACAAAAAAAGTAAAAAGTTTTAAAAAGAGTTTTTTTTTTTTTGCTTGTTTTAAAAGGGATCATATATATTTACTGAATACTAAATACTAAATTCTTTCAACAATATCATTGAGACCATTGGGATGCAATGTTTGAAGGCGGTAAATCCAATATGTCTCTTTGCGATTAAGCAGAGAATTTCTATTGGTTGTTTCCACAGGTATTTGTTCTAGAGGTGTCACCATTATATTAAAATTCTTATTGTGCTTGAGTAATAAATGTCTCGACAAGCTATGTTTTAAAAACACATTTTTTGCTCTATTTCTGTGCCCATTTATGCGAGCACGTAAAGTCTGCGTTGTGCGCCCCACGTACTGTAGCCCACAGCTACAATCAATAACGTAAACAATATAATCGCTATCGCATCTCAGATTCTGTTTTATTTCAATTATTTCACCTGTACTTTTGCTTGCAATCTGTTTTGCACCATGGTTCAGAATCCCACACGTATGACATTTCCTGGAACGGCATCTAAAAACTCCAATCTCATGATCCTTACTTTTTCCATTTTTTGCAGATCTTTTTTTATTGTCTCTTAACCTACTTGGGGCTATTTGACTTTTTATCGTTTTCCCCCTTCTAAATGATATACCTGGTTCCTCAGGCAGACATTTTCCCAAAATCGGATCACGTTTTAAAATATACCAGTATTTTTTCAGAATCATGCGTATCGTTTTATTCCCCCTATTATAAGTTGTGATAAAATTAAATTTCCACCTGCCTCCTTCTCTCTCCTTTATTTTGTACAGATCACCTCATTTCCTTCCCCATTCTTTTTACTCAAACAACCCTCCTGCTTTTTTGCCCTGTTTTTTTCATATGCAGCATGAACCAATTTTTTTGGATATTTCTTTTCCTCAAATCTTTTCTTTAGAATATCAGCCTGGGTTTCATAGTCTTTCTCTTCATTACAATTTTTCGTGATGCGAAAAAACTGACTGAATGGAATGTTTTCTTTCCACTTTTTGTAATGGGCACTTCTAAAATCCATAAATCCGTTGGAATCAACTTTTTTAAAATGCGTTTTTGTGATGATACATGTTCCCTTGTGGCTAATTTCCAAATCTAAATACACAATTTTTTCGTTACTTATTTCTGAGGTAAGTGCATAAAACTTCATTAAAAGGGCACCAGAGAGTTACATTGGTAACGCGCTGAGATTGGCGCCGCATGTTTGTTTTTTATATATACCCTACAGGGAATCACCTTACTTCAGTATCCTAAGTGTGGTCGCACTAGTGACTAGTAAAGAGGAAAAATGTTCTCCTCATGAGCATCTATGCCTCTTTTAGTGCATCTCATTATTTTATTAGCCTTAATAGCAACTGCATGACACTGGTCAGTAAAGTTGAGTTTGCCATTCACCCATACACCCAAGTCTTTTTCAGCGAGTTTTTCCCAGTATTTTACAATTAAGTATACAATTATACATTTTAATTCCTGTGCTCAAGTGTATAACCTTGTACTTACCCACATTAAACTTCAATTGCCTTTTCTCAGCTAATGTCTCCATCTTATATAACTCCTTCTGTAATATTAAATTATCTTCCTCTCTAGTGATTACTCTGCATACTATAGTATATTCTGCAAAAATTGCAATTCTACTCTGTATGCCCCCTAGAAAGTCATTAATATGTTAAAAAGAAGAGGGCCCAATGCTAAACCCTGTGGTACCCCACTGTTATATGTGACGCAATCCAAGTGTGTTCCATTAATAACCACGGGTAGTTTCCTATCACCGATCCAGTTCATATCCCAGTTACACATATTTCCACTGTTCCCATTATTCTCATTTTATGTACCAACCTTTTCTGTGGCACCCAATCAAATGCCTTTGAAAAGTCCAAAGATAGGTGACATTTAAAGGAGAATTGATGGAATGTCTGATCATGTCATCACTCATGGGAGTTTCTTGTATATAAAATGAGAAACAAAGGCGTTTAGCAGCTTTGCCTTTCCCTCATTCTCTTCCACCTTTTTTTTCCAGACTATTTTTGAAGCAGTCAAACCTTCATTTTTTAGTTTCTTACTGTTTATGTAGTTTAGAAAAAAATTTCGATTATTTTTACTTTCTCTGGCAATGAGTCTCTCTGTTTCAATATTTGCTGCCTTGATTTGCTTTTTGCAGAATTTATTTAATTTTCTATAATTACCGTATATACTCGTGTATAAGCCGACCCGTGTATAAGCCGACCCCCCTACTTTTGCCCCCAAAACCTGGGAAAGCCTATTGACTCATGTATAAGGGTGGACCCCAGCACAGGTATACAGCCCCCAGCATTGTGGTATACAGCAGCCCCAGAGGTATATACAGCAGCCCCAGTGGTATATACAGCAGCAGCCCCAGTGGTTAGTATACAGCAGCCCCAGAGGTGTATACAGCAGCCCCAGTGGTAGTATACAGCAGCCCCAGAGGTATAAACAGCCCCAGTGGTACTATACAGCAGCCCCAGTGGTAGTATACAGCAACCCCAGTGGTAGTATACAGCAGCCCCAGTGGTAGTATACAGCAGCCCCAGAGGCAGTATACAGCAGCCCCAGAGGTATATACAGCCCCAGAGGTATATACAGCAGCCCTAGTGGTGTATACAGCAGCCCCAGAGGTATATACAGCAGCAGCCCCAGTGGTTAGTATACAGCTGCCCCAGAGGTGTATACAGCAGCCCCAGAGGTAGTATACAGCAGCCCCAGAGGTATATACAGCCCCATAGGTATATACAGCAGCCCTAGTGGTGTATACAGCAGCCCCAGAGGTATATACAGCAGCAGCCCCAGTGGTTAGAATACAGCAGCCCCAGAGGTGTATACAGCAGCCCCAGAGGTAGTATACAGCAGCCCCAGAGGTATATACAGCCCCAGAGGTATATACAGCAGCCCTAGTGATGTATACAGCAGCCCCAGAGGTATATACAGCAGCCCTAGTGGTGTATACAGCAGCCCCAGAGGTATATACAGCAGCCCTTAGGTAGTATACAGCAGCCCCAGTGGTGTATACAGCAGCAGCCCCAGGGCTGTAAACAGCAGGAGCCCCAGGGGTATATACAGCAGCAGCCCCAGGGCTGTATACAGCAGCTGCCCCAGTGGTAGTATACAGCAGCAGCCCCAGGGCTGTATACAGCAGCAGCCCCAGGGGTGTATACAGCAGCAGCCCCAGGGCTGTATACAGCAGCAGTCCCCGGAGGTATACAGGCCACCCCATCATGATCCAGGGCCCCCCCCTTGCGCGGCACACCTGTAAAGTAAAATCATACAAAATCAGTGTCCTGTCGCGCTGTCCCGCCGCTTGCCGACATGACGATCCCGGGCTTCATTCCGCGTCTTCCGGCTTCCGGCTTCCTGTGGTCGCGGGCAATGACGTCATTGCCCGCGACTACAGGAAGCCGCGGGAAGACGCTGAATGAAGCCCGGGATCATCATGTCGGCAAACGGTGGGACAGCGCGACAGGACACTGATAAGTATGATTTTACTTTACAGGTGTGCCGCGCAAGGGGGGGGGCCCTGGATCATGATGGGGCGGCCTGTATACCTCCGGGGGCTGCTGCTGTATACTTATACTCGCGTATAAGCTGAGGGGGGACTTTTCAGCCCAACTTTTGGGCTGAAAAACTTGGCTTATACGCGAGTATATACGGTACATCACCACCTGCTGGTTTTAATTCTCTAAACACTTTCTATTTAGCCAAAGTAATTTCCTCCTCTTTCTAGCTTGTTTATTCCCATAGGGTATATATTGAGAAAAGGTCAAATTTAAAATACTTTGCTTTGTGTACTTTTATCTCTCATAACACAGTCCCAGTTTATTTCACTAAGTTAATCTTTTAGATATCAGAAATGTACATTCCTGCAATTTAGTGTCCTTGTAGCCCTTCTACCTTACATCTTATTAAAGGAAACATTAAAAATTACAATTTTTTTGTGGGCATGGGATAGCGTATGCACCAAGTATCAGCTTTTCGACGGATGGGGGCCTATGACTCATTTATTCGATAATCCTGACTTCCCCCCGGCAGTTCAGGCGGAGAAGTTTATGGTATGGTCACGGCGGCAGCATACCAGGGCCCGGGAGGTTCTGTGGGGGACTTCCTCCTTTACGACTCTCCTGGAACTCCAATGGATTGAATGGATTGAATATTTGCAATTGTGCTAATTTTTTAGTGTCGAGCGGCCCCCCTCTGGTCAGGCTGGGGATTCTTCTGCATTTGACACAATGCCGACACATCTGATCTCGCAGATTTATGCTTTGCTAGCCACATCTGTCGACTTCAGATCACTGTGGTTTGTTAAATCATGGGAAAAGGAACTGTCTCTTGAGTTCTCAGATCTTGATTGGAGGAAGGTCTTCTTTTCCACACATAAATTACCATTACCATGCAGGGTACAGGAACAAAATTATAAGATAATTACCAGATGGTATAGATGTCCTAGAGATCTCAATAAAATCTATGATTCCATTCTGGACAATTGTTGGAGATGTCAGTCACCTGACGGATCCTTGATCCACATCTGATGGAGCTGACCACTGTGAGGTAGCAACCGGGGAACCCGCTTGCATAACGACAAAACACGTGTTTATAAGTTTAACCAATGTCTACCCGTTTATTTTTCACATATAATAACATAACCCGGGTAGCATGTTGAACACATATCACATTGCTTATAAACACTTTACATAAATACATCATACATTACATAGAACATTGCACATATACATTCACAATAACCCGGGACCTGTAACCACGACTCTCTGTCCCCATTGGAGCTCTAACACCTGCTCCCGGGGTAGCTACGGCCTCCGGCCTACTTACACATCTTACAGTACATTTATAATAAATACATTTGATATACTTCGATGATGACCCCTCCGGGTTCATAACAGGGATTGAGCAACCTGAGTACCGGGTATGTCATGTATCCCCAAGGGGCTCCTTCCTGGACGTATCTCCGCCTACGTCCCGGTCAGAGTCCACCTGGTTCAACCATGGTGTCCCCACTCTAGGAGCCCTTTCAACCCCTGCTTCTGACCTTCGTTACATACGCCTCAACGGGCCCTGTGGATCCCAATGGCGGTACCTGCCGCCCGGCTTTAGTCACCCAGCATGATGATATACCATTAACCCGTAGTCAGGATTCCTGCCTGACCGGGACCTTACATACCATATGTGATCCATCATTCAAACGTCCATGGATCACATACATTTCTTCCACACGCTCACAGCCCATCATCCATGGACTGTGGCTCCTCCATGGCCCATTACAGGGACTGGCAAACCATAGTACACGGGAACCTCATCCGTTACCTACTAGGAGCCCTATTACCCCTGTGTCTGGCACCACAGGCACACCCACACCATTAGAGGTCGTGGTTGAGGGACGGGTACCCTCTGCAAGCAGCAGGGCAAGCCTCCCTCTCGTCCCCACGGGACGGAACGCCTCCAACATCATCCATACTGGCTGGGTCACTTTCTCCCCACATTATTATACAATGTTCTTACATGGATCATCATCTTACATTCAGGGCAATTGCCTAAGCCCCTACATACATCAGCGGGTCCTTACCGACTGCCTAGTCAGACCCAATAGCGGTTATGCCCGTCTAGCATTAGTCACACACAGCTCACTCTGTTACACGGGAACCGCTGTCTTACCGGGCACGGATCCGGGTCTCGCTACCTGTATAACGGGTCCACCAAGCGTCCCCCAAGGCTCCTTTCCCGGACGTGGATCACCCCACGCCCGGACCAGTCTCCACCGGGTTCAGCCACGGCTTTCCCACCAGGTGCTATCACAACCTCGGACCTCGGCACCGGCATGGAGCTAGCATGCTCCCTTCACCATCTCAACATGGCGGCATGGACTTGCACTCCCAGTCCCTCACACAGACTGGCTCTGCTCAGCTCTCAGGCTGGTAATCAGCCCACATCCTGAGTGATCTCTCAATCACTTAGCTGGCTGCCTCTTATTGTGCCAGCCACTCCCACATGGACACACCCCCTTAGCTGCTGATAATCAGCCTTTCACACAGCTCAGGTTAACTCCCTGTGTTCCGGGTTGTCAGCACTCAGCCCTCATTCCTTAGGGCCTCATCGATCTCATACCACTCTCACTGCCGCTCATTAGGCTCATGAAACCTTGTGTTCACAGTTGGTTCACACAGCATTATCAGTCAAACCGGCCAGTGTGCACAGGATCATTCCTTGATCCTGCATGTGACGCGCCCCGGCCATGAGGACCATGCCGGCGGTGCCTCACACCACCTATTCTGGCATTCTGGCAAAAAATCTTTTTAATTCATGAGCGCATCTCTGGCCTGCCTGTCCCTTGCCAACCTCAAACTGGCCTATTGTCCATGATCCCAGGATCCTTTAAGAGTCTTAAACGTGGCCTTCTTAGGTGTTGCCTTACGGCGGCCAGGCTGGTGATACCGAGACGGTGGAAGACTGCTCTGATTCCTAGCGTACTAGACTCGACCAGGGAAATGGACTGTTTATGCAGGATGGAGAGGCTTTCTGTCTACTTTGATGTCCAATTGGACAAATATTATGTCACCTGGCAGGAATGGATAATGTTTAGAGAGACCTCTGGCTTTTCCGACATCCTCTCGGCCTGACGGATATTCTCCTTCACGGCCGTACGGTATACGAGGTCATTTAACTAGACGGACCTCGTTCACTCGAGCTGCACTGGGGACGACTAACATTTCTTGTCCTGAGCAAGTCTCTTTCCCCCCTTCTTGGGCTCTCCCCCTTTTCCCTTTTTTTTTGTCTTTCTTCCTTCTTTCTAACTTTTTTCCTCTTTCCTCTCTCCCCTGCCCTTTTTTCTTTTTTTTATTATTTTACCATTTGGCTGATTATAAGAAACTGAACTGTACCTCTTTGTACACAATTGCCTTTATTGGCATTAGATTGCAATTTCATTTAACTCGGGGTTACCTGAGATCATTTATGTACTGCTCATTATGAGCTACTGTTTTCTTTTCTATGTGATTGCTTGATGTTAAATGCACATTTATGCATCTGTTAGCAGCTGATTGGTCGCTTGCAGCAGCCTACGTGATTATGTTGTACATTATGTTGTACACTAATATGTACCTATGTTTGTATTTGAAATAAAGGTTTTCGCAAAAACAAATTACTATTTTGTGATCACTATTACCTAAGTGACCCCCTAAGCTACTTAGTTAATATGTGGTCCAGACTGTTGGTTAATATTAGGTCTAGCAATGCCCCCTTCTTGATTTCTGAACCAGCTATAAAATGTTTCCTTGTTATCAAAAACCTGTTTCCTTTACTGGACCTGCAGATTTCTGTTCCCCATTTTATTTCAGGGTAGTTGAAGTACCTCATAATTATGACTTCTCTGTGAGTCACTGCTTCATCTACAGCTCCTCTCAATAAATTAGAAAATCATTAAAAAGTTAATTTATTTCAGTAATTCAATATATAAAGTGAAACACATACCGTATATTATATAGAGTCATTATAAACAGAGTGATCTATTTCAAGAGTTTATTTTTGTAAATGCTGATGATTATGGCTTACAGCCAATGAAAACCCAAAAGGCATTATCTCAGAAAATTAGAATATTATATAAGAAGTACTGAACAAATTATTTTTAACTCATAAATGTTGGCCTAATAAAAAATATGTACAATAAATGCACTCAATACTTGGTTGGAGCTCCTTTTGCATGAATCACTGCATCAATGCAAAAATATTAGAAGAATCTGAGAGTCCTCAGTGGTTGATCATTGCATCAATGCAGTGTGGCATGGAGGCGATAAGCCTGTGGCACGGCTGAAGTGTTATAGAAGCCCAGGTTGCTTTGATAGCAGCCTTCAGCTCATCTTCATTGTTGGGTCTGGTGTCTCTCATCTTCCTCTTGACAGTAACCCATAGATTTTCTATGGGGCTTAGGTCAGGTGAGATTGCTGGCCAATCAAGCACAGTGATACTGTGGTTATTAAACCAGGAATTGGTACTTTTGGCAGTATGGACAGGTGCCAAGTCCTGATGGAAAATGAAATCTCCATCTCCACAAAGCATGTCGACAGAAGGAAGCATGAAGTACTCTAAAATTTCCTGGTAGATTGCAGTGCTGACTTTGGTCTTGATAAAACAAAGTCGACCCAAAGCAGCAGATGACATAGCTCCCCAAGCCATCACTGATTGTGGAAACTTCACACTGGACCTCAAGCAGATTGGATTGTGGCCTCTCCACTCTTCCTCCAGACTCTGGGATCTTGAATACTAATGACCTTTTTTGGCTTACCGTGCTTTTGGAGTGTGTCAATGACTGCCTTCTCGACATCTGTCAAGTCAGCAGTCTTCCCCATGATTGTGTAGCCCACTGATCCAGAATAAGGGGGCTATTTTAACCCTGGAACGCATATCTGGGGCCTCTCAGGCCTGCTAGGTTGCTTGTTTTCTATTTTCTGCAAGATTACTCTAGTTAGAATTTTGAAACTCTAGGTATTCCTTAGGTATATAGTTGTTAATAATTTCCTGTTGTTCATATATTTTTATGTTATAGGCATTTCGGTAAAACAACTTTTTTTTACTCCATATTCACATACCTGGGGCCTTTTAGACCTGTACTTGGTTACATGTGATCCTCAGTCTTTTTGTCTGTACTGTTGCTGGGGAAGACTTTGTCTTTATTACTCAGTCTTTATGACTCTGCTTTGCTGGGAAGAGTGTGTATTCTGCCTGACTACATGGTCATGTGATCTTGGGAGGGAGGTCCCTCACAAAGTCATGAGTCTCTGACATCATCACAGGTCATGAACACACAGGAACAGGAGCACAGACAACATCCTGTTCATTGTGTGCTACTTGCTGAAGAGACTTTGGAGGAAGGAGTCAGCTTTCTTGTTTCTGGAAAAAGAAACTTTCTGAGCTTCTAAAATCCAGAAGCTTCTACTACACCTAAAAGAAAGTGGTGACCTGCTAAGGTAAGAGGAGGAGGCACAGTCTACATCCAGGGGTTTGACTGACCAAGAAATCGAGGCAATCATTTTTGATAGTGATGAAGACAGTGAACTTTCTTTGTCGATGAAGAGTACATGCCATGAGCTAATGACTCTACTTCATCGCCCAGTGATTCTTCAGATGATGAAGAAATAGTGGATCCAGCAGAACGTACAAATAGAACATCCAAAACTAATGGTTTTTAGAACAGTACTGCTGGAGTTCTTGGCACACCCCATCACATAATATTATGAGAGTTTCTGAAGGCGCTGTAGGATTCGCCAATTCTTGTCCACAAGAGATGTTTTCTGTAAATTTTTTTCAGATGATATTGCAGATGTGGTAGTTTTGTGTACTAACTTAGAAGGAAAACTTATCGCTTCAGGAAGAAAAAAACATGGAAAAATATAACAAAAGAGGAACCATGTGGTTGTACTGCCTTTACTCTTCTGGCAGGGTGTAGAAAATCGTACGATGTTCCAATCAGAGAATTTTTTCTGAACCCTTTTTCAGATCCACACTACAAAGCTACAATGTCAGTCAATAGATTTGAGAATATTCGGAGACGTCTTCGTTTTGATGATAAGAGAACTCGTCCTGTGAGGTTGGAAACAGATAAATTAGCCCCTATTAGCTACATCTGGAATATTTTCATCAAAAACTGTACAAAGCTTTACCATTCTAATGACAATGTGACAGTGGATGAGCAACATCTTGCCTTTAGGGGACAATGCAAATTCATTCAGTATTATTATTATTATTATTATTATATATTATATAGCGCCATTGGTTTCATGGCGCTTTATATGTGTAGGGGCAGACAAGAACAAGAAAATAAAAAGTAACGACAATTAGATTGTATAGGTACAATAGGGCGGAGATCCTGTCCTGAGGGCTCACAGTCTATAGGGTAGTATATGCCCAGTAAACACTCCAAGTACGGCATACAAATTTTCTGGATGTGTGATTCTACAAGCTATTATGGCATGAATAGTCTGATTTACAGTGGCAAAGAATCTGATGCTCCAGTCCATAAAGACTATCTTCTGACACAGTAAAAACACTTGCAGTACCAATTTTCAATTCTGGAAAAAATATAACAATGGACAACTACTTTACCAATCTGGAACTGGGCAAATTTTTGCTTCAGAAAAAACTCACACTTGTTGTGTACTATGAGGCTAAACCGCCGCGAAATTCCTCCAATCATGTAGCACAATCCCAGGCGACCACTTTATGAGAGTGTCTTTGGTTTCTGCAATCAAGCGACAATGGTATCTTATAAAGCAAAGAAAGAAAAATCTGTGATATTACTGAGTACAATGCATCATGATGGAAGTATTGACACCGATGACAGGAAACAGAAACCTGAAATCATACTGCATTATAATAAAATAAAAGGAGGTGTGGACAAGATGGATGAAATAATTGGAGAGCATTCGTGCAAGAGGCAGACAAAACGTTGCCCTGTAGTCATTTTTTATAATATCCTTGATGTGTCAGCCCCCAAGAGAAAAAAAAAGAAAGCGCTGTTATATTTGTCCAGCAAAGAAGGAAAGGAAATCTGAGCATTTCTGTACTACTTGTGGACAAAATGTCTGCAAGGAACATTCTTCCGAAAAAATAATATGTGAAAATTGTTAGGGTAATCAGTAAAGTTGAAAAGGAAAGTTTTTGAAAAGAAATATTCCTACACCATGTGTACTACAACTTTTATATAAAAAACTTTTAGACAAAAAAATTTGTTATATACCGTATATGTAAAGAATTCTATAGAATGCATATATTGAGCGTTTTAAGCTGGTGTAATTACTTTTTTTTTTGTTTTATGCACATAATTATAATGTTTTGAAATATTCTCATCTCAAATAAGCTTTGAAAAGTATTTCTATGTGAGTTACTCCATGTTTTTGCACAAAGGCCTACAAAGCCCCAGATATGTGAAAGTATAGATTTCTATGGTTGCGCCTTCTAGTGTTAGATTACTAAGCCTTTGCAGGAGTTTTGTGTTAATTATTCAAATTTTCAGTGAAAATAACCTTTGGGTTTTCATTTGCTGTAAGCCATAATCATCAACAATAGGAAAAAAAAACACTTGAAAGAGATTACTCTGTTTATAATGACTGTATATAATATGTGTTTCAATTTATGTATTGAATTACTGAAATAAATGATCTTTTTGATGATATTCTAATTGATATAACTATATTAGATGCACCTGTATTTGCTTTGTAAGGATATTTTCTGCTGCTTTTGTTATATTTGGATACTTATAACAATCCCCAATAGGTGTTTTATTATTCTTTCTCCCTCCCCTTATCTCCACCCATAGGACTCTACATTTTTATTAACCTCACATATTTTATCATACGGGATAAGTTTTGTAGATGATTTAACATATGAACACACACCTCCAACTTGCTTGTAAATTACAACCCCAGTCATAGCTCGTTTCCAGCCATGTCTCCGATATCTCCACCCTTTCATAATTTTTCAAACAATATTAATTCTAATTCCTCCATCTTGTTAGTGAGGCTTCTGGTTTTAGCGTACACACATTTTATATATTTCTCTGAACTTCTTGCTTAGTGCTTTGACTGTCCTAACCCCTCCTCACATGCCAATTACATTACTTATGCCTAGGTCACTATCTGGACTATCGTCCCCTCATGAACAGTGAATGCTCTCCCTCCCAGCCCCTGGTTTAATCACTTCTCCAACCTTCTAGATAATTTTACCCCAGCACAGCTGCACCCTCCCCATTGAGGTGCAGCCCATCCCTAGAGTAGAGCCTGAACAGGCAGAAAAGTCAGCCAAGTGCTCCAGAAACCCCAAGCTCTCCTTCCTATACCAATTCCTTAGCCACTTATTTATTTCCTAATCTTCCGCTATCTCTCTGGAGTGGCACGTGATACAGGCCCATGATTTAAGCTCCCAGCCTAATTCCCCAAAATCATCCATAAGGATCTTCCACCTACCTTTACCTGCCATTTGTGATGATATGCACCATGACTCAGTGGTGGACCTTCAGTCCGGTGGGCCCTGGTGCAGCTCTAGGTGAGGAGCGGGGGGGGGGGAGGGTGCTAGCAGCTCTAGGTGAGGAACGGGGTGGTTGCTAGCACGGGGGCTTTGCGTGCGGCTCCTACCTGCGCTGAGCTGCGCAATGCAGGTTTGGAGCGGGGCTGCAGAGCAGAGGAGGTGGGAACAGCCAAGCGAAGCAGGAAGCTTCCCTCAATTAACCTCCTCTCCTCTGACACAGAGCCACGGGGTGCTCCCTACAGGTGCTTGAGAGGCCCCCTACCCGGTCGGGGCCCTGGTGCAGCTAAACCAGCTGCACCATGGTAGGTCCACCCCTGCCATGACTTTAGTACTTAACATAGGGTCAATTACTTTACATTTTGGAAATGTTTTATGGTTTAGTATTATGTAGCCCTTGGAAAATAATTCGGGTAATTGTGACATTTTTATACTGTTACTATTTAATTTAATATGCTGGTAACAATCTGTGTAAATCAATTTAGTTTAATCTCTGCACAATTGTCCTATTTCACTTGTAGCCTCCAAACTTTGCGCTGTTATAGCATTGAGATCTGTATTAATGCTTGTTTGTTAAATTTACAATAGTGCAAAGATTAATCAAAACTGATTTTTTTTAATAGAGAAACAGTTATATGGAGTTTAGATTATGCCGTGTTTTGTAGATGATGTCGGGAGCCTATTTCCAGTATTTATGCAAGCAGTACAACAATAATGTGATTAAAAATGGATTGGAAGCTATTATTCATATATTTCATTTTTCCAAGGTTACAGAATACACTGCACTTATTTTGAAGGAGTTGGCAATTTAATTCCTTCTGAAAATGAATTAAAATCTGTGTATTGTATCACTAAAGTTGTGAAAAAGCATTCAAGACAGAGAGAAAAAAACTAAGTTTGAAGAATGTTCAAGTGATAAAACTCAGCTGGTCTTAAATGCAGAGAATTGGAAAAAGTGCTGAAAATGATATAATAAAATCCAAATATAATGTCAATGGACAAAAATGTAGAATGTGAATACAACAAAGACAATACAGTTAGAAGACAATGTACCAGTGGAGAACTGACTATACAGTGCATCAAAACATCATAATTTACACCCACACCTAATTAGCTTGTATGAATACAACTGTGGAACAAGAGAAGGAATTGGATATACAAGATTACCAGTAAACAAGACTGCAGAATGTAATGTCAGGCAGCGCTCCAAAACCAAACATAACTATGATGCATAAAAAACAAGATACAAAAATGGTATAATATAATATCCTACTGTGCACTTATACTCTACCATTCAAAAGTTTGGGGTCATTTAGAAAGTTCCTTATTTTTGAAAGAAAAGCACATTTTTTTCAATGAAGCAAACATTAAATGAATCAGAAATACACTCTATACATTGTTAGTGTGGTGAATGACTATTCTAGCTGCAAACGTCTGGTTTTTAATGCAATATCTACTTAGGTGTATAAAGGCCCATTTCCAACAATCAACACTCCAGTGTTTTAATGGTACATTGTGTTTTCTAACTGTGTAATAAGAAGGCTAATGTATGTTTAGAAAACCCTAGAAAACCCTTGTACAAGTACTGTATGTTAGCACAGCTGAAAACGGTTTGGCTGATTAGAGAAGCTATAAAATTGACTTCTTTGAGCTAGTTGTTTGTTCTATTAAACTCTCAAAATGACCAGAAAAAAAGAAGTTTTATGTGAAACTCTACAGTCTATTCTTGCTCTTATAAATGAAGGCTATTCCATGCGACAAATTGCAAAGAAACTAAAGATTTCCTACAACGGTGTGTACTACTCCCTTCAGAGGAGAACACAAACAGGCTCTAACCAGAGTAGAAAGAGAAGTGGGAGGCCCCGCTGCACAACTGAGCAACAAGACAAGTACATTAGAGTCTCTAGTTTGAGAAATCAACACCTCACAGCTCAACTGGCAGATTAATTAATTAGTACCAGCAAAACGCCAGTGTCAATGTCTACAGTGAAGAGGTGACTCCGGGATGCTGGCCTTCAGGGCAGAGTGGCAAAGAAAAAAACAAAAAGCCATATCTGAGACTGGCTAATAAAAGGAAAAGATTAATATAGGCAAAAGAACACAGACATTGACAGAGGAAGATTGGAAAAAAAGTGTTATGGACAAACCAATCAAAGTTTGAGGTGTTTGGATCACACAGAACGTTTGTGAGATGCAGAACAGCTGAAGAGAAGATTATTATTTTAAATAAAAACCATTATTTCTAACCTTGTCAGTGTCTGGACTATATTTTCTATTCATTTTGCAAACTCATTTGATAAATAAAAGTAAAGGTTTTCATGGCAAACACAAAATTGTCTGGGTGACCCCAAACTTTTGAACGGTAGTGTATGTAACCACATGAATTCAATTTTAAAATGACAAGGACCAAGGGAGTCAGACTAAGTTCACAAAAAATAAATTTATTTGCCACAAATACCTACCTGGCGCCCAATTCTGAAGCTTAATGGTAATGGCTCCTTGTTAAATAAGTTTGTTACTTATAATTAATTCTCCGCTTTTTCCAACCTGGTTCAGGCAGATATCTGATACAATGGAGAGACACACTGAAAAAACATTATAGTATCGGTTTATATAGCTTTTTTTTTAATAAATAAGGTGTGTCAATACCAATCTTGCTCCAGATTACAATATTAAAAATATCCATAAAAAAGAGCCATGATATGAGTTTTTATACCCGAGACACTAACACCTATATTCTAGAATTTGTTGGATTATATTCAGGGGAGTATTAAATATTCATCTTCTACCTGTAATCGATGAATCTTAGGGCCGCTGGTATTCCGGGTTCCATAGTCGCTTAGAGAATGTGATAATATATCTAAAGCCAGTGTGCAGGCGGCCGCTCCATGTGCGATGTTGCTCCTGTAATGCCTTGACCGATTGTCATTCCCAGCAAGCAGACAAGGCACAGGACACGAGGCTCATCGGTGACGTTACACAGAGGGCGGGAAAACCAACTAGTATTATTGTAATATGGAGCAAGATTGATATTGATACACATTGTAATTGTGGCAAATGAATTAATTTTTAATTCACTTATACAGTGAATTTTATAAACTCACTTTGACTCCCTTGGTGCAGGTCATTTCAACACTGAATTTATGTTAAGCGAGTAAAGAAGCAAAAATATGCGGCACTCACCATGGCTGGAATCTTCTGTTTATTATATCCGTATGCAGGAAAAAGCAGTCATTTTGCAAAATGACTGCTTTTTCCTGCATACAAATATAATAAACAGAAGATTCCAGCCACGGTGAGTGCCGCATATTTTTGCTTCTTTAATCGCTTATTATACGGACTCCCTATTGCGAGCACCGCCGTCCAAGGATGTGTCCACACTATCCTACATAGGATTTATATATGTGCAGTATCCTACGTCCCCTCGCAGTGCCCTGGTTTGTTTCTTACATGATTGAATTTATGTTGTTACATATAAGTGGGCAGTAGCATACTATATTATAGCTATGTTGAAGCACCCAACAGCAGTTGGGAGTTTTCATATGAGGTTTTGATCTCAGACCTTATATATGATACAAGTGGTGTGAGTGAGTGCAATCCATTGTATAATTAAAGATAGAAAAATGTGGTTCAAAAAGTTGATTCACATATATTCTTATCACATACGAGTGTCCCCCATTTTTTTCATGAATTTCAATTTTAACTATGATATTCTATAGGGCTGTTAACATGCCAGATCTTCTCCTCTGACTAAGTGGTCGGTGCAAAATCACAGAAACATGTCCAATGTGAATCCACGTGTCTGATCAAAAATGCAGTGCAAGTCTATGGGTTAGTTAAAAAATGTCAACATTAGGATGCCGTTTTTCACTGAGAGATAAGAGATGGTGTGATTTTTTTTTATTTTCTCAAGTGTCAAGAAAACTCATAACACTCTGATGAAGAACACTGATGAAGCTCGGTACGTTTTTTTCAGATGTCAAAAAAAAATGTTTGAATGAGGCCTAAGGTCTGGGGGAATGGCTATTCTCCTAATGGAATTTAATCTGTCTGCTGGCATGAGGAGACTTATAGCTAGGGATGAGCGAGTAAACTCTTTACCATTCGGTCCACTTGAGGGGTTAATAAAGGTGCAGTCCTTAAATGTGCTTTTTTTATTTTTTAATGAATTTTTCACCAAAAATTTGGCGTAGGCTTCGCCATATTTTTTTATGCCAGCTAGGTACAGTAGGCAGTAATTGACTGTGCCCTACCCCCAGCTGCCTATTTGGACCTGGCTTGACACAACAATATAGGAAAGCCCTTTTTTAATAATAATAAAAAAAATATGTGGGGCTTCACACTATTTTGGTGTCCAGCCAGGTACAACTAATGAGCTGGGGGCTGGAATCCACAGCACAGGGTGGCCAAAATTTCTCTGCCCCCCACCGCTGTGAATTGCAGTCTGCAACCATCTCAAGTTAGGACCGAGCGGGGAGCGAAGCACCAGGGAGCAGGGAGCGAGCATCAGGGAGTGGTGAACGCAGCACCGAACAGGAAAGTCGGCGGTGAAGTCTTTTCACCGCCGGCTTCCCTGCCCGGGTCCTTCACTCCACACTCACTGGTCCTTCACTACCCGCTCACTGGTGCTGCCCACCCCACCCAGTCCTAACTTAGGATCGGGATTAAATGCAGTGGAGGGAGCGGATGATCGGGATGAGAGGCTGCGGGGAAGCAAAGGATGGGGCTGAGTGATTGTTTAAAAGCTGTTGGCTTTTTACCGCCAGCTTTTGAACAATCATGCACCCATTTCAGCCTTTTCCTCAGCCCCCAGGCAACTTTGTAGGGTCTAGCAGACACAAATGCTCGCATTACTCGCTTTTCCCATTTAGTTTCATTGGACTTGCTACTCCTAACGAGTACCCGCGTATTGGGACCTACTGTTTACGAGTATAGTGAGTCTGATTATTTCACTACTCGCTTGTTAAAGAATCAATTATGGCTTTTGGGATTGCTACTTTCAATAGGTGGCACTGGGGTTCATCTACTTCCTCACTAAAGTGACAATTTACAATGAGGCCTAAAACATAGGAATTATGAGGATTATTCACGGAATGTGCAATAACATGAAAAAGGTGTATCGATGATGTCTTCCTCATTTGTTAAGGTACAGAGTTGGAGGTGTCCAATTTTTTTGACAGCCTCAAAACCTGTATCCCCAATTTAACATATTACACAATGATAGGATTCATAAAGCTGAGTACTTGACTGGACTGGACACCCCTGTAAATTTTGAGGAGAGGCGGTATAGAATGTAGCTTGTTTTCTCTCTATATGTCATAGATGCTTGATTGGATTGGATTGAGAGTGAAGACATTTTGAGGCAAAATCAATACCTTCAGCAATGGGTTACTATGAAAATGAGGGATCTGCTGAAAACCTCCATCACTGTCATCTCGGCCTTAGGTTAAGCTCCATAGCAAACCAAGATTTATACAGTATAAAGTGTAAGTTATCAAACATTTTTAGGTCAAAGTCCCTTTAGAAATCAAACATAATTTTTTGCAATATTCTTCCATTCTTTTCATCACTTAGGCACATTTCACATCAGCGTTTCTGGCAGAAGTACCGCATCTGCCGCCTAACTGCCAACTTGCGATACACTTGCGACAAGTCCCCATTTGTTCTCTTTGGGGCTTGGGGCTTGCGGCAAAGGTGGCAAGTGTGGTATTGCCGCAATCCGGCTCTTGCGGAGGTTGCGGCCATGAAAACAAAACGCGGTCAGCTGCGGTTGTTTTGCACGGCGCAACTGCCGCAAGTGCTGGATCATGGCAATACTTCGCTTGCCGCACTTGCCACAAGCTCCAAAGAGAATGAATGGGGGATTATTTACAAGAAGAAAAGCTGTCACCCGAACCATTTCCAACGAACTTCAGTTTATTTTACAGAAATCACATGAAATTTAAAAGCATCTCGGTGAGCACTTGGCCCCATCAGATGCGTTTCGGTGTAAAACCTTCATCAATGACAGACAAATGACACACAACATATATAACAATTTGATGACAGCGCATGTGAAATCCATTAATCAATTTCAGTTGTGAACAATTAATGTGGTCCGTATATGGACAACCTCAATACAAAGCAATGACACAAAAACAAGGTTTTGAAAAAATCACACATATATGAACAATGAAATTTCTGAACATGAAAGCATGAAACTACAAAACCAATAAATATATATAAGATGCACATAGGTATGGCATATTGATACATATAAGAAAATGTAGCCCCAAAATACATAGGAAAAAATTTGCTTATAATCATGCACCACAAGATTAATACATGCATGTTGCTGTCTAAAAAGTTCCCAGGGAAAACTAGCCTAGAAAACATAAAGGAAAAGGCTGACAGACATATGTTGGCAAACCAACATGCAAAAAGGTAGAAAAGTGGAGAAAGCATGGATGAAAGAATAATAATAATAATATTTATTCATTTATGTAGTGCTATTAATTCCATAGCACTTTACATACATCAGTAATGCTATCTCTCTTGGAGCTCACAATCTAAACATCCTATCAGTATGTCTTTGCAATGTGGGAGGAAACCCATGCAAACACAGGGAGAACATACAAACTCCTTGCAGATGTTGTCCTTAGAGTCCTTGGTGGGAATTGAACCCAGGACCTCAGGACCCCAGCGCTGCAAAGGCTGCAGTGCCACCGTGCTGCCCGGTTCACATGAGCCAGAGGAATCACAAAACAGAGATTTAATAAAAGTATATAAGGTCACTTAAAATTAAGTCCCATTGGATAGCTGGTATTTAAACAAAGGATCAAAAAAGGTTCTCTGTTCATTTAGTCTCGGACTCAGTCTCCTCCACATGTAGACTTATGAACATGTTCTAAGCCTTTGACCACTAGGCTATTTGTGCAGCCTCCATGGACCTCAATGTCTAGAAAGACCTGAGATTGATCGCTTACCAGACATAGTGGACGGATTCGCACTTAGATCAACACAGTAATGTGCTCTGAAATACGCTTCTTCAAAGGCTTACTGGTACAGCTAATATAGTCTAAAATTACATTCGACACAGGTTGCCATATACTCTACAAATGTGGTAGCACAATTGATGTAACTCTTTACCTTATAGGTTTTACTGGTGTTCCTGTTATTAAATGTGTCAGACGTCAAGAGATATCTACACAAATTACATCTTCGCTGTCCACAAATTACTGTGTAATATAACAAAGTGGGTTTTATTTTGCACCTATTGGACTGGAATAGGCTCGGGGAGATAAAGCTGGCCAAATCTCTACCCTTCCTGGGGACACATCTGAAATACCCCCTCAAGAGTTTTGCACAGAGATTGATCCTGATAGAGCATGGATACAAACTTGTGTAATATGGAAATTATGTTCCCATAATCAGAACTGTATGGTGTTGAAAAAGTAATCAGGTGTTCCTCCTCCATAGAACTACCTCCATCCTTATGATGCAAGCGAATGGGGGCTTGCTGGAAGTGCACTTCAAGTCGACCATTAGGCGGCAGATGCGGTAAATCTGCCGGATGTGCCGCAATTCAGCAAAAGCGCTGATGTGGAAGGGGCCTTAAATAGAAAAATCAATGCATCTTTAGTATTGTCATAAACAGACTGACCTGGACGATCATATTGCAGGTCATTTTTAATGCACAATGTAAGAAAAATTGGATAAAAAATGCGTTTCTACTGAGCGCTGCACTGCAGTCCACCTTCGGGAGCACAGGTTCCGAGCAGTAGTATCTATAGGGCATTCAACACACAGGGAGATGCTGAAGATTACCGCCTGCCTGGTTAGATGAAAATCTCACTACTCACGCCAACACTGGGAGTTCACCGTGCCTCTGGACACAGGAGCCCCAGGTCAACATCGTCTCCGATACGCTGTATCGCACAGCTGTGCTTGCCTGCACAAGACTACCAGGTGAGTAGCCCACCTATTTTATTACATTGTTCCCAGACCCTACAGAAGAGTGCTCTCTATTCTTTTTATTTTATTTTACTGCACAATGAACCTTGTTAAAACAAAACTGGAAAATTAATAGCGGAATAGAATTTTTTTCATAATTTCATCACACTGAATTTTTCCCCATGTGTCAGTAAATTATAGTGTAAAATTAATGGTGTGATTGAAGCCCTCACATGTCTAATTTGATTGAAAGAAAAGAATGTTATGGAAAAATGTAATTATCCTTAACCCCTTACTGTCAGAGTCAGTGCTTAATTTCCTCACCAAGTCAAATTTTACAATTGTGACCAAGTCAATATATTTAGTAATAACTGGAACATTTAAACACATCCCAGTGACTCTGAGATTGTTTTATTTCATGACACAGTGTACTTCATTGTAGTGGTAAATTTAGGTTGAAATTTTTTTCGTTTATTTACGAAAATATCTCAATTTCGCAAAAATGTTGACAATTTTTTTATGACTTTAATATAGAAAGTTATGATGCACAAAAATAGTTCGTAAATTACATTTCACACATGTCTACTTGACATCAGAATCAGTTTTGAAACATTATTTTTTTATTAGGAAATTAAAATAGTTAAGAGATTATCAGCATTTTTTTACTTTTCTGTCAAGATTTATAAAAACTATATTTTTAACAAACACATCACACTTGAAGTAACTTTTAGGGGCCAATATGACAGAAGATAACCAAAGGTTATCTCAAAAACTGACTAACGTGAATGGTCCTTAGGGCTTCGTGTCCCTCCCTTGCTGTCGTTATCACACCTCTGTGAGAATTCCTTTTGTGGCTCGCTTCCTTTTTCAGAAATCCTGCATACTCATCCTGGGAATCATGTGCCGGCCGCACATCATTTCTGGTCCAGTGCACTGTGGGAGATTATAGGGTGTACAGGCCAGCTTCAATAAGAGCACTGCGCATGCGCCGGAGTCTGCCTGTAGAGTCAATACACCCACACACTGCGCATTTAGTGGAAAACTAATGTTTGGGTGCACAACTGGGCTGGAAAAGTAAGGAGCAAAATTCTATATTTGGACCACAAAATTGGCAGACGCATCTTACGTTTGCCGAGCTGATGTGCCTAAACAGTGGAATCCCCCGACAAGTGACCCTATTTTGCTTGCTTTTGTCCAAGATTTTTTAATTTTCACAAGGGTAACGAGAGAAAATGGACCATACAACTTGTTGTAAAGTATCTCCTGAATATGTCGATACCTCTAATAAGTTTTACCCTCTCCAATCAACTTTTTAATCAAGTCACACTGTTCTTCTGAACGATGTCTCGAGCGACCCAAAATTCTCAGGCTTTCAAGGAGAAATGCGTGTACAAGATGTGCTGGATTCACCCTTAACCCATTCACGCCCCAACCTTTTTTGACCTTACTGACCTTGCCATTTTTTGTAATTCTGACCAGTGTCAGTTTATGATGCTATAACTCTGGAACACTTCATCGGATCCCAGTGATTCTGAGATCGTTTTTTCATTACATATTGGACTTCATGATAGATTTAAATTTAGGATTATAATTTTTGCATTTATTTGTTAAAAAAATGGAAATTTGGCGAAAATGTTGAAAATTTGGCAGTTTTCAAACTTTGAATATTTACTGAGAGTTATGTCACACAAATAGTTAATAAATAAAATTTCCCACATATCTACTTTACATCAGCACAATTTTGTAAAGATATATATTTTTTTTTTTGTTAAGAAATTAGAAATTTTAATGTTCATCAACAATTTCTCATTTTTCCAGTAAAATTTATAAAGGCAATTTTTTGTAGGGACCATACCTTTCAATATACCGGTATGTCTTCTATACGTGTATAATAAGAGAAATTCTTTAACATTTTTTCTTCATTTTTAAATGATTTTTATTAATATTTAAGTAAAAGAATAACCTTTCTCATCAAATAAATATTATTTAAAAAAGCAAACATAAGATTGAGCACAGGGGACATTGAACAGATGTTACATTGAAAATCTTTCTGCCGCATAACTATTATGACATCATTGAATTGATTTCGACCATATGGGCATAGGTCAACTTCAGTGCTAGATGTCTGGGACAGACATTATATTCTTTTACTTAAATTTGAGAATGATTTTATTCAACACTTTATTATACTATACAGTTTACCTTATTGGACACATTAAAATATGCTTAAATTAATTAAAAAGTCGACAAAATAATACACTGCTCAAACAAATAAAGGGAACCCTTTAAACAACACAATGCAACCGCAAGTCAATCATACTTCTGTGAAATCAACTTATCCAGTTATTAAGCAACACTGACTGAATCCATTTCTTTTGCGCAAATGGAACAGAGAACAGGTAGAAATAATAGTTAATTACCAAGACAACCCCTATAGAGAAGCAGTTCTGCAGATAGCGACCATAGACCATTTCTCGGTTCTGATCCTTATTGGCTGTTGTTTTGGTCACTTTTGCATATTGTCTTTGCACTCACCCCTCGAGGTAGCATAAGGTAGTTTCTACAACACACAAAAGTTGCTCAGACAGTGCTACTCATCCAGGATGACACATCAATGTGACCTGTAGCAAGAAGAAAGTTAGCTGTGTCTGTCAGCACAGTGTCCAAAGCTTGGATCAGATACCAGAAGACAGGCCAGTACACCAGGAGACATAGAGGGACCATAGGAGGGCAACAATCCAGCAGCAGGACCGCTACCTTCTCCTTTGTGCAAATAGAAACAGGAGGAGCAGTGCCAGAGCTTTGCAAAATGACCTCCAGCAAGCCACTAACATCCATGTGTCTGCTAAAAGTGTCAGAAACAAACTCCATGAGGGTGGTATAAGGGCCTGACATCAACAAGTGGGTGTTGTGCTTACACCCCAATACCGTGCAGGGTGATCGGCATTCGTCAGATAACACAAAGATTGGCAGATTCAACAGTAGCACCCTGTGCTCTTCACAGGTGAGAGCAAGTTCACAATGAGCACATATGACAGACTTGAGAGAGTCTGGAGACACAATGGAGAACATTCTTCTGCCTGAAAAATCCTCCAGCATGACCAGTTTGATAGTGGTCAGTAATGGTGTGGAAAGGTGTGTTGGTCACAAGGGCCAGGTTACTCGGCGGCTGGGCCAAAGTTCTGTTCATGGTAGCCGTGCCAAGCAGCTGTGGTCCTAACCACACATATAAAGGGGGTAGTAGTAAGGATAATTTTTTATTCATGACACCAGTTGGGATAATCAGCCTGATATGGTTGGCACTGCAGGAGGTCCCTAGGAGATATGTGGTAGAAGCAGCACAGATGTTTAACCCTTTCCAACCAGGGCTGGCTCTCAGGAAGATGGTAATGGAAGAGATGAAAGGTGCAGTGGAGAAAATAAATAGCAGGAATCAGTCTTTGCTTTACCTTTTTACTGCAACATTCTATAGCAGGTCCAGGGTTGTACATCCACCATTAGGCTTGTGGTCTAGCCAGTCTGATGAGGACTGTATTCCGCTCTGCTGGGTGAATAATATGGCCTTCCTGCTGACTTTCCTTGAGTTCTAGGATTACTGGTGCCTTGAACTTCCAGTACTCACTCTATCACTCATCTGGCCAATCGTTTCTAAGATGCCTCTGCTCTATGGCAGTCATTGCACTGGCTGCCAGTACATTACAGGATCAAATTCAAATTGCTTGTTCTCACCCACAAAGCTCTTCACAGTGCAGCACCCCCCTACATCTCCTCCCTCATCTCTGTCTATCACCCCACCCATTCTCTACGTTCTTCAAATGACCTTCGACTAACATCTGCACTAATCCGATCCTCCCACTCACAGCTCCAAGACTTCTCCCGAGCTGCACCAATCCTCTGGAATGCTCTACCCCAAGAAATCAGGAACTATCCACAACTTGCATGGCTTCAGACGATCCCTAAAACACATCTTTTTAAGGCGGCCTATCATACTCCCTAATAGAAGTCCTTTGTACTGTAGATAGTGAATGAGCTATCTCTCTTGACATTACTCTTCTACAAACTCCACCAAACCAAAAAGGTCTACACAGACTGTCTGATGACCATTCATGTAAGCTCATTTCTATCCTCATTTCCTCAAGATGCCTGGACCATTAGTGGGGCTTTGTAGTCCGCGCTGACGTCAAGAAACTTCCAGTCCAATAAAGGGTTAATCAGGTTCTGGTTTATTTGCCTACGCATTTCATGGCTTTAAATATGCCACTTTATCAGGGCTGGACCATTAGTGCAATAAGCCCCTGTACTTTGTGCAACCCCTATCCCGTTGTAGATTGTAAGCTCTTTTGAGCAGGGTCACCATCATTTCTTGCTTTATTTATTGAATTTTCTTTTTTACATTGATTTTATGCCCATTGTTTTGTATTCAATTATTGTACTGTATTTGTTCTCTATTGTAATTACTTACTGTATTATATTTTCGGTACTCTAACCACTGTATTGTAAAGCACTGCGGAATATGTTGGCGCTATATAAATAAAGATTTATTATTATTCTAGTTTGCTGTGGGATACCTCCTGCCAGGCTGGTAGTGTGGGTCCTGCAGGTGCCTGTGCATATAGCAGTTCCCTGATCCTCTGTACTACTGATGCCCCTGAGTCCAGTTAAGTTACTGGTGAGCTTGAAACTAATACCATCAGGCTCTTTAACCCTAGATGTCCTATGGACTGGTATACTGCCTGCAGCTGGTCCCTTCAAAGAAGTTCTCATTGCCTCCTCACTGGATGTCTCCTTTGCCTATTGTGTCCTACTACACTGGTTTCAGTGTTCAGCTTCCTGGTTAAAGATCAGGTAGTATGTGTTCGCTCTATACTTCCAGCAGAGGGACTCCAACTGCCATCAGATATAGCATTACATAATGATCTAGCAATACCATTTTGTGGCAGCCAGACGCAGGGGTGCCACAAAGGCATTTCTTTGGAGGCCTGTACAACCCTCTTTGTGCTAGCCAGAGGTACCCTGACTGCCATTAAGTACCAGAATGAGATCCTCAGTCCCATTGTGAGACCATATGCAGGTGCAGTGAGCCATGGGTTCCTTCTGGGCATTGCTTCTCCTGTTCCTTCTTGCACAAAGGAGGTAGTGCTCCTGCTGCTGGGTTGTTGCCCTCCTACGGTCCCCT
The DNA here is from genome assembly GCA_033576535.1 of Allobates femoralis. Classification (NCBI taxonomy): domain Eukaryota; kingdom Metazoa; phylum Chordata; class Amphibia; order Anura; family Aromobatidae; genus Allobates; species Allobates femoralis. The sequence continues at coordinate 69,465,720 of JARQOC010000002.1, read as the reverse complement.
CCATGTCTCCTGGTGTAGAGGCCTGTCTCCTGGTATCTGTTCCATGCAACTAAGCCACTGTAGTTTTTTAATTATTTATAAGGTCAGTTCTAACAACATCCAAAATAGTTAAATCTTTGTGAACTTCTAGTCAATATATGGAACATCTAAACCATAGGTCCCCAACTCCAGGTCTCGAGGGCCGCCAACAGTGCATGTTTTCAGGATCTCCTTAGTATTGCACAGGGGTTGGAATTATTACCTGTGCATTTGATCACATTAACACCTGTGTAATACTAATGAAATCCTGAAATCCTGCACTGTTGGCGGCCCTCGAGACCCGGAGTTGGGGACCTCTGATCTAAATAATGGCTGATATCTTTCTTCTCTGCTCCAGTATTGCAGTATATCAGAATGTCAAGTGAACATTTACTTTGGATTATTTTCACAATATTCACATTCATATAAAATCATATGTGATATACAGGAAATGCATTTAACTTTCAGGTTTGAACTTCCCAGTTGTCATTTTACAATTCAATGTATTTCAGAATTAAATTATAATATTTATTATGTTATAAACACATAAAGCCGCCAGTAATTTAAGGTTTGATTTTCCCTTGCATTTTCACGTCTTCTTTAGATATAATTATTATATTATATTATATTATATTATATTATATTATATTATATCTCAAGTCTGTAAACTGACCATGAATACAGGTACAATATACACTGCTTAAATAAATGGCGACGGAAAGGAACCCCTAATTTTCTTTTTGTTATTTTCTTTTGTATTGCTTGTAGACAGGCTCAGAAGCATAGGCTATTATATGTTTTATTCACATATACCTTGTTCTTTACACTTTTATTATCATGTTAGGATTGTTATGATATATTTCTACTACTTAAAAGTATACAAAAAATCTCTTAAATTTGCAAAGTCTCGCAATTCATTTTGGGAATAATATAAACTGTCATTGTCGTTGGTAATATTTCGAAAGGTCTACGGAAAGAAAGCAAAACACCACAGGCAGTCGGATAGTCTTTAGTATGCAGCCAATTATGTATACTTGTGTGTCTATGGGCGTTTTAGTGATAGGAATATTTTCACAGTAAGAATGTCTGCACAACCATACAGATGCCTAAATCATCTCTTCTAATGTCTGCCTCATTGACAGAATAGCATTTATCACAGTTCATGGTGGGGGCACCGCAGTGTTCATCTGTGAATACTGTCAAGCTCATGGTATAGCATAAAAATGCAGTCTTATCCATTACTTGTACTTTAAATTAAAAGTTCAGCATATTAGCGAGTGGAGGAGTGTTGAATTATCCTACTTGACAGTATTTGGTACTGGGATAATAGTAAACCGAATAACTCTTTCACAACCTTTTCTCTAGTTGCTAAAGGATCTTTAATTTTGGGGTCTTACAAAGCTGATAGATCTCCATAGAGGGTGTATTATGAGACACATTGTAAATTTAAAGTCAATCACAGGGGGATCCCTGATCACCTGTCCCTTTGTGTACGGCAGAAAATCCAAGATATAGTCCACAAGTTCTCCTTAACTTGTGGGCATTGTAAATTTAGTATTATTTGGTGGCTTTTCAAACATAAGGGACAAGCTGCCAATGCAGGGGCCACTCTTACTTAATGGGGGGGATCTCTGTGTGACAGTACTTATACTTGTACCAACAGCTTCTGCTATTACCTCTTGCCCCTCTTTTTGGGGGGTGCTACTGACAGTGGAGGAGTTAGTTGTGGCATTGTTACTCAGCAGTGTGTTCTCTTCTTGACAAATTGTCACTTCAAGGAAGTAGTAGACGAATTCTAGTGCCAACTATTGAAATAGGCAATCCTAAAAGTCATAATTGACTCTTTAACAAGCTTTTCCATACACCTTAGGATTTATACTACTTGCAATAGGTGGCACTGGAGTTCGTCTAGTTCCTCCATGAAGTGACAATTTGCATATTTTCCATAGGAGCATTGCGGCTAAAAGTCTTCTCCCTGCTGGCATGCAGATTGATCTCCGTAAGGAGAATAGCTATTCACTCAGATCTCTTCTTGGCATTCACAATTGGAGCAGTATGGACAGGGATGTTCTTCCTTCATGACCTCTTTACTTACTGTTTTCTACTTGCAAATTTCTTCTCTATGGACGCAGACACAACCCTGGGCACCTGTGGCAAATTCGAGATACCTGTACAGAGGTGCAAATGTGAATAGCCTTGGGAGCTTATAAGTACTGTCTATCCATGGAATCCTATTCGAGTTGGCAAATTCATTGCACCTTCTATGAAATACAGTGTTCCTTTAGGAGGTAACCCATTTATATGGATGAAGATTTCTATTGTCAACTAAGTAATTCCATACTTATATAGGGAGGATAACCTATTAGGATATCTGAGTTACTGGGGACCAGATTAAATGAAGTATTGTTCATTCATTGTATTAGATGTTGGAAAATATTACAACTCAATGATCACATTAGGGGTTTAGGGAGACCAGACCATCTGATGACTGAAATTGCTTTTATCTAATAATAGAGTGTACCATATTTTTTGCTTTATAAAACACACAGGATTATAAAACACACCCCCAAATTTGGTGAGGGAAAAGAGAAAAAAATAATTTTTAATGTTAAATGGGGTCCATCTTATAATGCCAGTGTCTGTCTTACAAATCATATATATATCCCTCATAGCCCCCTCATTGTGGTACATGGTCCCTTATTCTGGGATATTATCCCCCATCCTTGATATGCCCCCTTAATCTTAATATGGTCCCCTTATATTGGATATTGCCCCCTTGTGCTGGCACACGTCCCCCAGTGCTGGAACACATCCCCCAGTGATGGCACACATCCCTAAATGATGGCACACGTCCCCCAGTGATGGATCATAGCCCCCTGTGCTGGATCTTGGCCCTATGAGCTGGATTATGGCCCCCTGTGATGGCACACATCTGATAATAGAATGTACCATATTTTTGGCTTTGTAAGATGCACCAGATTATAAAACACACCCCCGAATTTGGTGAAGGAAAAGAGAATTTTTTTTTAATGTTAAATGGGGTCCATCTTATAATGCCTATGTCTGTCTTACAAATCATATATATGTCCCACATAGCCCCCTCATCGTGGTACATGGTTACTCATCCTCAGATATAACCCCCAATCATTGATATGGCCCCCTTAATCTGAATATATCCCCCTTATATTGGATATTGCCCCCTTGTGCTAGCACACATCCCCCAATGCTGGCACATGTTTCCCAGAGATGGCACACATCCCCCTGTGATGGCCCACATCCACCAGTGATGGCACACATCCCCCAGTGATGGATCATGGCACCCTGTGTTGGATCATGGCCCCATATGCTGGATCATGGCCCCCTGTGATGGCACATGTCCCACTGTGATGGCATACGTCCCCCTCTGGTGGTACACATACCTCAGTGATGGCACACGTCCCCCAGTGATGGCACATGTCCCCCAGTGATGGTTCACAGCCCCCTGTGATGGTACATGACCCCCCTGTGCTGGATCATGGCCCCCCTGTGCAGGATCATGGCCCCCTGTGCTGAATCATGGCCCCCTGTGCTGGCACACCTGCCCCTGTGCTGGATCCATTGCCCCCTGTGCTGAATCCATGGCCTCCTGTGCTGGATCCGTCACTCCCCCCTATGCTGGATCCATGGCCCCCTGTGCTGCATCCATGGCCCCACTTTGCTTAATCCATAATCCCCCTGTGTTGGATCCATGCCTGCACTGTGCTGGATCCATGGCCCCCTGTGCTGGATCCATGGCCTCCCTGTTTTTTGGATCCATGGCCCCCTGTGCTTGATCCATGGCCCCCTGTGCTGGATCCAAGGCTCCCTGTGATGACACATGGCCTCCCATGCAGGATAATGCCTCCCCAATGCTGCTGCCCATACTAACATAACAAACACTTTACTTACCTCTCCAGCGCTGTGCTCAGTGTCTCCCTGCTTTCTGCACTTCCTGAGTCTTGGGGAAGCCGGTTATGTGATCGCCACAGCAGAGTGACATCATCTCTGCGCGCCCAATCACATGACCAGCTTCCCCGAGTCTCGGGAAGTGGAGCAATCAGGAAAAAATGGAGCACAGCGCTGGAGAAGTAAGTAAAGTGTTTGTTATTTTAGTATGGGCAGCAGTATGAGGTGGCCATATACAGCACAGGGGGGCCATGTGCCATCACAGGCAGGGTGCAAGTACATATAATATGTGCCGCTCTCCCAGTCCATACCTCGGCATGGTTTAAGCACCGAGATGATGGACAGTGGCAGGTGTAATGCATATTATATGAGGCTAATGAGCGGGAGCACGTGACTTCCCACTGCCTCCTGCAGCCCTCAGCCAGCCTCCTCCAGCCCCTGGAGCTGCCCCCACCCTCCCCTCCAATATCTACCGTAAATTCGGATTGTGAAACGCACCCACCACTATCTCCCATAATTTGGAGGAACAAAAGTGCGTCTTATAATCTGAAAAATATGTTACTTATTACTTTTATGATATTCTACTTTATAATAATACAATATTTCACATCATGTTCCAGCTATTTTATCTTACTAATATTACAGTAGTTGCTATTTAGAACAACAGACTATGAGTAAGGCTTAGCCTTAATTTCAAAAATTACTTGTGTAGAACCATCTATGTTCACATCCTTCCCCATAAAATAGCATTCTTTCATAGTGTTCACATTACTATATCAAACAGTATCAGATTTTAAGGATAAAATAGTATGCTGCAAAAAGAAGGTGCCATACTCATTTCTGCTCACCTGTCTGGCCATCTCCACCACCCACTGCCCACCATCCGGTCCTCTGTGCCTCTTCTTTCTGCCACCAAGCTTCTTTAAGCCATCTCTGGCTTTATTAATGTAGCGGCCGGGCATAACTAGATCTCAGAAATCCTTGCTTGCCTTGCTGACATTGCACACATTGTGAATTCATAAAGCTACAACGTACATTGAGAAGTTATGACTTATGTACCCAAATGTTCGAGCCAAGACTAAAAGGATGGAAAGAAGAGGCTCAGAGGACCCGACGGCGGGCAGCAAGCAGCAGAAGTGACCATAAAGGTGAGCAGTAAAGTATTTATATTTCAAGCCTACTTTTATCATGCTCTGCAGTCATATGGAATATTCAATTCAAATAACATTTTCTTGTAAAATCAGTCTGATTTGATATAGTTTGATCTTGCCAGTTCTGATCATAACTAGTATTTATCACCATAAAGTGCTCTAGTAACACTAAAGTAAAATGACCAAACAGCAGCTCCATACATAAAGTAATCTAGTAAAAGTTCTATACCATGTCTAGATAATACTACTGAACAAATAATATTAAGATTCAAAGCTGTCACAACATTACAACACTTGTTAACCATAGTATCTGTTGTAACTCCCTCATCGGGGCGTTAATGCATCTGTACACAGGTTGCACCCCCCACCCAAAAAAAGCCAGCCCTGGTGTCACATCAGGCTGCTTAAATAATCCAAGCTGATTAAATGTTATAAAACTTTTACCCCAATTTTTTCAATAGTATAGAAAAATGAAAAATGCCTTTTATTTTGTTATATTTTATTTTGTCATGCAACTGTCTGTAACCCAGTTCCAGACACGTTTCCCTTCTCCTATTGATTACACCCTTTAAGGTACCTTTACATGCCGCAACTGTCACGGTTGCCTTGAAATTGCTACGAAGTTGTGGCGTGTAATTGTGGAACCCGGTGGTGATTTTCGAAGTTGCTCCCGGTTGCGGTTTCAGAGCATTATTCTAAAACCAAAGGCAACCCAGAAGGTGAAGTGCCCTGGTTTTGGCTTGTGAACGGGCGATAGGGATGGAATCTGCGTCACCTAGTGATTTCCCTGAGGCGTGCCACAGCATGCAGGATACCGCGCCCCCTCAGCAATGATTGGTGGGGGCTACTGTGTTACCATTGGCTGTCCCTGCACAGGGCGCTATATTTAAAGAGCTGTCTATTCACACTACACAATTACAATGGCGTCATGTATTAGCCAGCCTTCCTGCGCAGGCTGGCCAATCATGACGCTAATGTGTTGTCTAATCAGCGTGTTTGGGGCACCGAATACACAACTCTGTCACGCCTTGTGGTGCTGAAGATGTATGCCCACATTCCCTTAGTGGTTGTGGCATGTGAAGTGGCGACGGGATTCAACCGGATGTTTCCCGCAGGATCTGTTTCAACTTCCGGGGAACCATGTTCCCTTAGGTTGGGGGCGCAATTGCGGTGTGTACATGCAGCATCGGCGTTCCGAGGCAACCGTCAAAAATGTGCACGCGCATGTTCGGTTGCCTCCGATCGCCGGTGATAGTTGCGGCGTGTAAAGGTACCTTTACTGTGCTTCATGTTGGGTTTCATAAGTTTTCCAGCCAACTTCAGTGACGTCATCTCCCATAGCTCTCTAAGGTCGACTTGGACACAAATGTCTCTCTGGGTATTAAGCAAGTCTTGTGTTTACCTTCTGACTTGGAGTTCGATCCAGCAGTTTACTCAACTGGAATCAGGTCTTGAAACTCCAGTTTGCTTCAACAATCTCCAATTGCTTCCTGGCTCAGACTAGCTGATTAACATATTGTCTGCTGTAAATATAACAAACCTCTTTTTCGAGACATTTCACACTAAAATCTTTTCCAGGAACAAATTTGCCTGTTTTTCTCAGTTGCCAGCAGATATGTATTGTTTGCTTATTTACCCTTTGTCTGCTGTAAGCATTACGAACTTACCACTGGACTAGTTCACATTACTGACACTGCTGCTGTTCCTGGACTGTTTATACATCTGTTCCTGTGCTTGTCTACATCCCTGGCTCTGTATCTTCTATTATGTCCTACTTCGCTTGCCTGCCTCCTGTCCTATTTCTTGCTGTTCAACTGCCATCTGGAAAGTCCAGCTCGCTCTGCCATCCCCCTCAGTTCGCTACAACTTGCAGCATAATGAATCCCTCCCACCAAATCTTTTAATGTTTGTTATTTTTTATTCTAAAAATATATCCTGTTAAAGCCTGTATTATTTATTTTATAAAACAGATATGAAGACTAAAAATGTGTTTTGCCTTCTATTTTCCATTTCGTTAGCGGATGATCACATTAATAAGTTTAAAATATCTATTTTTAAGGGATTTTTTTTTTTAAATAGTTAGATTTTTGCCCCCTAATACTTATTTGAGAGAAAACCAACCAGTAAAATTAAAGAGAACAAGGCACTTTCCCGTTTCATGCTTGAGGTTGACACCTTCTGTTTAGTGAATGTGGCAATTTCTCTTCCATTATTTTTCCAATGAAAAACTGATGGACACACGAGAGTCACACATGTTTATTCCTGTGGCAGAGATTGACTTTATTATTGAACTTATATTGCTTTCCTTCTTCTTCTATCAAAAATGATTTGGGAAGACTCAACGAACTTTGCTAATCTAAAACTTTCCCTTAAAAAAAAAAGTGACATGCTGTATTGACAGATAGACTGATGGGAAAGTAGATATTTCGTTACGAGAAGTCTGTGCCCTTCCAAATTTTCTTATCCCTTGTGACACAGAACGTTATTGAATTGGAACTGTGTCTATTGTTTGATTAAAGTAATGCTATAGAAGTTATATTGGAGAATGAGATTGCAAACTACATAAGAGACCAATCCCATCCACTGTGCTTTGTAAAACTTGTTTAAGTAGCCGAATACATGTTGATTTTGTATAATAAAAATGTTTTTTGAATATTGAGCGTCAATATATATACAATAGGGCTCGCTGCTAGACATTTGAAACCAATGGCGTGGAAAAAAATTGCTGGGTCTTATATGTTCAATTAAATAAAATTTATTCATGACATCAGTATAAAATCAAGAAAAAATCATTAAGATATCTAAAAAGAAAAGAAAATGTTAAAATTTGATTGATCCGTATCCTTCTGTTGGATAGGAGACTTCTGTTCAAGTGCCCCTCGTTGGGATGTAGGATGTTAGTTCGAGTGGCTCCTGAAAGCATACAATATCTAGTACGGATATGTCCCTAAAGCTTAAAGGGAACCTGTCACCAGAAAAATGCAGTGCAATCTGCAGTCACCATGTTATAGAGCAGAGGGAACTTAGTAGATGGATATATAGTTTTGTGAAAAAAGATTCAGAATAACCTGTGATTTCATCATTTATACGTCTGCTCTTCCTGGGATTTTGGGTCCAGTGGACGCAGTTCCCCCTGCTCTATAACATGGTGCCTGCAGATTGCAATGCATTTTCCTGGTGATGGGTTCTCTTTAACGTGGATACATCCAAACTCATTATCTTTCCTCCATTTCATGTATCTTCCCTACCTGAACTATATATCATGGTAAATGGCACCACTTTGTCACCTGCAACTGAATTCCGCTGCCTCGGACTAGCCTTCAACTCTGCCCTGTCCATCAAACCACACATCCAAACTCTTGCCACCTCCAGCTCAAATAAATTTCTAGAATCCATCCTTTCCTCAGCCCTCAACCTACTAAAATGATTGTATGTTCCCCCATTGTCTCCCACCTTGATTACCGCAACATCCTCCTCTCTGGCCTCCCTGCTAACACTCTTGCACCTTTCCAGTCAGCCCTCAACTCTGCTGCTCTACTAATCCACCTCTCTTCTCTCTACTCCTCTGTTTCCCCCTCTGCAAATTATCCACTGGCTCCCAATTCCCCAACAAATCCAGTTCAAACTACCAACAATGACCTACAAGGTTGTCCATAACCTGTCCCCTCCCTATATCCCCAAAGTATTATCCCAATATCATCCCTCACATATTCTTCAGTCTTCCAAAGACCTCCTCCTCTCCTCTATACTTATTTTTCCTCACCCAATCACCTCTAAGACTTCTCCTGATTATCCCACAATCACTGGAATTCTGTGCCCCAACACATACAATTATCCACAACCCCTTGGATCCTTCAGACCAAACCTAAGACCCATATTTTCTGAAATATTTATAGCTTACAATAACCATACTGCCGTTTCACCACTGCTGGAGCTGCCGCCTCACCACCACGGGATCTGTTGCACCCCTGACCTACTGTCTCCTCCCCATTATCCTTTAGAATGTAAGTTTGTTTTGTGTAAACTTTATTTATAATTTTGTATGTAACCCTTCCTCATATACATCACCATGGAATTAGTGGTGCTGTATAAATAAATAATAATAATTGTCACATGTCACATATTGACTGCCTGCAGTCAATACCATGTTTCCCCGAAAGTAAGACACTGTCTTACATTTTTTTTACCCCAAAAAGTCCCACTATGTCTTACTTTTGGGGTATGTCTTATATTGGAAAAATAATTGTCGATTTTTGTTTTAACCATAAAATACAGCCCCCAGCAGTGTGGTATACAGCAACCTCCCCAGTGGTATATACAGGCCCCAGCAGTGTTACAGCAGCAGCCCCAGTGGTGTATACAGTTGCAGCGCCCAGTGATGTATACAGCTTCAGCGCCCAGTGGTGTATCCAGCTGCAGCCCCCAGTGGTGTATACAGCTGCAGCCCCCAGTGTTGTATACAGCAGCAGCCCCCAGTGGTGTATACAGCTGCAGCCCCCAGTGTTGAATACAGTTGCAGCCCCCAGTGGTGTATACAGCTGCAGCCCCCAGTGGTGTATACAGCTGCAGCCCCCAGTGTTGTATACAGCAGCAGCCCCCAGTAGTGTATACAGCAGCAGCCCCCAGTGTTGTATACAGCTGCAGCCCCCAGTGTTGTATACAGCTGCAGCCCCCAGTGGTGTATACAGCAGCAGCCCCCAGTGGTGTATACAGCTGCAGCCCCCAGTAGTGTATACAGCTGCAGCCCCCAGTGGTGTATACAGCTGCAGCCCCCAGTGGTGTATACAGCTGCAGTCCCCAGTGGTGTATACAGCTGCAGCCCCCAGTGGTGTATACAGCTGCAGCCCCCAGTGGTGTATACAGCTGCAGCCCCCAGTGCTGCATACAGCAGCAGCCCCCAGTGGTGTATACAGCTGCAGCCCCCAGTGTTGTATACAGCTGCAACCCCCAGTGGTGTATACAGCTGCAGCCCCCAGTGGTGTATACAGCTGCAGCCCCCAGTGGTGTATACAGCTGCAGCCCCCAGTGTTGTATATAGCAGCAGCCCCCAGTGGTGTATACAGCTGCAGGCCCCCCATGAGTATACAGGTGCCCCCCCTTGCTGCCGCCAACCTGTAAAGTAAAATATCATTCTACTTATCCCCGCCGGTGTCCCGCTGGTGCCCCGCTGCTGTCCCGCCGCTATCACGCTCCTTCGCCTTCATCTGTCTTCCATCTCCGGCGCACAGACAATGACGTCAGTCTGTGCGCCGGAGAAGGAAGTCGGATAAAGCCGGATGAAGACGGAAGAGCGTGATGGCGGCGGGACAGCAGCGGGACACCAGCGGGACACCGGTGGGGATAAGTAGAATGATATTTTACTTTACAGGTTGGCGGCAGCGACGGCAGCAAGGGGGGGGGGCGCCTGTATACTCATGGGGGGGTTGCAGCTGTATACACAATTGGGGCTGCTGTTGTATATACCGTGTTTTCCCGAAAGTAAGACAGTGTCTTACTTTTGGGGTATGCCTTACATTACCCGACCCCCCTAAAACCGGCACCATGCCTTACTTTCGGGGGCGCCCTACTTTCGGGGAAACACGGAAGGTGCCGCTGCTGTAGTTTAAACTAAGGCTTTTTTCCTCAGTCACTGCAGCTCTGCAGGTGAATGTTGTTGAGTGACTTAGCTCAGGTGAGCTGAGGGGTGTGTCTGAGCCTTCTGCTCTCCACCCCTCGGCCATAAATAGTTCAGCTTCCTTCTACCAGAAGGCACTGATTCAGTTAATTCCTGATCTGAAAAGTGTTGTGTGCAGACATTCTACTGGAGCTATTGAAATCCTATTCATTTGAGGCTGCTGTGTTTCTCTGGTCCGTGGGTCGAGGGCTTTGTGCCTAGAGCTTTTCAGGAGCTTAGGAGGAAGGGTGGTGACTCGGACCTCCTCACTTTCAGAGGTACCTCCAAGAACAGGTTGAGCCAGGGACACCAGTATCAGGGTCAGATTAGCTTCCCCTGAATCTTTTCGCCCACCTCACCATTCAGTTCCTGATTCCCTCACCCCTCTAGTGTGACATAATCAGCGACCCACTATTTTCAGGGCACTTATCGGACACCTAGTGTCGGTGCTTGAACCTGAACACAGACTTCTCAAGGAAGTCGGTTTTCAAGTTTGGGGTTCAGATATTGATCAGATGTTTGCTAAAATTAGTTGAAAGGCTGCAATACAGCTAACCAACAAGCTGTTCGGCTGTGAGCACTGCCAAGTACTGTCATGGCTGTGATTGGCCAGTGCACCACGTGAACTGGCCAGGATAACTGCCTGATCACCGGTGGCACTGCCATTTTGCTCTAACTAGTATAAGGAATGGACGCTGCTCGGTTGACTGGCATTGTTACTGTGTAAACCAGCTCTGTGGGGGGTACTCTGTGTTCTTTATCTTATCCTTGTGATACAGTGTGCTGAGCTGCATATTTAATGCTACCTGTGTGATACATTGTATTGAGATTAGTATCTAATACTAGAGCCTTGTGATACAGTCTGCTGAGCTGTGTATTAAATCATACCCTGTGTGGTACAGTCTGCTGAGCTGCATTTCTAATCCTATCCAGTGTGGTACAGTCTACTGAGCTGTGTATTTAATCATATCCTATGTGGTACAGTCAACTGAGCTGCATATCTAATCCTGCCCTGTGAGGGACAGCCTGCTAAACTGCATGATAATCCTCCCCTGTGTGGTATATCTCATACCATACTAAGAGTATTTGACAACTAATGTGTTTATTTCTTTAAGTCCAATTGGTATTATCAGAGTTTTCAGTGAGGTGTGTGTGTTTCCTCTCCCTATATGATGCTGACCAATTATAATCAAGCAGCAGCACTCCCCCACCCCCAATCTCAGCATAGCTTTGTCAAGGTTCTCAATTAAGGATATAATGATAAAGCTCTAATCTTCTGCATAAATCAGTGTGTAGTGAGGGGCAGTGCAGCTGAGCTTAGCTGTGTCAAATTACAAACCCTTCCATCAGCTCTCCTGGTCAGTGAGTATATCAGTAATTAGATTTATGTGATCGCTCTGCACTAAGATCAGGGCTGTTATTATATTTAACATAGGAGCTTTTTTTCTGTACTTGTTGCTGCAGAGTGATTACAAGATGAGCACAACAGACCATAAGAGTGTTACTGATATGTGGAGCCCACTGGGACGGGATACTCAGTACCGGACCGGGGTATCACGGGGGTTATCACGGTGGTCTTGGTCTGGACCGTGTTGTGAGCCCACAAGTAAAGGGGGGTATTTACAGGGGATAAAGTCGTGATGCCACCCGTGGTATGTGGTCAGGGTGACCACCGCTGCTGCAGAACCTCCGGGGATGATGGATGGCAGCCTGTGATGTGACGGCTCTCCACGGGCAGAGCCTGGTCCCCGTGGCAGTGGTGATGAAAACAGTTTGTGAGGGAGAGTAGGGCTCAAGCGCAAGGATTACACAGACTCATGGTTTTGTAGTTTTCCAAGTCTTTACTGTAAATGACATTCAGCAGAGTACTGTCCACGGAGTCTGTACCGGGGCCGGGTTGCTTTCCACCCTGTCCGGGTCCTTGGCTTCCTACTCCTTGACTGTGTGTGTGTGGCACTGCTGCCACTTTAGCTATGCTGCCGGCCCTGTCTCCCCTCACGGGTACCAACTTGCTAGGCAACTTGAGTCTTATGTTTACATTCCTGACCCCGCCGTGTTGCTTCGCTGTTGTACAGTGAAGATGTGGGATCTTGACTCATCTGATGTTCACTGTGCTGTTTGTGTCAGGCACAGCACTCCTCTGGGGTGAGTTTAGGGTAACTCGGTGTCCCAGGTGTGTTCCTCTGCTTCTCCTTTTTCTCAGACCCTGGCTCAGCCTGGAACTGGACAGTGGACCGTGGGGTGAGACTAACACAGCTCTTTTACACCCAGGTCCTTTCTTCCCTCAGTGCTCCCCCGCACTGAACTAACTGCCTCTTCCTCTCCACACCAGAATATATATGGAAGCAGCTTTAGCTCCCCCTTCTGGCCTGGAGGCGCTAGTGTAGTGTTGTGGGTTGTGTGGGGAGTTAACCGTTTGTGGTGTTACTGTGGCACATGAACCCTGGGGTGCCACAGATACATCTGTTGGGGAGTAACATTACATAAGAACTGACTGAGCTATGAAAGCTGAAAGAAAGGTTTGCAATGTGATGCAACTAATTTCAGCCACCTTGTCCCTCTACCACGGTGATTTTATTTGAAATGTGTTTGTTATCTACACTTTTTATTCATGCACCAGGTTAGACCAAGAGATCAAGGCTATCTGTCATATATCTCACACATTAAGGAATCTTCAATAAGCTACGGTGGGGGCATGTTTTTCTTTCTTTTGAGTGTTGCTTCCTGATTGTGATTGGTTATAGCATCATAATGGCAAAGAAGTACATACCTCGGTGTAAAACTCACTGAAAACACCCAGAAGGATTTATAAAAAAAATTATTCAGTAGGTACCAAATACTTTGTTTGCAAATATATCTGCAATGGAAAGGCAAAATAATAATAATAATAATAATAATAATAATAATAATAATAATAATAATAATAAATATTTATACAAACAATTTATTCTGCACTGCAGCCATTACGTTACGTTACCAAATCAATATGAAAAATTTGGTGAATGGTCAAATCACTTATTAAACTCAAGTAGAATTTCAATCTATATATTTTAAATAAGTGTAGCACCTGCTGTTGTGTCACAATTTTTTAAAAATATTTAGAAAACCATGTATCAATTTATTTATACAAATATTTGATACTTAGTGTTGGTATATCTCATAAAATCACCTTTAAGTTTGTGGGTGTCACATGAAAAAATGTAGAAAAGTTAAGAGTATGAATATTTTTTCAAGGTACTGTAAATATACCTATGTATTAACTCCTTTTGTTTTATCATGTTATCTCTGTAGATTGGAAAATATGATTAATGTAACATTAATTATCTCTTTAAGACACTGTGACCATACACTTAGTCTTCTAGTGTGGTAATAATAATAAATATTTTTATATATAGTTGTTTTTGTTGGAATAAGACCCAATTGCACTTTTTTATCCACAGCTTTTACTACTACTACTACTGCAACTACCTCTACTACTACTACTACTAGTACTACGCAACTAGTCTACACTACTTACTACTACTACTACTATCCTCTACTACTACTACTACTACTTCCTCTACTACTACTACTACTACTACCTCTACTACTACCTCTACCACTACTATTGCCACTACTACTACTACTACTACTACTACTATTACCTCCTCTACTACTACTACTACTACTACCTCTACTACTACCTCTACCACTACTACTACTACTACTATTACTACTACTTCTACCTCTACTACTACCTCTACCACTACTACTACTGCCACTACTACTACTGCTACTACCTCTACTACTACTACTACTACTACTTCCTCTACTACTACTACTACTACTACTACTACCTCTACTACTACCTCTACCACCACTACTACTGCCACTACTACTACTGCTACTACCTCTACTACTACTACCACTACTACTGCTACTACTACTTCCTCTACTACTACCTCTACATCTACTACTACTAATAATAATATAATAATAATACTTATCCTGTAAAATCCAAAAGATTAAAACACTTTATTCTGCTTCCACCCTAGTCTCCAAAGACCTCAATAGGCAGCAATAACCTAATAACTCAAAGGGGCAGATTTTCACAGTTTTTCTGAATGATGAATATAAAGGCAGTGAGCAGGAAAAAAGAAGTGGCTCAAAATTGGAGAATGAAGCATTATATATTAACGTTGTTATTTCTTGAATATTTGCTGGTTACACGGATTTATGTGAAGTGTGTTGACATTTCAGTGACCATTAGAGGAGCATCTACAGTACCTTAGTTATACATTTAGTATACCAATAGTAAGACCCTTTTTGTTTCTGTAAATTATTATTTTTTGAACTGGCATGTTTCCATCTACTTATGTCTCAGTTTTACAACTGTAAACCTGGTGTTTATTTTCATTCGATTGAAGGTAAAAAGAGACTGGGAGAGAAGGAACAGAAGAACAGATGGAGAAACAATATGGGATGTTATATTATGGGAACAAAAACAGCCAGAACCTATGAATTAAGACACAAGAAGTGAGTGTCTTCCTAGAATGTATGTTGTAGGCTCAGGTCCAATGTGACAGATGCCATTAATAGTTTCTTTGTACAACGATGCACAAAACATATGTCTATTAAAAATAAAAGTTAAAAAGACAAAAACATTGGAGCTACCTTGCTGTTAGGGAAATGAGATTTTATTTTGAAATGCTGTGCAATGTAAATCACAAGCAGCCAACAGTTTTACCTAATACCAACTAATTTCCTACAACGTCTGACATACTATGTACAATGATCAGTCATAACATTAGGATGTATTTGTCGGGCCCCACGGGACGGGGGTACTCGGTACCGGACCGGATGGTGCCGGGGAAGTCACGGGTGGCTTGGTCCGGACCGTGTCCCGGGCTCGGCAATAAAAGGGGGATTATTTACAGGGAATGTCACTCGTGACGCCACCCACTAAGTGCAGCCAGTGATGGGGCCGCCGCTGCTGCAGAACCTCCGGGGGTGATGGGATGGCAGCGGAGATGGTATAGTTCCAGTGGGAAGAACTGTGTCCCCCAGGGCAGTAAGGGTTAAGTCTATGGTGAGGTTGTAGCACACTTACTTGCAGACGCTGCAGGGATCTCTCCTCAGCGTTGGTGCTGACAGGCTGGAGCTGTGGCTCTGCAGGTGGAGGTCTCTCTGATGCAATCCTGTTAGGAGAGAATCACTTTCGTGCAGAGACACAAGGGAAGTAGTTCCAGGGTTTTCCAAAGCTTTACTCTTTGTTTCCTTCAAGCAAGTTACAGGTCATTTGCAGTTGTTACACAGTTCAAGCACAGTTCTCAATACACGGGTACATTCTCCCTCTCCGGGTTCCCTTTACTCTGCAGCCAGGCCTCTCTCTGTGACCCCTCACACAGTCTTTGGTGTCCTTTCCGGGCTGTCTACGGTCTCCGTCTGTACGGGTGGTGTGTGGTGCGCTGGACAGTATGGCGGTGACTCAAACCCCTCGTGGGCCCTCCTGGTTGTCACTGAGCTGCCTGTCCTTTGGGTTGGGGACCCTAACGTGAAGCTGTGGTCCCCCGTCGTGTTGATTGGGGATCCCGGGTAAACTGCGGTCGGGTCATTCCATGTCAAGTGAACCAATGCTTATTACCTCTATATTTTTAATTCTTTTGAGATTTTGTTATTTGATAATAGCATGTCAGACAATGCAAAATGTGAAGAGAAAAATTAAAAAAAAATTTTTTTTTTTTTTAAATGATTTTCATAGTTCGGAAAAAGTGCGAATTTCGCTGTTGCCTGCCTTTACGTTTCTCCTCATAACTAAGGCTAGGAATAAGATAGAGAGACAAAATAAACACCATTCTACTCAGAACTATACAGGCTTTCACCAGATATGTCACAAGAGGATCTTTGTTAATATTTTACCCGCAAAACTTTAAAATGCATTTCCGAAAAATCGGCGCGCTTTAAATATTTCAAAAACTGCCCATGTGTCTGCTTTGCTCTTAGCCACATCTGTACCAAATTTCAAGTTGGGATCGCGTTGGGATCATATTTTAAAATATTTTACTATTAATAGCGTCAATGGGTCATTCCATATCAAGTGATCTAAATATTAATATTTTTTTTTACCTGACGTCTTTAGATTTTTTTTATTTTTTTTCCTTTATGAAGTACTACTTTAGTTAATTACAAATTAAAAGTTTAGAATTTTTTTCTTCATCAGTTAATTTTTTACAGATTTTTAAAGTTTAAAAAAAGTGTGAATTTTGGCCTGGTATGACTTTACATTTTTTTTATCTTGGGCTAGAAATAAGATAGAGAAACAAAATAAACACCATTCTACTCAGAACTGTCCAGGCTTTCACCAGATATGTCACAAGAGTATATTTGTTAATTTTAATTTTTTACCCATGCGAACGCAAACGCAACATTTTGAAACGCATTTCCGAAAAAACGTTTTAATAAAAATTTTCCAAAACTGCCCATGTGTCTTTTATGCTCTTAGCCACATCTGTACCAAATTTCAAGTTGGGATCATGATGGGATCATATTTTAAAATATTTAACTATTATAGTGTCAATTCAAAAATCTTGAATTCAGATCTGTTCAACCTGTGGTCTAAAAGCGTGGGGTCTATATTTATCAAATCCATTATTTTTAAACATTACTGTATTATTTTGATATGTTACAGCTTAGAAGCAGGAGAGGACATATAGGAAAAAGCTTTGTTAGGGCTCAACCTGAGAAAGCACAGGGATAGACAGTGAATGCAGAGCAGATGATAGGCCAGCAGCTCTGTCAATCATGTTAAGTGTCTACCCACTGCATTCAGGAAGTAAGACAGCTCGTTCAGACCTTTCATGTCCTGACATGTCTGGACATCTTCACTCCTGAACAAACAATAGTCTGTACAAAGCCATCAAGGCTGTTTACTAAAATATGGGTGAGTAAATATATTAATAGTTTAATGCTTTTATTATTAAGGGCCAATACACACAGTGCTATTCTTAGGGATCATCATTCAGAAAAACAGCCCCATTGATTTCTATGGGGTTCACCACATGCAGTGTTTTTGGAAACACTCAAGAGTGAGTAAATCACTGCTTGAACAACTTTTTAATCGCTGCAATAAACGCAGCATTTATCATTTATATACAAAAAGCTGCCATTTTTTTTCACTAGCGATTAAAAAAACTAACGCATATGTGGTAAAAACGTGGTAGAAAAACAAGCTGCCAAAACTGCAGCGTGTATCTGCAGACAGAAAAAACTGTGCGTGCTAGCCCTAAAACTCACTTTATAGTAATACAGTTCTATCTCAAGTGTACTGTAAATCTTTATTTTTATTACCTATCTTCCTTACTTAATATTAACTGTATTTTTCCCACACAGCAATGGCTGCTACTTTTCAAGAAACAGCATTTTATGATAGACACTGTTGCAATCCTTTTGAAAAAATATGAATATGATTGGCGCTGGTGGCTGGCTACTGTACTCTCCAAAGATTGTGAAAATGAAGAAGTAGAATTGACTTTATTGCATCCTTCTGGTCCAGCGTCATCCTTTGTGTATCCAAGAAAGCCAGACATTTTAAAAGTGCACAAAAATCAGATATTAACTCAGGCGGAGCCTAACACCGTGACAGGCCGGACATACTCTTTGACACACAAGGAAATGGCGATTGCTAGTAAGCGTTTATGGACAAGATTACATTTCACCCACTAGAAGGGACAAATTGATAAAATGCCACTTTAAAAACATACTATTAATTGTTTGATTAGTTCATAATTTATAGAACGATGATTTAACTACTGTACTATTCTTATTAAACACTTCATAAATCACATGTTTAGTGATGGAATAGAAAACAAATTTATATGTATAAATTGGGGCAGGGCCGTATCTGGGAGGGACTGGGGGTGCATTTGCACCGGGCGCAAGCAGGCAGGGGGCGCTGTCAAGCCTCCTGCTGCAGCGCCTGAGGAGTCTCCCCCACGGCCGCATATTGCGCCCTTCCCCCCGCTGTGGGAGTCGGCTATTCTCTCTTCCGCGGTCAGCTGACCGCGGGAGCAGAGACTCGGCGGCCGCCGGCTCCTGCAGTCGATGTACAGGCATCTATCAGACGCCTGTACCATGGAAGCAGCGTCTTCAGCCGCTGCCGCCCTGTTTCTCGCACTTCCGGGTCCTCAGCTCAGTCAGCTGCGTGATCAGATCACCTGACCATGCTGCTGACGTCACAGCAGAGGCACCGAGTCAGAATGCTGAAGACCGCTCCAGGAACAGAGCAGTAATGTAATTAGGAGAAGGGGAACAGAGTGGGGGGAGCGTGAGAGCAACAAATTGGGGGTTGTGAGCTGAAAACTGGGGAAAGGGGGGGGGCATGAGCATACTTTGGGGGGAGTGTGAGCAGGAAACTGGGGGGTGGGGGGGGAATGTGGGCAGCAAACTGGGGGGGAGAGTGTGAGTAGGAAACTGGGGAGGGGTTTGTGTGAGCAGCAAATTGGAGTGAGAGGGTGAGGGGAGTATGAGGAGTAAACGGGGGAGATGATGGTGGGAGAATATGTGATCCAAACTGGGGGGACAGCGAGGGGGCAGTATATGTGAGCCAAACAAGGGGGAACAGGGAGGGGGCCATATATTTGAGCCAAACTGGGGGGGAGAGGGTGGGGGGAGAATATGTGGACCAAACTGGGGGGAGAGAGTGGGGAGAATAAATGTGAACCAAAGGGAGGAGGGGGGGGGGGCGCCAAACTGAAGACTTGCCCGGGTGCCAGAAAACCTAGATACACCTCTGAATAGGGGTTAACATTTTTGATTCTTTTAATCTTGTTTAATCAAACTTGAGGATATGATCACCTTTCTTCTTTTGGTTTGTTCAATACATTCAAGTTGAAAATACTGAGCGTTGTGTTCTGATGATTAAGATGTATTTATCCTGGCACTTATGGGATTTGTTTTTTGTGTTTCTTTTTTGTTGCATATAAATGTTTTATTCAATAAGTTGTGATAACTCATACAACCATAAGATAAAAAATATATAAATTTGACAGGTCCCAAGTTGAATCTCTGCACAAATATAACCAAGAACACAATCAGTCATTTTTTCACAATTGCCCGTCAATAGTTTGAATTTGATATAAAGAAACATAGTCTTGTAACATATCAAATGAAAGCTGTTACCGTTCTGAGTAAAATGATGCCTCTCCCACTTCATTATCTTATTTCTAGCCTGACATAAAAAAAATGTAAAGTCATACCAGGCCAAAATTCACACTTTTTTTAAACTTTCAAAATCTGTAAAAAATTAACTGATGAAGAAAAAAATTCTAAACTTTTAATTTGTAATTAACTAAAATTGTACTTCATAAAGGGAAAAAAAAAAAAAATCTAAAGACGTCAGGTAAAAAAAAATATTAATATTTAGATCACTTGATATAGAATGACCCATTGACGCTATTAATATTAAAATATTTTAAAATATGATCCCATCGCGATCCCAACTTGAAATTTGGTACAGATGTGGCTAAGAGCACAGCAGACACATGGGCAGTTTTTAAAATATTTAAAGCGCGCCAATTTTTCGGAAATGCGTTTTAAAGTTTTGCGCTTGCGATCACATGGGTAAAATATTAACAAACATACTCTTGTGACATATCTGGTGAAAGCCTGCACATTTCTGAGTAGATTGGTGTTTATTTTGTTTCTCTATCTTATTTCTAGCCCGAGATATGATAGAAACTGTAAAGCCATACCAGGGCAAAATTCGCACTTTTTTAAAACTTTAAAAATCTGTAAAAAATTAACTGATAAAGAAAAAAACTCAAAACTTTTTT
The DNA here is from genome assembly GCA_033576535.1 of Allobates femoralis. Classification (NCBI taxonomy): domain Eukaryota; kingdom Metazoa; phylum Chordata; class Amphibia; order Anura; family Aromobatidae; genus Allobates; species Allobates femoralis. The sequence continues at coordinate 69,445,165 of JARQOC010000002.1, read as the reverse complement.
TTTGTAATTAACTAAAGTTGTTTTTCATATAGAAAGAAAATAAAAAAAAATCTGAGGACGTCAGGGAAAAAATATATTCATTTTTGGATCACTTGACATGGAATGACCCGGTCCCCTCTAGAGCCGACACTCTACTCAGCCCAGCCTCCAGCAGTCCTCAGCACGAGGCTCTACCAGGCTCTCTCCTTTCTGTTTCTCTCGGTATATAGGAGGGCTACTCCGCCTGCAGTCAGTGGCTTTAGCTGCTGTCTAGGGAATGGGTTCCACCGTCCCTCTCTGTTCTGTCACACTCCTGGTGGCATCAGCGTCGGATGGGCTTTCTCTCCCCTCTGGCTCACACTGGCTCAGTACGGATTCTGCGCTCTTAGCCTTGCACTCACAGGACGTGTACTTGTCTTTCTGTCTTTGCAGCTCGGCACCCTGGGCCTACTTCTGGGTCTTTACAGCTCGGCTCACTCCAGCCTACTAACTTCCTTCACTCCTCCCCCTCACTATATAATGTCAAGTCACCCGACTATGGTTGTGCCCAACCCACTCCTCTGATCCACCACCCCTCAATCTCATAGAGTATCTAATCTGAGGGCTGGATGTTAACTCCTTCTACACGTGGGTTGTGTGGGCTGTGAGGGTGTTGGTGTGCAACAAGTGTCCTACCTGCCTTGCTGCAGTTCCCTTTTGTGGCCTCCTGGACGCAGGGGCGCCACATATTCTAATGTTGTGCAGTCTCACCTTCTACCGCAAAAACAGGTCTTATCCAATAGGGCATGAAATTCCCAAGCTTTCTAAGCGTCCTGTGATACCTGCACCAAGACCTTAGTAACAGATTTTTAAGGGAACCTTTCAGCAGGATCTTGTACCCCAAACTGATATGAGGTTTCTTAGGTCACTGTGATGCAGAATAAATCCATAATTATGTTTTATCAATCCTTGATTCCATTAGAGAAAGATTCCTATTTCAGTATTTAGCTAATGAGTGACAAGTGCTGGTTGCTTGGCCCTTCACTTACAGCTCTCAAATCACTTTACCATATGACAATGTCTGTGTGAGATCTTGGGCAGGGGAATAAGCCATAAAGAAGAGTGACCTGTTAATTAATGACAGGAGGCCAGTGGCAGGAGAGAAATTCTGGAGAGCTGTAATTACAAGGCCAGGTCAACTATATGAGTACTTGCCGCAAATTTGATATATTAGCTCAGATCCTTTGGAGATTCAATTTGCGTCAATCCAACTAAATGGCAGTCACCTGGCTAATATTTTCCAGCAAACTGACGATTTTAATAAGCTAAAGAAAAATTAACTATAAACTATAATACTCACCTCTTTACGACCCTCCCCATACCTGTCCCACTGCAGCTAGTCCCCCAAACAGGTCTTCTTCTGCCTTACCTTCTGGGCACTTTTGAGACTTCTCTTTTCTGGAGCTGCTGAAGACTAGGCACTACTCAGTCATACAGGCAACAAAATATGTCATTAACATCAATGACAAGCATTGTGCTCCATGCTCCATGTAACTATATGGGGTCTACTACTCAGTAGTGCAAGATGAGAGAAGATCCAGAAGCAGAAGGAAGGGGAAGAAATGAGAAGAAAAACCTTACGATTAATAGAAAGATTTATAGTTGTCAAAAATCAATGGCTTAAATTACCTCTAACTTGAACAAGGTAGTCACTAGGTCAAGTCAAACGCTCTTAAAGGGGATATATCACAAGATGAAAACACAACAAAAAAAAACAAAAAAAGAAAAAAAAAATTATTACTTTGACCATAAATGCAAAAATATCACTCTTTGATGTAATTTTATCCCCTTTTAGCCTCCTTACTACTATGAAATCTTTGTCCCTACTCTTCCAATGAAAGGGGAAAACCATGTAATTTGTGTTTAATAGGCAACATAAGTTTCCATGAGTGAACTGTGTTCAGCATCTGGATACCCCTCACTGCGTATCTTCCTCAACATTCCAGCAAGGAAAAGAGTTCCTATCTGTATGAGGATTTATTCAACCTACGTGCTGTGGCGACTAGTGATGATCGAGAAGCGAAGTGTGCTTTGTAATACTCGTGTATTCATCCTAATAGCGATTCGAACGTTAGTCAACTAGTGATTGGCTCCACCCACACACATCCAGCCATAAAACAAGCCTTTCTGGGGCAGGACAGGAGGGTGAGCTTTTTAGCATTTCTACTTCATAAAACACCTTGCCGTGCCCCCCAGAGTGACCTAACATTCAATCTGATCTCACTGGGGTGCCGACTCCCTTTGTGCACTGAAGGGAGCTGTGAATTTGTGTCAGCTCGATAATGATCGGACATATCACTCACTAGCACCAGCGATACTCACTGAGTAACGAGTATCATGAATACTGTACTATCCGAGGGAGTAGCGAATAGATTACACTCGCTCAAACTAGTGGCAACGTTTCTATGGTGAACCGCCTTGATCCAGTTTTATCCAAACTTTATGGCTGGATAAAGGTGGGTAACCACTGAAATGTCGCCACGCCATATAGGCTTAATAAATCCTCACTTCTTTTAAATTTTGGAGTGCTGCATCTACTTTTTACTTTCTACAGTGTGTACGGAAAGTATTCAGACCCCTTTAAATTTATCACTCTTTGTGTCATTGCAGCCATTTGGTAAATTCAAAAAGTTAATTTACTTACTCAGTAATGCACACTCTGCACCCCATCTTGACAGAGAATGTGGAAATGTGGAATTTTTTGCAAATTTATAATAAAAGTAAAACTGAAATATCACATGGTCATAAGTATTTAGTATTGAGCAGAAGCATCCTTTTGAGTTAGTACAGCCATGACTCTTCATGGGAATGATGCAACAAGTTTTTCACACGTGGATTTGGGAATCCTTGGCCTTTCTTCCTTGCAGATCCTCTCCAGTTACGTCAGGTTGGATGATGAACATTGGTGGACAGCCATTTTCAGGCTTCTCCAGAGATGCTCAATTGAGTTTAGATCAGGGCTCTGACCGGGCCAGTCAAGAATGGTCACGGAGTTGTTCTGAAGCCATTCCTTTGTTATTTTAGCTGTGAGCTTAGGGTCATTGTCTTGTTAGTGGGTGAACCTTTGGCTAAGTCTAAGGTCCAGAGCACTCTGGAAGAGGTTTTCATCCAGGATATATCTGTACTTAGTCACATTCATGTTTCCTTCAATTGCAACCAGTAGTCCTGTCCCTGCAGCTGACAACCCCCCCTATAGCATGATGCTGCCACCACCATATTTCACTGTTGGGATTGTATTCGGCAGGTGATGAGCAGTGCCTAGTTTTCTCTACACATACCGCTTAGAATTATCACAAAAAAGTTCTCTCTTCATCCCATCAGACCAGAGAATCTTATTTCTCATAGTCTGTGAGTCCTTCCTGTGTTTTTTTGCAAACTCTATGCGGGCTTTCATATGTCTTGCACTGAGGAGAGGCTTCCGTAGGGCCACTCTGCCATAAAGGTCTGACTAGTAGAGAGCTGCAGTGATAGTTGACTTTGTGGAACTTTCTCCCATCTCCCTACTGCATCTCTATAGCTCAGACACAGTGATCTTGGGGTTCTTCTTTACCTCTCTCACCAAGGCTCTTCTCCCACAATTGCTCAATTTGGCTGGATGGCCAGGTCTAGGAAGACTTCTGGTTGTCCCAAATGTCTTCCATTTAAGTATTATGGAAGCCAATGTGCTCACAGGAACCTTGAGTACTGCAGAAATCCTTTTGTAACCTTGGCCAGATTTGTGGCTTGCCAAAATTATGTCTCTGAGTTCCTTTGGCAGTTCCTTTGACCTCATGATTCTCATTTGGTCTGCCATTCACTGTAAGCTTCAAATATCTGAAAGTGAGAGACAAACAGAGCGCAATGGGTCTTATCATTTAAGGGACAATTAATTCCCTTCAATGGCATGTGCTCACCTGGGCCAATTGTGTTAACCCACAACTGATGTATGCGCTTGTACAGCTGCCGCTGGATCAGCACTCCCATGTGCAACGTGACATGTATACAGAAATCCAAGGAATAGTGCTTCCACAATCCACGTTGCTGTTAAGGAAAAGAGGACCACACAAGATCTTGATGTGATGGTGTTTATTACCAACGCATTTCGGGGCTGGCCCAGCTCCTTCATCAAGGGTACAAAACGTCTAATAGAATAAAGCAAGTATGAACAGTTACTAGCTGCTATGACTGCATGATACACAATTAAAATAATATAGTAACATTATGAATGGGCTAAGATGTATGCAAACATTGACTATATAACATTTAGGCAGCAGAGTGTGTATATTACATATATTCAATTAAACAGATTTCTTCTTTAACTTTTTTTTTACTTTTACACTTATTTTATACTATGGAATAGGATCTCACACACATTATGATTGATTGGCAAACTTGAGGACTAGTGATGAGCCAATACCGTAATATTTGCACTCGCTATACTCGTAACAAGTAGATTTTAATACTCGCGTACTCATCCGAATAGCAAGTCCAATGTAAGTCAATGAGTGATAGGTTCCGCCCACACATCTGGCCATAAAATGAGTCTTTCCGGGACAGGGCTGGAGGGTGGGCTTTTTCAAATTTTCCCCCCATAGAATGCCTTGCTATGCCCCCCAGAGAGAGCCTACCATTCAATCTGCTCTCACTGGGGGGCCGACTTCCTTTGTGTACTGAAGGGAACTGTCAATTTGTGTGAGATCAATAATGATCGACAAATCACTCACAAGAACCAGCGATACTCGCCGAGTAACAAGTATTGTGAATACTGTACTAGTAGCGAATAGGAACGATTACACTCGATCATCACTAGTGAGGACACATACTCTACCAGCAGAGAGCGCTGCCTGAGAGAGAGTCTAACTTGGCCATGAAAGCATAAAAATAAGCAACGACATGGAATTATTACATGAAAATAAGACAATGGAAACATTTGTACAAGAAAATGTAAAATGAAAAACATTACGGGTCCTTTGGGAGCAGCCGTTATCCAGACCCATGCTCAGCAAAATGTTGGCTTTGAAGGTTCCTGTTTGCATATAAATGCAAATGTTGTTGTTTGCAATGATCAAACATACTAAAGTTAGAATAAACTGGTGATATTCCTATGTGTAGCTAGACAGCAATGCATAACGCACCATGAAAGATTCCTTTGTGTTACAAGCCAATAGAGAGTGAACTAATGGCGAGAAACAGCTGTGTATAACATTTTTCACTTGTCCTATGCAGTAATTAATATTCAGTCAGCATGATTTATAGTAAGGACACGAAAATACAAAGCCAGACAAAGATTCACATACATACTGGGTTATATACTGCGCATAAACAGATGAGGTCAGTATTGCAGTAGTGCATAATGTACAAGGCCTTATATGCTTTTGCATCAACAGCTATGGATGTTCATTTATTTCAGCACAGAATCACAGGCCTCTTATACATTATATATATATATATATTATATATATATAATTTATGTACATATATTTACAGAATATGTATCTATTGCACAAAAAGCAAAAAAAAAGCAGTCCTGCAAGTCACTGAAAAAATAATTGTTAAATGTATAATATAAAATAGTCTTCACATATTATAGGATATAGTAATATTTTATATATTACCATGTGACATTAAAGATATCATAGAACTTACCTGTTGTTAATAGTTTATCTGTTGTTTTGGTTATGGGGGATTAACAATGGGACACCCACAGATCATTGCTAAAGTATAAGAAAACTTGAACTTGAATATATACATTTTGAGTTACATTATTATTTTTCGTTCAGACTATACTTATAAATGTGAAGTTCTTAGTTGTTGTTTGGAGCACTTCTTGCCTTGGAAGTGTCTTTTAAAGTGCACCTTTCACCAGTTCTGGGGGTTCTAAACCATGCCCACCACCAGAGCCGTAACAATCGCGGTCGCGGCTGCGACAGGGCTCGAGCCAGTAAGGAGCCTGTGCTGGCAGCTGCCCCATTTGTCCACCGATCCCACCGCCCACTTCACAATGGATGTGCGTCTCCGAGGATGCACATCCACATGACCCCGTCAGCAAACGCAATGGCGCTTTGAGGCCCATGTGCTTGGGGGAGGGTGGAGGATGGAGTCTCCTTCTTCCAACTACTGCTGGCCCTGCCCCTCCCTCGCTTCCTCTTACTAGACAGGTTTCCTTGTGTGTTCCACTGTGGAATGCATACATCAGGCTGGTGCCACCTCCTCCACAATAGCAGGTGGCACTTCCTGCTTTACGTGTTCCACAATGGAGCACACACCAACACCGCAGCCTCCTGAGACTTCAGTAATGGAGGCCAGAGCAGTGGGGGAATGGGGAGAGGTAAGTACAGATTTATTTTTTTGAGTAGCATAGTTTTTAAGGTTGAAGGAAGACTTTAAGTCCATCTAGTTCAGTGTTTCTCAACTCCAGTCCTCAGGACCCACTAACATGCCATGTTTTCAGGATTTCATTAGTATTGCACAGGTGTTATCTCCTTTGCAGATGATTAAACTAACACTTATGCAATGCCAAAAAAATCCTGAAGACATGACATGTTAGTGGGTCCTGAGGACTGGAGTTGAGAAACACTGATCTAGTTCAACCCATAGCCTAACATGTTGATCCAGAGGAAGGTAAAAAAAAAACCATGTGGCAACACTAAGCTCCACTTTGGGGGAAAAAATTCCTTCCTGACTCCAGATACGGCAATCAGACTAATTCCCTGGATCAACGCCCTATCAAGAATCTAGTATATATAATCGTTAATATTATACTTTTCAAAAAAGGCATCCAGGCCCTTCTTAAATGTTAGTAGTGAGTCACTCATTACAACATCATGTGGCAGAGAGTTCCATAGTGTCACTGCTCTTACAGTAAAGAATCCGCGTCTGTGATTATGATTAAACCTTCTTTCCTCCAGACGTAGAGGATGCCCCCTTGTCCCCGTCTCAGACCTGAGAGTAAAGAGATCATTAGAAAGGTCTCTGTACTGTCCCCTCATATATTTATACTTTATTATAAGATCCCCCTAAGCCTTCATTTTTCCAAGCTAAATAACCCCAAGTTTAATAATCTGTCTTGGTATTGCAGACCCCTTAGTCCTCTAATGACTTTTGTCGCTCTTCTCTGGACCCGCTCTAGTTCAGCTATGTCTTTCTTATACACTGGAGACCAGAATTGTACACATTATTCTAAGTGTGGTCGCACTAGTGACTTGTATAGAGGTAAAATTATGTTCTCCTCATGAGCATCTATGCTTGTTTTAACCCCTTCAGGACCCAGCATATTTTGACCCTCAAGACCTTGGCATTTTTGTCAATTCTGACCAGTGTCCATTTATGAGGTTATAACTCTGGAACGAGTCAACGGATCCTAGTGATTCTGAAATTGTTTTTTTCGTGACATATTGGGCTTCATGATAGTAGTAAATTTAGGTCAATGATTTTTGCGTTTATTTGAGAAAAAATTAAAAATTTGGCAAAAACTTTGAAAATTTAGCAATTTTCACATTTTTTATTTTTATAACGCTAAACCAGAGAGGTATGTGACACAAAATAGTTAATAAATAACATTTCCCACATGTCTACTTCACATCAGCACAATTTAAAATTTACAAAACCATTTTTTTAGTGACCACATCACATTTGAAGTCTCTTTGAGGGGTGAACATGACATAAAACACCCAAATGTGACACCATTCCAAAAACTGCACCCCTCAAGCTACTCAAAACTACATACAAGAAATTTATTTACCCTTCAGGTGCTTTGCAGGAACTAAAGCAACGAGGAAGGAAAAATTGGAAGAACAAAAATGTTCTTTTAGCCTCAATTCTTTCATTTTCACATGGGAAACAGGATAAAATGGATCCTAAAATTTGTTGGGCAATTTCTCCTGAGTACACCGATATCTCATATGTTGTCATAGACCACTGTTTGGGCGTACGGCAGGACTCAGAAGTGAAGGAGCGCAATTTGACTTTTGGAGCTAATTTTCTATTCAAAAAGTGAAATGGGGCTCCTTCACTTGGTGGCAATGATCTGTTATACAGTGCACCATTACTATGATCCCAGAGACTACAACAAAAGGAAACTTGATCCCTTGTTGCACCCATCCATCCACCCATGCATTCATCCATCCATGCACCCATCCATGCACGCATGCACACATCCATCCATGCACATAACCATTCACGCATGCACACATCCATGCATGCACCCATCCATGCATGCACCCATCCACGCATGCACACATCCATCTATGCCCCCATCCACGCATGCACCCATCCACGCATGCACTCATCCATGCATGCACCCATCCACGCATGCACACATCCACGCATGTACACATCCATCTGAACACACATCCATGCATGCACACATCCACGCAATCATACATGCACGCAATCATCCGCGCACACACAAATCTACGCACGCACACATCCACGCACGCATCTATCCATGCATACATCCACAAATGCACACATACATCCACGCACGCACACATCTACGCACGCAGACATCCAAACACGCACACATCTACACATGCACACATCCACGCATGCACACATCCACACATGCACGCAATCATACATGCACGCAATCATCCACGCACACACACATCTACGTACGCACACATCCACGCACGCACACATCTATCCATGCATACATCCACAAATGCACACATAGATCTACGCACGCACACATCTACGCACGCAGACATCCAAAAACGCAGACATCCACACATGCACACATCCACGCACGTGCACATCCATCCATGCACACATCCATGCATGCACGCATCCACACACGCACGCACACCTACATCCACACACACAGACATCCATGCATGCACACATCCACACACACACAAACACATCCATGCATGCAGACAACCACGCATGCAGAGACTTCCACACACGCAGACATCCACGCATGCACACATCCACACACGCAGACATCCACACATGCAGACATCCACACATGCACATATCCATGCACTCATCCACACAGGCACACATCCATCCATGCACACACACATCCATCCATGCAATATCGATGCATGCACTCATCCACACAGGCACACATCCATCAATGCATGCACACATCCATCACATCACACGTCCATGCACCCATGCATGCACCCATCCATCCACCCATGCAACCATCCATCCATCCACCCATACATGCACCCATCCATCCACCCATGAACCCATCCATCCATTCACCCATGCAGAAATGCATGCACCCATGCATTCACCATGCACCCATCAATACACTCATGCACCCATCCATCCATTCATTTATTCATACTTACCTCATCCACTGATGAGGAGGAGGAGCCCAGAAGAGGAGGAAGGGACTACACCGCAGCAGAGAAGGCTGACCGGCGGGTGCACGGCGGGTGCAGCCCGCCGGGAGAGATGGGGGGGACAGGACACAGGGGGGGCTGGAGGTGGGGGGGCACAGATGAGCAGGGAGGGGGCTGATGAGGCTGACTGGCAGGTGCAGCCCACCTGCAGATAGATAAGGATGGGGGCGCGGATGGGAGGGGGAGGGCACCCACAGATCTGCCCCTCCTCCGGATTCACTCTGATCGGCAGTTTCACTTTGAACTGCCAATGAGAGCGATTTTAGCCACAGGGGGCTAAGCCCCGGGCTAAACTATAGGTCCTTGCAATCCTGCAGCTCTGGTGACTTGTCAATGAGCCAGTCACTGGAGCTGCAAGGCTGCAAAGAAACCATGATGTTATAGAGATGTCATGGTTCGGGAACGCACCGACTTTCATGACGTCTCTATAATGTCAAAGGTCGGGAAGGGTTTAATGCATCCCATTATTTTATTTGCCTTTGCAGCAGCTGCCTGACACTGGCCACTAAATGTGAGTTTGCCATCTACCCATGCACCCAGGTCTTTTTCAGTGACAGTTTTTCCCAGTGTTTTACAATTAAGCACATAATTATACCTTCTATTTCCTCTGCTCAAGTGCATGACCTTACATTTATCCCCATTAAAGCTCATTTGCTATTTATCAGCCCAAGCTTCTAGTTTACATAACTTCTCCTGTAATATAAAATTGTCCTCCTCTGTATTAATTACCCTGTAGAGTTTAGTGTCATCTGCAAATATTGAGATTCTAGTCTGTATACCCATTACAAGGTCATTAATAAAACTGTTAAAAAGAAGCGGGCCCAATACTGACCCCTGTGGTACCCCAATGTTAACTGTGACCCATTCTGAGTGTGTTTCATTAATAACCACCCTTTGTTTCCTATCACTAAGCCAGTTCTTAAGCAACTTATATATACTTTCCCCTATCCCCATTGCTCTCATTTTATGTATCAACCTTTTGTGTGGCACTGTATCAAAAGCTTTTGAAAAGTCCATATACACCATGTCCACTGCATTTTTTTGGTCCAGTCCAGAACTTACCTCTTCATAGAAGCTTATCAGATTAGTTTGAAATGAATGGTCCCTCGTAAACCCATGTTGATATTGGGCCATGAGGTTCTTTTATCTCTAAAGGTACCTTTATACGCCGCTACAGCCGGGTGGAAACAACCGGGTAGATCACAGAAATGTATCTTGCACCGCCAAATCAACCCGAGGTAGCGGCGTGTAAAGACGGTTGTTTCCACCCGTCACTTGCGGCACCTGTTTCAGAGCAGTGCTCTAAAACAGGTTGATTTCAACCCGATGGTAGCGGCCTATAGAAGCGTGTAAATAAGGAACAAGAGGGTTGTTTCGACACCTTGCTATCTACCTGGGGCGTGACACAGGCTCCGGGAAACCAGCTCCCTTCAGCGATCATTGGAGGAAGCTCCTGCGTTACGATTGGTAGTCGCTGCATAGGGCGGCATATTTAAGGAGCTGACCAGTCACACTACACAAATGCTCGAGCGTCATGTATTAGTCAGCCTCCTATGCTGGCTGCCCAATCATGATGCTATGGCTTTGTCCTATCAGCGTACGAAATTCTCGTAATCCACAACTCTGTCACGCCTATGTGTTGTCCCTGCTGCACCAGGTCCTCCCAGATTACCTTCTGTTACGGCGTGTAAATGAGGTAAGGTGCTCTACAGAAGGTAACTTTAGGCGCCCGGCGGTGCATCCAGAGATAGATTCAACCTTCTGTAGTGCACCTTATAGCGGCGTGTAAAGACGATGCGGGTACCGTTTGTAACCGTTTGTGCGTGCTCGTGCACGTGAAGCACCCGGTTGTTTCCACCATCCTGTAGCGGCGTGTAAAGGTACCTTTAGAAAACCCTCTAGCATTTTACCCACAGTACAGGTTAAGCTTACTGGCCTATAATTTCCAAGTTCAGTTTCTGTCCCCTTTTTGAATATTGGCACTACATTTGCAATATAACAGTCCTGTGGTACAGACCCTGTTATTATGGAATCTTTAAATATTAAAAATAATGGTCTATCTACTTAATTCCTGCAGTACTCCGGGGTGTATTCCATCCGGGCCCGAGGACTTGTCAACTTTAGTGCTTTTTAGATGGTGCCGTACTTCCTGCTTTGGTTAATCAGGTGACATTTAATGGAGATTTTTTGTTATCACTGATCATGTTGTCTATCATGGGATTTTCTTGTGTAAATACTGTTAGTAAAAAGTCATTTAGCAGATTGGCTTTTTCCTCATCCTCATTCACTATTTCACCTAGACTATTTTTAATGGGGCCAACACAATCATATCTTAGTTTCTTACTATTTATGTAGTTAAAGAATATTTTGGATTTTTTTTTACTTTCTCTGGCAATGAGTCTCTCTGTCTCAATTATTGCTGCCTTGATTTGCTTTTTACAGATGTTATTTAATTTTATGTATTTATTTAATGCCTCATCACTACTTACTTGCTTTAATTCCCTAAATGCTTTCTTTTTGTCACTTATTGCACCCCATACAGCTTTATTTAGCCCTAGTGGTTTCCTCCTGTTTCTAGCATGTTTATTCCCATCGGGTATATATTGTGCACAGGTCCTATTCAGGATGCTAGTAAATGTCTCCCATTTGCTTTGTGTACTTTTATGTCTCAGGACATCGTCCCAGTTTATTTCACTATGATCATCTCTCAACCGTTGGGAATTTGCCTTCCTGAAGTTTAGTGTCCTTGTAGGCCCTCTACTACACATCTTATTAAAGGATACATGAAAACGTATTCTTTTGTGATCACTATTACCCAAGTGACCACCAACCCGTATATTTGATATGTGGTCTGGCCTGTTGGTTAATATTATGGGGCTGCACTATATGAGGCTGCACTATATGGAGAGAGGAAGCTACATTATATGAGGCTGCACTATATGGAGAGATGAGGCTGCACTATATGAGGCTTCACTATATGGAGAGGGGAGGCTGCATTATATGAGGATGCATTATATTGAGAGATGAGGCTGCACTATATGAGGCTTCACTATATGGAGAGATGGGGCTGCACTATATGAGACTGCACTATATGGAGAGAGAAGGCTGCACTATATGAGGCTGCACTATATGGAGAGATGGAGATGAGGCTGCACTATATGGAGAGATGGAGATGAGGCTGCACTATATGGAGAGATGAGGCTGCATTATATGAGGCTTCACGATATGGAGGATGAGGCTGCACTATACGAGGTTGCACTATATGGAAAGAGGAGGCTGCACTCTACGAGGCTTCACTATATGGAGAAGGAGGCTGCACTATATGAGGCTACACTGTATGGAGAGAGAAGGCTGCACAATTTGAGGCTGGACTATATGGAGAAATGAGGCTGCACTATATGGAGAGATGTTTCTCTTTGTTTACAGCCATTGACATGTCGCAGTGGTTAACTCGTGAGGGGCGGATAGAAATTGTGTTGATGTCTGATGAATGCAGTACCCGGTCATTGCAGCAGATTTCAATGCAAGACACCCTACGAGACCACCCGTCTCCCATGCTACAGTTATCAAACTGCTTGCCAAATTTCGTGAAACAGGTTCAGTGTTAGATTTGCCAAAATGTGGATGCAAGAAATCTGTCACTAATGAAGAAACATCAGTGGCTGTCCTAGCTTCATTCAGCAAGAGCCCATAGCGTAGCACTCGCCACATGTCACTGGAGAGTGGCATCAGTCAAATATCCCTTCAGCCGATATTAGCTACTCACAAATGGCACCCTTACAATATCCAGCTGCTGCAGCATCTCAATGAGGATGACCCAGATCGGTGCACTGAATTTGCAGAATGGGCAAAACAAAAATTGGAACAGGACCCTCAGTTTATACAGAATATTATGTTCAGTAATGAGGTAAATTTTTTTGTGAAAGGTGAAGTGAACAAACAAAACCACCGCTATTGGTCTGACACTAACCCACATTTCCAAGACTGTTGGAACACAAAAATTGATGATATGGTGTAGTATATGGGGTACAAAGATAGTGGGACGTGAGTTTTTCCACCAAGATGATGCACCACCACATTATGGGTGTCAGGTCTGAGCATTCCTACATGAGCAGTTTACTGGAAAGTGGATTGGTCGTCTTGGGCCAGTTGAATGGCCAATAAGGTCTCCCGATCTTATCCCCTTAGACTTTTATCTTTAGGGTAATCTGAAGGCAATTGTCTATGCTGTGAAGATATGAGATTGTTTCAGCATCTGAAACAATGGATACTAGAAGCCTGTGCTAGCATTTATTCTGTGGTGTTGCTATCAGTGTTTCAAGAGTGGGAGAAGAGGGTTGCATTGACAATCCAGCACAATGGGCAGCACTTTGAACATATTTTATAAGTGGTCATAAACTTGGAAATAACTCATGAAAGAATAAAGTTATATTAAATCCAAACACACCATTGTTTTTCTTATGAAATTCTCAATAAGTTTGATATGTCACATGACCCTCTTCCCATTGAAATAAATAAAGTTGGATCCAAAATGGCCGACTTCAAAATGGCTGCCATGGTCACCACCCATCTGGAAATGTTTTCCTTCTCCCATATACTAATATGCCAAAAACAGGAAGTTGATGTAGGTGTAACCATATAATGGTCCACCCTGTATATTGAGGACTGTGAGGCAGCATTATATGGAGGGCTATGAGGGTGTATTATACCATATGGAGGATAATGGCGTTGCATTATAACAATTGTATGACTATGTGGACTGCCTTATGAATGGGGGACAATGGGATGCATTGTAATACATAGAGGTCTGGGGGGGTACATTGTAATATATGGAGGAATATGGTTATGCATTATAATAATTGGAAAACTATGGTGGCGGAGAAAGACTATACATAACAGGACGGGGGATATACATAACATGATAAGGGACATATTTCACGATGAGGTACATTAATACATAATGAAGGAGAGAGGGGTCAATTCGTGGGTCTTTATAGGATTTAGAACGTTAAAAAGGGCCCATACAATTGACCTACGTGCACGTGCCCAGGTCTAAATTTCGCATCGGGGCCCATCAGACTCTAGTTACACCACTGCCCACCACCTTTAACATTATGTATCTGGGGTTCCTGTAACCCCGTTTATATCCCTAAATGTCCCCCTGCAAACATCAGAAAACAAGTTATATTCTGTCTTGTGCCATGTGCTAATTTCTGTTAAGGGTCATATGGAGGTCTGCATATTGTGGTCATCTCTGCCCCTTTCCATGGAAAACCCGCCCCTCCTGTGTGTATACAAATGAATGACAGCGACGTTATCCACACAATTCAAAAGTCTCGCATCTGCGCAGTGGTGCCTTATTAATGTGCCCTATTAATTCCAATGTGCGGGTGCGAGACTTTGGCCTCGCATCAGCCACACAGTGCCCAAAGTCTCGCTCCTGCGCAGTGAAATCACTGGCTCTTTAATTGGGCACAATGAGGCGCCACTGCTCTGGCGAAAAACTTGTGAATTGTGTGGATGACTTCGCTATGTCACTCACTTGTGTACACATAGGAGGGGCGGGTTTTCCATGTAGCAGGGTGGTGATGACCGCAATGTGCAGAACCCCATAGGACCCCTTAAGAGTAATACGCATACAGCGTAGGACATATTACAATTAGTTTTCTGAGGTATGCAGGATGACAGATGGAGATAGAAAGGGGTTTCAGGAACCTCAATTTCATCATGTTAAAGGTGGTGGGTAGGGTTTAGAAACACCAAAACTGGTGATGCATTCCTTTCAGTTACTTTTTTTGCCCCCAGTATCATCATGTGTTTATAAGGGATTGGTTCGGTCAAACTACACTGGTCAGTTTTTATGAAGAGGTCAGTTTCAAATTGGACCAAGAAAATGCAATGGACATGGTGTATATGGACTTTTCAAAAGCTTTTGATACAGTGCCACACAAAAGGTTGATACATAAAATGAGAACAATGGGGATAGGGGAAAATATGTGTAAGTGAGTTAAGAACTGGCTCAGTAATGGGAAGCAAAGGATTGTTATTAATGGAACACACTCAGAATGGGCCACAGTTAACATTGGGGTACCCACAGGGGTCAGTATTGGGCCTGCTTCTTTTTAACATATTTATTAATGACCTTGTAGGGGGAATACAGAGTAGAATCTCAATATTTGCAGATGACACTAAACTCTACAGGGTAATCAATACCGAGGAGGACAATTTTATATTACAAGAGGATTTATGTAAACTAGAAGCTTGGGTTGATAAATGGCAAATGAGCTTTAATGGGGATAAATGTAAGGTCATTCACTTGAACAGAGGAAATAAAATGTATAATTATGTGCGTAATTGTAAAACACTGGGCAAAACTATTACTGAAAAAGACCTGGGTGTATGGGTAGATGATAAACTCACATTTAGTGGCCAGTGTCAGGCAGCTGCTGCAAAGGCAAATAAAATAATGGGATGCATTAAAATTGGCATAGATGCTCACGAGGAGAACATAATTTTACCTCTATACAAGTCACTAATACGACCTCACTTAGAATACTGTGTACAATTATGGTCTCTGGTGTATAAGAAAGACATAGCTGAACTAGAGCGGGTCCAGAGAAGAGCGACCAAGGTTATTAGAGGACTGAGGGGTCTGCAATACCAAGACAGGATATTAAACTTGGGGTTATTTAGCTTGGAAAAACGAAGGCTTAGGGGTGATCTTATAATAATGTATAAATATATGAGGGGACAGTACAGAGAACTTTCTAATGATCTCTTTACTCTTAGGCCTGAGATGAGGACAACGGGGGCATCCTCTACGTCTGGAGGAAAGAAGGTTTAATCATAATCATAGACGCGGATTTTTAACTGTAAGAGCAGTGAGACTATGGAACTCTCTGCCACATGATATTGTAATGAGTGACTCACTACTAACATTTAAGAAGGGCCTGGATGCCTTTCTTGAAAACTATAATATTACCAGTTATACATACTAGATTCTTTGATGGGGCGTTGATCCAGGGAACTAGTCAGATTGCCGTATCTGGAGTCAGGAAGGAATTTTTTTCCCCAATGTGGAGCTTAGTGTTGCCGCATGGGTTTTTTTTTCCTTCCCCTGGATCAACATGTTAGGCTATGGGTTGAACTAGATGGACTTAAGGTCTTCCTTCAACCCTAAATATTATGGGACTATGAATCTATATCCTGCATTATTTGGGTTAAGTTCACATTTTCATTTGGAGGCTCCATCCCAAACTACCTAATTTTTACTGGAACAAACGATTCCACTTTACTTAATCTAACAGGAATGGAGGTTTGTGTCTGCTAATAAGGATAGGAATCTCTGGTTTTAACCCCTCAAGGTCCGGACAATATTTTTTGCGCTTTCGTTTTGTCCTCCTCTATTTTCAAGAGTCATAACTTTTTTCTATTTCCTTAGATATGGGTTTGTTTTTAGCGGGGTGAGTATTACTTTTGAAAGACACCATTCATTTTACCATGTAATTTTAAATCGAAAAAAAAAAATTGACGTGTGGCAAAATAGAAAAAAAAAGAAATTCTTCATTTGTTTTGGGGCTTTTATTTACAGTGTGCATTTTACTATAATCCGGACCAGGCAGTGAGATTCTCCAGGTCAGTATGATTACACTGATACTAAAAATGTATAGTTTTTGTTATATTTAAGCGGTGAAAGAAAAATGTAAAAATGTTGAAATAAATAATTTTGCTTGTCTCTTTCCTAGATCCGTAATGTTTTCATTTTTTTGGGATCCGGGGCAATGTGAGGGCTTGTTTATTGTGCCCCAAGCTGATGGTATTATGTTAGGGTATATACTATATTTTGATTAACAGTTGATACATTTTTTTCTGCTGCAAAGGTGGCCAGAATATTGCATTGTGGTGTTTTTTATTTTTTTCTTGGTGTGCTGTTTACCAGTCGGATTAATTTATTTAATATATTGATAAATAAGACATTTCTGAATGCAGCAATATAAACATTTTTTTTTCTTTGTTATTATTTTTTATTTTTAATTGGGCAAAAGGGAAGTGATTTGAATTTTTGTGTTTTTTTTATTTTTTTTCATATTTTTAGATTGTCTCCAGTGAAGAAGTATACAGACTCTAGTACCACCTATTAGAAGTAGCAACCCTAAAAGTAAAAAAAACTTTGCCTTTTAGGTTTGCCACTTCCAGTAGGAGGCAATAGAGTTAGGGTACCATTACACGTCGCAATATCATTCCGATATCGCATACAATTTCACGGGAGCGCGCACGTTTTCGGCACTTGTCCAAGATCGCATAGGAGATGTTACACAGGGAGATATCGGCAGGCAACGCAACTAGGCTGTTGTCCTCAACTTTTGTGCGCTGGGTATGAGGAACCCAGGGACCGATCATTAACATTGTAGTGAATAGGGGAAGTTGCAAACAAGATCGTAGTTGCGCTGTCACACAGCCCGATCCTGCCACATCGCAAATGCAATATTGTACGGTTGAAGGGCTTGCACAATCTTCTTGCAATATCGTACCTACGATTTTTTCGAGTCGCATTGCCCATTTACACGACACAACGCACCAAAGATATCAACTGCAACGACCACACCACGTGACTTTTTGTCGATGTTGCATTGCGATATCGCGACATGTAACAGTACCCTTAGTCTACTTTCTCGCTGCAGAGACAATATGAATATTTTCCAGAGGAGCATTGAGGATTTAAGTCTCTGTCTAGCAATACAAAGCTGACAAACCTTTTATTACCTAGTGTGCCAACACCACCAGGGCTGCAGTAGAGCCTGGTAAAGTGCACCTGATAATGGTGCTATGATGAATGCAACATATTCAGGGGCAGCTGTTATTCTCTAGCATTGGGGCCCTAAAACAATGGGCCCTCACCCCACTGAGAATACTAGTCGTCAGCTGTCTAGTTTTACTTTGGCTGGCAATTAATAATAAGGCAGAGCCCTATGCATTTTTTTTGCCAGTCAAGGTAGAAATAGGCAGCTGAGGGCAGCAGCTTGCAGCTGTCCTCTTTAACTGAGTTAGACTTCAAAATACTGCGAAGCCGTACACTTTTTTTTATAATTTATTAATTTCACACACTATGATGGCAGGTTGGTTGCCATACTTTAATGTGTATGGCAATCAAGCACAATCACTGTCCAGATTGTGGAAATGCAGTCTGATTGCAACAGCCAATCTCATAAAGTGTGAGCTTCTGTGATTAGCTGTTGCTGGTCAATGCATTGAATATGCCTGAAGCTTAATGGGCAACCCCGTAAGCAGCTGTGGGACACTGGTAAACTGTTCTAGCTATTCCTATCATCTTTCTATCTGTCCAATCTATTCTACCTTGTTCCTGTCTAGCTATTCCTATCATCTTTCTATCTGTCCAATCTATTCTACCTTGTTCCTGCATGGGAAAGACCAATGTCAATGTGCTGTCAGTGTACTGTGCAATTTTTTCATTGCACCCATTGACTTGCATTGGCGAGTCTCCCAGCAGACTCGCATCCACTCACAGCATGTTGCTATTCTTTTCTCATCTAGAATCTGCTTTCACTTATTTATTTACTTGGTCAGAATGCAATGTGAGGTTTTCTCACATTGCACTCATCCAATTTCAACGCCAATGTGTCCGAGCCCTTAGAGGCACATATTGACTTATTTAGTCACCTGACATGTGCAGGGAAAGATGTGGGCTTGGTGTGTGAGCCTGTATCAAAGGCAGGGTGATGACCTATTACGGACATAGTATGTCACGGGTCACTAAAGGGTTAAAGAAGTTGTGCAAACTTTTCAGCTTGGCTATCTCTTGCAGAGACAATAAGTGGTGGTAAAAACACTTTAATGCTTGTTTCTTTGCAGGACAAGTTGTATTTTCAATGTCAACATTTTTGTTCACCTAAAATGTAATGAAAATGTGTTCCCATTATAACATTAAAGTTTTGCAGTTTATTTCATTTTACTTCTTTTGCATTATAATAACCTATATAACCCCTTCACCCCCTTCACTTTCATTTATTGGTTTTTCCTCCCATTTTGCAACAGTCATAACGTTTTTATTTTTCAGTCAACATGGCCAAATAAGGGCTTGTTTTCTGTGGGACAAGCTGTAATTTTTTATGATGTCATTCATTTTACCATATGGTGTATTGGAAAATGGGCAAAAAAAATCCAAGTGTGGTAAAATTGCAAAAAAAGTAAAATTCCACCATGTTTTTTATTTTACTATCTCTATTATCCTTGAATTAGCAGGTTCCTACTCGCCCACAGAAATAGAAGATTTTTACCCAGAGAGAGGCATTATCTTCAGTATAGGTTTCCAGTAAAGAGATACGCCTTGATGTGTCTACTGGGCGGATATAGAGATGGGTATTTTATACGCTACGTTTCTCATTTTTTTATACTTTCTTAGCTATAATGCTATTCCATGTCCTATATTCATGATTCCTTGCCTTAGCATTGCAGCGTACAACTGTCTTTTTTGCTACATTATATTATGCTCAGTTCTGCACCTGTTCACATTGCAGGTTAGGAAGCGCTGACATGTTTTTCTTATTTATGTTACAAGGTCACCCCTCCCCCACTGGTCTCAGGTGTTTTTATTCTTTATTTAGCAGGTTCCTATTCGCCCATACAAAAGGAGTTTATTCACCCAGAGACAGGCATTATCTTTAGTGTAGGTTCCCTGTACAGAGATATCTCTCGATGTGGCTTCTGGGCGGATATAGAGTTGGCCATTTTATATGCTAAGTTTTTTTTTATACTTCCTTAGCTATAGTGCTATTCCATTTTCTATATTCATGTTTCCTTGCCTTATCAGTGCAGAGTGCAACTGTCTTTTTTGTTACATTATATTATGTTCAGTTCTGCACCTGTTCACATTGCAGGTTAGGGAGTGCCAATGTTTTTCTTATTTACGTTACATGGTCACCCCTCGTTCACTAGTCTCAGGTGTTTTTATCCTTTTTTTAGCAGGTTCCTATTCTTGCTTTACATAAAAATGTTGCCAGTTTTCTAATCTTTTTACACTCAGTTTTTTTGAGTGTTCTGCTGAGCTGTAGAGACTAGAGAGAGCTTTGTAACATGTGGGGGATTTATGAGGCCACATAGTGTTAATAAAGAACCTGTCTAAGGCTATGCGGCAGATCCGAGAAATTTACCGCATCTGTCCCCTAACGGTGCACTTCCGGCACTGATCCGGTAAGCCCCATGCATTGTCTAAGGGGCTTGCGGTCAGTTGTGGCAAGTGCGGTTTCGCCGGTGGCAGCAGATGCAGCACTTGCGGCCGTGAAAAAAAAACGCTGCAATGCATGGGGCTTGCTGCAAGTGTGCTGCAAGTTAGGCGTCAGATGCGGTAAATCTTCCGGATCTGTCGCATTTTAAAATAAATGCCAGTGTGAAAGGGGCCTAAGGATGATTCTATTTTTCTAATGTATTAGAAGGGAAACCTTTGTCAATTCCAGTTATCTGATCATGAAACCATTGTAATTACATTAATATGGATGACATCATTGACTGCAGATTTTAAAAATATTTTGTTTTCATTTGAAAAATTCGATCTCTATACACTTTCCTAAATGGAGGAAAAGACCTCAATATTCTCTATCTTTTATTAACTGATAATTTCCTTCAACAGTATACTGTATATTAAGATTACAATATCATGGACATCCATCATAACTCCATAGATACATTGGCTAATCTGTACACTACACTAGTACACAAGTACTCTGGAGTAATAAAGAAGTATTAGAACAATCATTTTACATATTTTATGTGCCTAAAGTTTGTGAAGTGGCCACAAGATGGCAGTAATGAAACCAAATCGCATCTAAACACAAGAATGTCAGATTTTGGTAGAATCCTGTTGTACTGAGTAGTATTGATAGAGAGAGAAAGGTATACTATGTATAGACATATCGATACTAACAAAATGTGGGGTTTATTACCTCATTCATGTATTTTAAAATGCTGATGTATTTATCCTTTTATGCCATAGACAGAAATGAAGTAGCTCAGCTTATACAGTCAACTGTGTGTTAACCTTTTCTTCTATCTATCTATCTATCTATCTATCTATCTATCTATCTATCTATCTATCTATCTATCTATCCAGAAAAAAAGCTGCACAACACTCACGATATAGTGTGAACTGGTGCAAGCTGCGATGCTGGAACAAACAACCAGAAAAAATTCACTGCAGCAGTCAGTTACTACCAAAAATGCACACATGCTAATAAGCGGTTTTTTTATATGAGGAAAAAATGTAAAAACTTGTGTTTTTTTCCAAAAACTCAATATTCTTATCTTTTTATTTATTTTTTATCTATCTATCTATCTATCTATCTATCTATCTATCTATCTATCTATCTATCTATCTAGCTATCTATAGGGGCCGTCACATGCTACGATTTTGTGAGCGATCACACCTACGATCTCAGGGGTGCGCGCTTGTGGGCAACATCGTTAGTGAGGTGTCACACATATAGATATCGTTCACGATGCAGCAATGATGTTACGTGCAGGTATTGTGGCGCCCCTGCGACCAGAGTGGCCACATAGGAGACTGCAGCCAGGCAGAAGGTAGATAGTTTGTGCAACAAACACCCTCACAGCACACACACCCACAGCAGCACAGCACCCAACCCGGAGCCAGGGACTCTAGGCGGGCAAGGGGTGTGTAGGGTTTAGAGGAAAGTGCGTGGGAGGGAAGGAAGGTCAGGCAACAGATAGTACAAAAAGAGGAAAAGAAGAGGAAGGAGTTAGTAGGCCAGAGTGGGCTGAGAGGAAAAGACCCAGAGTAGGCCAGAGTGAGCCGAGCAGCCAAGACCAGACAGACAGTGACACATCCTGTTCCATGGAGAGAAAGCTCGTCCATAGCCGGCATCCCAAGTGAGTGTGAGGACAGAGACCGGACCGGTATCACCAGGTCCGAGGAACAAGGCAGTACTGACCAACTACCGGCGGGTTAGATTCCCTGATTGCATCTGGAAGTCACACGGGTTGGAAGGAGCCCGGTAATACCTTGAAATACAGGGTTACCCAAGGTTAGGCTAACACCAGAGTGTCGGCTCTGAGGGGGACTGAAGTTATACACCATAGCATTATCCACAGCACCCCATGAAAAAGGAGCTCATCCACAACCCCAAGTAGCGAGACGCACGTCAGCACCAGGGAGACCCACCTGGATCACAACACGTCCATATAGAAAGAAACAGCACCTCTCCAGCTGGCAATTTCTTCAATGCTTTATTCTGTCAATCCATATAAACACACGACGCTTCGGTACACAGACCTTTATCAAGTGTATAATCCTCCTGCAAACACATGTTACTTATATACTGTAACTCCTCCCCAGATAGTAATACACCAATCACAAACGAATGAGTAGTAAACAATGTTAAAATTTAACACGTGTTGTGATCCAGGTGGGTCTCCCTGGTGCTGACGTGCGTCTCGCTACTTGGGGCTCTGGATGAGCTCCTTTTTCATGCGGTGCTGTGGATAACGCTATTGTGAATTGTCCTATTGGAGCCATTTTCCACGTGCACCAGTGAAATTAATAAAATGGATAACTCTGACTCTAGAGGTGGTGAGTCAGGTTTTGTCTGTCCATTCTCCTACACGGATGAGGAGGCTGCAAGGATCATCTCAGACACCGAGGTGGACAACTAATTTCTTAGCCAACCCACGATGGATATGCTAAAACGGAAGTGGGAAAATGAGCAACGGAGGCTGATTTCCCTGGAGTTGCATGTAGTTACTCTTGTGGAATATGATAAGGTACGACGCATTCCGAGAGGGTTACGACCTAATCTTCAACCGACTCTCCTACCTAACAACATTCATTTCTGTGCTAAATTTGAAGCTTTTAGCAGCAAGTTTGCATTTGATATCATGCTCCTGAACATTGAATACCTGAAGAAAGAGATTGAGTCCTTAAAAAAGAAACTGTCAGAAACAAGGGCAGCACTGGTGGATACCACATCTGATGAAGACTTAAGGGAGATTGATGCCAAAGTTAAGGATGCTTCGATTAAATATTGGTCCAATCTGGAAGACATCAAAAGATCCAAGTGGTACCGTGATGTGGATGATTATAATGGTGGTCGGATATACAGTTGGCAGTATAGAAATTCTCCATCATTGGGCCAAAAACCTAAATCTGGTCCTAAAAACCCGAAAGGTAACAAGAAACCTAAGAAACCTCAGAAACCCTCTACACCTCAATCTGCATTTGGGTTCACTAGGGAGTCCGATTCCACGGACGACGGTGGTAGTACAACAGGGGCTGTTTTTTTAGCCAACCTCAAAGGTCCAAGAATCGGACCCGGCCTGGCCACAGGGGTGGCAGGAAACACAGGAGGGGGCGGACCAAAGCCGGTGACGAGATCCAAATCGAGGAGGATGTAAATGAGGAAAAACATCTGGTGGTAAATATATCTTCTGTTACTTTGAGTAATGAACAGATTAAGGTTCTATCAAAGGGTTTGACGTTTTGCCCTACGGGGTTTATAGATTGGTTTGAACTAGATAATGATTTGTATCTGTTCTTTCGTCAACTTGGTTTGGCTAAATACTTCTCTGGTAAGGAGAAAGTAGGAACAGTGGTCCCTGATGATGTCCTCTCTCTCAAAAAGGTAAATTTATGGAGTAAAAGTAATTTTGACCCGCCCGGACATGATCCGGTGATTGATACTTTTGTCAAGTTGGTGAAGAATGACATTACTAAATTGAGGAAAAACCGATATAGGGGTGGTAAAACCAATATTACAGGTTTTGAGAGAGAGGAGATCAAAAGGTTGAAGGGGAATGGGTCCATCACCATAAAGCCCGCCGATAAAGGTGGGGCTATTGTGGTGATGGACACCACCCAATATCGTGATGAGATTATGAGACAGTTATCTGATGATGCGGTATATGAGAAACTGTCATCTAACCCTACGTCAGCATTCCAGAGAGAATTGAAATTTATGATTATGGAAGCCCTACATGATGGTACTATTGATCAAGGGCTTTCTGAGTACTTGATAGTTGAGTTTTCAGCTGTGCCCATTCTTTATACCCTGCCTAAAATCCACAAGGATTTAAGAAACCTCCCAGGACTACCAATTGTCTCAGGGAGGGGGTCTCTTTGCAGTAGGGTTTCAATATTCCTTGATCACTTGTTGCGTGGTTTTGCGGTCTCGGCACCCTCGTATACAAGGGATACATGTGACTTTATTCAATCATTGTCCAATATACAGATTGAAGATACAACATGGCTGGTATCTTTTGACGTTGTATTATTATACACGTCTATTGAACATGAGAAGGGCCTGTCGGCAGTCGATGTGACGCTCGCCGCCTCTGACATGGCGCCTAATTGTGCACGGTTCGCTCTTGCGCAGTTGGAGTTGGTCCTCAGGAGGAACTATTTCCTCTTTGGGGACGACTACTACCTGCAGCGCAGGGGGACAGCCATGGGGTCCAATGTGGCCCCTACATATGCCAACATCTACATGGCTGTCCTTGAGAGTGAACATGTGTACAATTCTCCATCTTGGCGTCATGTCAGAGGATGGCGTCGTTACATCGACGACATATTCTTTGTTTGGGAAGGCAACAGGGATGAGCTGGAGTCCCTTAACAATATCTACCCAGAATTGGGATTCACGATGTCATGTTCACTGGAGAAAATGCAATTTCTGTATACTATGGTATACAAAGAACAAGGTTCGCTTAAAACGGACCTTTATATAAAAAGTACAGATAGGAACAGTACGTTGCATTTTTCCAGTGAACACCCCAGAAAGATGGTTGAATCACTCCCTTGGAGTCAGATGTTGAGGGTTCGGAGAATCGTATCTGGTGATTCAAGAATTGATGACAGATTACAAGAGATGTGTGATAGATTTTTGAGAAGGGGTACCCAAGACGTAGCCTTATGGAATTTAAGACCAATGCATTGACAATTAGTCAAGGAGAGTTGTTATGCCCTAGAACTAAGGTTGATCAGCCTAAAAGAATCCCACTGGTAACAACGTTTAGTGGGGTGAGCAGAAGAGTTGCAGATGTGGTAAGGAGGCACTGGCCACTATTAACAAAGGGTCACATTGATGTTGATGAGTTCAAAACAATTCCCCTGTTTTCCTATAGGAAGGGTCGCAGTCTCAAGGATGACTTGGTCCGAACTGATATCAGGAGCTCTAGATGTGATATTCAGACAACCTTTGGCCAACCTAGTTTTGGCAATTTTCCATGTCTAGGATGTGCCTGCTGTGGTAACATGTTAAAGGGTCGGAGCTTTTGTCATTCACTTTCCGTAAAAAAGTTTGAAATAAAGAGGAGATACACATGTAATAGCAGCTTTGTTGTGTACACCATTTGCTGCCCACGTGGTCTCCTCTACGTAGGTGAGACCACGATGGAGGTCAAAGCACGTATAGGGAAACATAAGAGTACAATCCGGACGGGTATGATGGAACTTCCAGTTCCCAGGCACTTCTATGACATGGGTCACATGGTTAATCAACTGAGGTTTAGAGTGATTGATGATGTCGCTCCACTTAGGAGAGGTGGTGACCGGGTGGCCCTTCTTAAAAAGAAGGCGTTAAGGTGGATATTTGAACTTGATACCCTGTCGCCTAAGGGCATGAACATCGATTATGACCAACGTGGTTGTTTATTGAGGTAGATTTGATGAGTCCGCGTTTGCCTACTTATCATCCGTGTTTCTTTTAATCTGTGTTTTTAATTATATCCCATATTTTATTTTAGATTGGAAGAGTAATGATTCCCTTGGATGTTACAATTATCCAGAGATATCTCAAAGTAAAGAATATTTTTTGTGTAAGGGTATAGACATGGGATATTGGTTGAATATTGGGGCCACCACTTTGCGGGGATGAATTTTGTTTTTTTTTGTAAATCTTTTATGTTTAGGAACCACT
Source organism: Allobates femoralis (assembly GCA_033576535.1). NCBI lineage: Eukaryota > Metazoa > Chordata > Amphibia > Anura > Aromobatidae > Allobates > Allobates femoralis. The sequence goes on along the minus strand of JARQOC010000002.1, from coordinate 69,418,872 downwards.
TAGGACAATATATGTATGCTATTGACTGATGGGAGGGAGATGTATGTCTTAACATATGACTTGATGGTAGCATGGTGTGTTGGTAGTCCATATTCTAAAGATAGAAGGTGTACTGATATAGATATCGTAATGATGATTCTTGGTGTGGATACGCTGTATATATAGCTAATAAAGTCTAATGACAATATTACAATTTGATAGATGCGACTGCATTGATCTAATTGGTTGATGCAATGTGGTTGGTCCACCATGCTATGGTCTATAGTCATGCATTTGGGGACATGTATTGGTATGAGCAATCTGACATATTATGATACACAGTTTGCATATTGTGTTTACAAACATATATATATATATATATATATATATATTACAGTATTGATGCTTTATTGCTCTTGCTCCTTTTCCCTTTCTTTAATTATAAATCTATAAGTAAGATGATTTTGCTAACAACGCGTATTAATAAGATACTGCCTGTTAGGGTAATTCATCTATATAGTATTGTGGCTATTGTGTGTTCATGATATACCCCCTGATTCTTTCATGCTCCTTTTCCTTTGTATATCACTTTTTTTCATGTCTCTTTCCCTTTATATACTAGCCCTGTATTTGCCACTGCTGCTATGTATTATCTATGTGCTGCTATGTGGTGGTGATTGATGGAGACTTGCGGACAGGAACTACGTCATCTCGCAGCTCACGTGGGTATCAGTGATTGACAAGCGCTATAACCTATAGACTGGGGACGCCGGCACATGCCCAATATGAACCGGAAGCTCTGGAAGGAGAATGAGCGTTGATTGGCGGTCACACTCCGATGACTTTAAGGGAGCGAAGAGTATCCATAACTACCATAGATTCAGTTTCCTGATTGGCTGGACAGCGTCCGTGGTTCAGAGACTGTTTCACATGATTATGAGACGCTGATGAGCAAACAACCTATACTAAAGGTGTGGATTTGTTATATTTATGGGGATCATAAGTAAGAAATTAATGTATAGTTTAGTTGGGATGTTTTTAACATTGTTTACTACTCATTTGTTTGTGATTGGTGTATTACTATATGGGGAGGAGTTACAGTATATAAGTAACATGTGTTTGTAGGAGGATTATACACTTGATAAAGGTCTGTGTACCGAAGCGTCGTGTGTTTATATGGATTGACAGAATAAAGCATTGAAGAAATTACCAGCTGGAGAGGTGCTGTTTCTTTCTATATGGACGTGTTGTGATCCAGGTGGGTCTCCCTGGTGCTGACGTGCGTCTCGCTACTTGGGGTTTCTGGATGAGCTCCTTTTTCATGGGGTGCTGTGGATAACGCTATGGTGTATAACTTCAGTCCCCTCAGAGCCGACACTCTGGTGTTAGCCTAACCTTGGGTAACCCTGTATTTCAAGGTATTACCGGGCTCCTTCCAACCCGTGTGACTTCCAGATGCAATCAGGGAATCTAACCCCCGGTAGTTGGTCAGTGCTGCCTTGTTCCTCGGACCCGGTGATACCGGTCCGGTCTCTGTCCTCACACTCACTTGGGATGCCGGCTATGGACGAGCTTTCTCTCCATGGAACGGGATGTGTCACTGTCTGTCTGGTCTTGGCTGCTCTGCTCACTCTGGCCTACTCTGGGTCTTTTCCTCTCAGCCCACTCTGGCCTACTAACTCCTTCCTCTTCTTTTCCTCTTTTTGTACTATCGTTGCCTGACCTTCCTTCCTTCCACCCACTTTCCTCTAAACCGTACCACCCCTTGCCCGCCTAGAGTCCCTGGCTCCGGGTTGGGTGCTGTGCTGCTGTGGGTGTGTGTGCTGTGAGGGTGTTTGTTGCACAAACTATCTACCTTCTGCCTGGCTGCAGTCTCCTATGTGGCCACTCTGGTCGCAGGGGCGCCACAATACCTGCACGTAACATCATTGCTGCATCGTGAACGATATCTATATGTGTGACACCTCACTAACGATGTTGTCCACAAGCGCGCACACCTGAGATCGTAGGTGTGATCGCTCACAAAATCGTAGCATGTGACGGCCCCGATAGATAGATAGACAGACAGACAGACAGACAGACAGATAGATAGATAGATAGATAGATAGATAGATAGATAGATAGATAGATAGATAGATAATAGAAGAAAGGTTAACACACAGTTGACTGTATAAGTGAGCTACTTCATTTCTGTCTATGGCATAAAGGATAAATACATCAGCATTTTAAAATACCTGAATGAGGTAATAAGCCCAAATTTGTTAGTATCGATATGTCTATACTAGTATACCTTTATAGACTGGGGACGCGGCAACATGCCCAATATGAACCGGAAGCTCTGGAAGGAGAATGAGCGTTGATTGGCGGTCACACTCTGGATGACTTTAAGGAGCGAAGAGTATCCATAACTACCATAGATTCAGTTTCCTGATTGGCTGGACAGCGTCCGTGGTTCAGAGACTGTTTCACATGATTATGAGACGCTGATGAGCAAACAACCTATACTAAAGGTGTGGATTTGTTATATTTATGGGGATCATAAGTAAGAAATTAATGTATAGTTTAGTTGGGTGTTTTTAACATTGTTTACTACTCATTTGTTTGTGATTGGTGTATTACAATCTGGGGGAGGAGTTACAGTATATTAGTAACATGTGTTTGTAGGAGGATTATGCACTTGATAAAGATCTGTGTACCTAAACGTCGTGTGTTTATATGGATTGACAGAATAAAGCATTGAAGAAATTACCAGCTGGAGAGGCGCTGTTTCTTTCTATATGGACGTGAAGTTATACACCGGCTCCCCAGACAAACGCGGGGAACACAGATTCCAGATCTGTGTTCCCACTACAGGGTTGGAGGCTCAGCAGCATCCAGGAGGACCCGGCTTGCTACCATACATATAGGGGGAAGCCACACAAAAGAGACCGAGCTGCCGCCATACAATCCACTAGGAAGAACAGAGAGAGAAGAACAAGCCTGAAAGGTTGCAGAAAGAGTGAGGGGACTCAGAGCAACAGCCTGGCTGCAGAGGATTCAAGTGTCCGGAGTAACTGAGTTGTGAACTGAACTGTACTGTGAATTGTTGTGAACTGTTTGAACTGAACAACTTGAAAGTAAACCCGGTGAACCCTGCTTCAGTTTCCCATGTCTAATTTCAGGTATACAGAACTGTATTGTACTTTTCACCCTGTCAGGAGCAGCCCCGACCCGTGGGGGGTTCATTCACCTTGCTGCAGCATCCATCCATCCTCCTGACAGAAGCACACTGCAGAGGTGATCCCCTTACTGACCACAACCTGTGGGTGGCGTCACGACAAACTATCCCTGTAAATACCCCTTTTACTTGTGAGAACCCGGGACATGGTCCGGACCAAGATCGCTGTGATATCCCCAGCAGTACCCGGTCTGGTACCGAGTACCTGTCCCAGTGGGCTCCACAGTATCGTTCTCACAACCAGTGACCGATGCTTGTCAATGTTGTGAATAGGCGAAATAGTTAAGGAGATCGTTATCGCGGTGTCACACAGAACGATGCAAGCAGGTTGCATGATCGACATCGTCTGTGGGGTCCTGATCTCATATCTGCGATGAACGATCAGACCACTTATCGCTTGTAAGATCGATGAGTCACACGCAACAACGTCGTTAAAGCGTCTGAAATCCCCTGACGTTGCAGCGATATCGTTAGTGATATCGTAGAGTGTGATGGCCCCTTAACTCATATCAAATATTCAAAACAGCTTTATTGTCAGGACAAAAAACACCTTAGTTTTGCCAAAGCAAGTGTACAAAAAGGATAGGGGCTGTGAGGATGATTGGTAGGGACTGTAGGATAGGAGTATATATCCATCTATCTATCTATCTACCTTGGAGCATGGTGATGAAATGGGCATAAACCCGTGCTGCTGTTAAATCAATGGCCTTTGATTAAACAGCAACACTGGTTCATGCCCATTTCATCATCCTGTACCGATATCTCTCCACGTGGGTCCACAGCAGCTGTTATATACATACATAGTGGTTGTGACTTTAACAACCACAACCGCAACTAACAGTACAATTTTTGTATAAAAGATAAGACCCTATCTGTGTTGGATTTCTCTCTTCAGATTTCCTACTCTATCTATCTATCTATCTATCTATCTATCTATCTATCTATCTATCTATCTATCTATGGTACCCCAGGGTTCATGTGCCACAGTAACACCACAAAGGGTTAACTCCCCACACAACCCACAACACTACACTAACGCCTCCAGGCCAAAAGGGGGAGCTAAAGCTGCTTCCCTATATATTCTGGTGTGGAGAGGAAGTGAGAGTTAGTTCCGTTCCCAGGAGAACTGAGGAAGGGGAACCTGGGTGTAAAAGAGCTGCGTTAGGCTCACCCCACGGTCCTCTGTCCAGTTGCTGGCCGGCCAAGGTCTGAGGAAAGGAGAAGGAGCAGAGAGGAACACACCTGGGAGACTGAGTTCCCTGAGAATCACCCCAGAGAAGCGCATTAAATGGATACCGGATCCGATGCTTTGCCTGACACAAACAGCACAGTGAACACCGGATTAGTAAAGATCCCACATCTTCACTGTACCACAGTGAAGCAACACGGTGGGGTCAGGAACACGGAATAAGACTTAAGTTGCCTAGCAAGTTGGTATCCGTGAGGGGAGAAAGGGCCAGCAGCTTAGCTAAAGCTGCAGCAGGGCCACACACACAACGCACGAACAGGGAGCCAAAGGACGCGGCCAGGGTGGGAGCAACTCGGCCCCTACACAGACTCCATGGACAGTACTCTGCTGAATGCCATCTATAGTAAAGACTTGGAAAACTACAAAACCGTGATTCTGTGTAATCCTTGCAAACCCTGTTCTCCCTCACAAACTGTTTTATCACTACTGGCCCGGGGACCAAACTCCGGGCCTTTGGAGAGCCGTCATATCACAGACTGCTGTCCATCATCCCCGGAGGTTCTGCAGCAGCGGTGGTCACCCTGACCAAATACCACTGGTGGCGTCACGACTCTATTCCCTGCAAATAACCCCCAACCTTTACTTGTGGGCTCAGGACACGGTCCGGACCAAGACCGCCGTGATAACCCCCTTAATATCCCGGTCCGGTACCGAGTACGCCGTCCCAGTAGCATCCACATATCTATCTATCTATCTATCTAGAAAAAATTAAGCAGCACTTCCACTTCTACAAGATGCAATATCAGTCGGGGCAATACTTCATTTGTCTAAGTATACAGACCCAAAAAGACTGCAGCACTCTTTTACCAAATTTTCTTATGCCTTTATTCGGCCCTCAGGACAAAGAGGGCGATGTTTCAGTTCTAGGAACCTTCTTCCAGCACCTCTGCATTGAGTTGCTTGGAAATTTATCCAACCTCATTAGCATATTCAATTAGAACAATATTTTACAATAGCTCTCATATTTTCGTGTTTCCCTTCTTTTGTCCATCTCCATTTCTGTGCATATAAATCATATATTCACACATCAAAGTGCAAGTGTTATTAATATCAAGTCATACCTTAATGCCTTGCTTCCATTCCATAAGTGTCTTTGATTGGTGTCTGTTCACACCTGTGTACAGTATTGACGATTACATCTGAGTGTACTGTCTTTCCCCCTCCTCTGGCGTGCATGGTGGTGTTTACCGTCATCCAGGAAGTGTTTCTGCGCATGCCCAGATGGCAAGTTTTGTTTTCTGCTGCCGAGGCATTACCGGAGGTTCCGCGGCCGCCATCTTAGGGCTCCCGTGCATGCCCAGTTCCCCGCTTAATTCCATTACACCCTAGCTTTCCTATTCATCGGATTTCGATTTCTATCCAGCCGTTCTTGCGATATTACAGTTCCTATATTATATGTAACTCTCTGAGTCATGGTATTGTGATGCCCCTATGGCGGGATGCCACAGGGAGGTACCGCACCCCAAACAGAAGGTGGAGTGCCTCCGTAGTCGTGGTTGAGGAGAAAACCCAGAGTCTGCACTAAAACATGCACTTAGTACAGAGGACTGGTATTCAGTAGGTCCCAGGGGGGTGAATCCTAAGAGATCGGGAAGACCTAGAGTGACAGTTACTGACAAGTTAGTCAGACAGTGACAGAAGAGAGGAGAGGACGGTGACAGGGGACCCTGCGGTCGTGACAGGAGGGCATCTCTCAGAGGAAGGTGACCCAGACAATGGAAAGGGACACTCCAGGACTGGTTGGAGTCGGATGGAGAAAGTCCGGGTCAAAACCGGTGAACTGGAACCGAGGCGGATAGTTGACGGTTTATCCCTAACTGCAGACCGGCAGGCTGTGGGCATTAAATTAGGAGCCACATCACCACAATACTAATCCCACCTCTTAACCAAATAGGATCCAAGACACTAAATGGGAAGGACTAATTACCGGTGGCGAGAGAGTTCATCTTCTCACCACTCCGAACCGGAAAGGAGTCAGAAGTACCTTGGTAACAGACCTGGGGACAGGCAAAGGGGCTCTTTAGTGTGGGTGAGAGCAGTGAGCCAAGAGCCACTGGAAGTAGAGACCAAGAAAGTTATTGTAGAGACACCTCTGACAGACCCTGGGAAAGCCTCCAAAACCCACAGCTACAACCCCCGTTAAACCAGACTGTACCGTGTACCGTTTTCACCTGGTGCAAGTAAAGAACTGTTTGAGCTCATCTGGTGTCTGGTCTCCTTTCTTCAGCCCCCAGAGGGCCTCTACAGCATCACAGAAGTGAGGACTACTGCTCGCCTTATCCACACCGCTGCCCTGAGGTAAAGCTCTGCCTGTGGGGATCTGTACTACCCAAAGCTGCATCACTTTCACCCCAGCGGCCGGCTGCAGCGCTGGTTACTACATTACCAGGCAGCACAGGTGGCGTCACGTATAATAATAATCCCCTATCCCAAATAATCTTTCCCTCAGCCATTGAGTGTCCAGGGCACAAGACTGGGACCCGACCAGCCATGATCCCCACTGAAGTAGCAACCTGTCCCGTTATCTGAGTATCCACTACCCTGTCGACCGGCTCAGTATTATGATAAAATATCATGATAAAATGACCTTAATAAACAACTTAGTATATCATTATTGACGTACCAAGTCCGAATAGTGCATAAAGTATAAGTGTTCTACATAAGTGGGCCTGTTTTTATTCAGCCTGGGTTCTGTGCACCACTGCCATAAGAGTTATTAAGCAGGCTTTTACATGGGATCATATGCGGACATGGGGCTTTTTCTAGGATTTACACCCCTCATCCTAGGCTCCCAAGTACTCCCCCTCAATAGGAGAGTAGTAGCTCGCCAACTGTCTTTGGGGAATCTATCATACATACAGCTCCTCCTAACATCAGGAGTCTATAGGGTTACCTTTCATTCACCCGACCCCAGCCACACTTCTATACCCAATATCCCACCATTCCTTCTGGCTAGCAACCCATAATTAGCCTGAACATAAAATAACATATTCATCATTATGCTTCAATACTTTCATTTGTGCTTATTATAACAATTTTCTATAGTGCAAATCATCATGTGTTCATATTTACATTGCTCATACAATGCCAGTTTCAGCGATGTGTCACTCATTTTTGTTCTCTCAAACTGCAACACAGGTTTTCTTGGACTTCTTTCCAACCAGAGCACATCATGGTTATCGGAAAGGTAGAACATACATTTTTTAAGAACGCCAAGACAACTCCTCTTGTATTCGTTATTTCAAATCCTCATAATATAAACATCATATGTGATACCCCCACCAATACTCAGTGATCTTTAAAACAAATACATCCCCAGGTGACTCCGAATACATTCATAATAGGGTAGTTAGCTTGTATTCCACTTTCATCCCATTGGGCTTTAGAGTTCCTAACTTATATATCAACATTAGTTCTTTTGATTTCAATATTTTCTCTCTGTCACCACCTCTCCTCAATGGGGGCACTCTATCAATCAGTGTAAATTTCAGGTCCTTCTCCGTATGCCTAAATTCCGTAAAGTGCTTTGGTACCGGGAGGTTTTGCTGTTTTTCCGAATTGTATATCTATGTTGGCTGACAAGCCACACGGGCACTCTAGTAAATACATGGTCTGTATCACATGTCATAGAGTGGTTAATCTCACATTTTTCTCTTGCTTTGGGATGCGTGAAAGTTTTCCCTTTTAATAAATGTGAACAGGCTACACATCCTACGAATGGGAAACATCCTACCCTTTTCATGCCTGTCAATGTTGCTTGTTTTTGTTTTCTTATAGGGCCAAAATCAGATTTTACAAGGATGTCCTTCAGGTTTTTATTTCTTCTATATGATAATATGGGGGATTTTTATACTCATCTATCTCTGGTAGTCATTCTTCTAGGATATGCCAGTGCTTTAATATGGCATCATGGATGTCTTTTGACTCATCCCCATTCATTATCACGAAGGGAAGCCGTTTTTTTCAATTTTTCTTTGTTCAAACCCCTGTTGTGCTCCCCAAAGATCTTCATACTTTGTTGCTCTAAGATTTTTTTAGGGTATCCTCTTTTCCTAAATTCATCAAGCAACTCATCAATTCTCTCCTCAACTTCTGTTTCCTCACTAATAATTCTCTGACCTCTTTTAATTTGCCCATATGGTATTGAGTTTTTCATTTTTTGGGGATGGTGGCTTTCATAATGCAGTGATTTATTTCAGTGGGCTTTACAAAGAGGGTAAAAAACCTCACCAAAAATCTACCATGTCAAATACCCATTGCACCTAGCAGGAGGCTGCCAGCTCCACTGAGAGGCAACACAAGTGTCTAAATACTGGTGCGCAATCTCCTGCAACCCAAGCGATGGGGGCGGTTGCGGCACCTGCGACCAGCCATGCTATCAAGGAGGTGATTGGTGGTATATGAAGACACAAGGTTACCATTGGGTGTCAGTTACACCGGTGTATATGATGCATAGTGTCAGTCTGCAGCCTATTGGTCACACCCATGCTATTAGATCAGGACGGCTGCTCTGCACCACATACCTGCATCACAAATGACAGACGCAGATGCCCCCCATAGGGCTCAGCCTCAAGCAGCAAGAGATAATAAGGTGCAATAAACACTAAAGATGAAGATGTAAGATGTTAGTGGATATTTTGGCCAAAATACGTAAGCTCGTAACCCGCGTCGAGGGCCCTCACGCTTACGAGTCCTAACCATATGTTTCCCAGCCATATGCTTGATTGTTTCACAAAAGATCACCGAATAGGACATAAAAATTCTGAAAAAATTCACCAAAAATCGTCCACTTGTGTTGCCTCTCAGTGGAGCTGGCAGCCTCTTGCTAGGTGCAATGGATATATGACATGGCCGATTTTTGGTGAGTTTTTTTCTGAATTTTTATGTCCTGTTTGGTGATCTTTTGTTTTACAAAGAGGGTAGTCTGCACTTCATTGTTCCTTTTCAACACTAGGATATCTTTTTCAACACTATTACATCTAAGAACTGCATCTCAGTGGGAGAAACCACCTTTGTGAATTTAATGGTATCGTCCACTTGATTCATGTACTCGTGGAACTCCGTTAACTCTGTCATAGTTCCGGTCCACAGGAGGAAGATGTCGTCCACATACCTCCACCACCTCACCACCTTGGTAAAGTGGTGGAATACGTAGACACATCTCTCCTCCAGGACCACCATTACCGTATTTGCGTAGCCACATGCCATCCGAGCCCCCATTGCAGTCCCTCTTAACTGCCTGTAATATGTGTCTCCAAACATAAACATAATTATACCGCAACACAATTTCAAGCAGTTCCATGATGAACTCCTTCGCTTGCTCAGTGTATTCTGCACCTAGCAACTTGATTGAGATTGCTTCCAGACCTCTACCATGGTCTATGGAGGAATAAAGTGAAACTACATCAAATGATACCAGCAATAACTCACCCTCCAATTTAACCTGGCTTAATTTATTCAGGAAGTCCCCACTTTCTTGATATGAGATTCTGCAGAGTATGTAAAGGGGGCCAACACTTTCTCAAGGAAAATTCCAATGTTACTAAACATGGAGTTAATTCGGGCCACTATAAGCCTCCCTGGGGGATCTGTGACAGCTTTATGAATTGTTGGTACCAAATATATGACAGGTGTAATTGGATTTTCTACATATAAAAACTCTGCCATATCTTTATCTTTAATACCTCCTAGTTTGGCTTCTTCTATTACTCTCAGGATGTTCTTCTGGAATATCCTGAAAAGTTAGGATCTCTCTCCAATTTCTTATATACTTGTTCATCATTAAGCTGTCTCATCATTTCTTTCAAGTAAGTATCTTTATCCATGACAACCACCGCTCCGCCCTTATCGGCTGATTTTATTACCAGACTGTCGTCATGGACAAGTTCCTGCAATGCCTCATATCCATTCCTAGTTATGTTCGGTTTCTTGAGGCTTTTAGTTACTCTGAATTTTATCTGTTCTACATCTTTTGTTACAGCTAATACGTAAGCTTCAATAGCAGGTACATGCTCTGTTGGCTCAAAGCCACTCTTTTTATATATGGCTAAATCCTTCATTTCCAACTCCCAAATTTTAGTTTTCCCTTTCACTTCTCTTTTATGAAACAAATGCTTCAACCTTTCATACGAAAAAATCTATATAGATCTACTTCTACATTAAACCAGTCCACATAACTTGCTAAACAATAACTCATACCCTTCTCTAACTCTTTAGTTTGTTTAGGGGTCAAAGTCTTACTAGAGATGTTGACAATTAGACTAGATCCTTCTTCTTGGTTTGCTGCTGGGATTGTGGCTTCCCCTTGTCATTGTTTGTTTCTTTCTGGCTCCTTCGATGGTGCTTGCCTCCTCTTCGTCATCTAATGGTACTCTTTCTGGATCTGCATGCAAAAGAGTCAATATGATTACAAACAAGTTCGTTAGACCTACTCCCAGTCTCTTTTCTCCTATATAAACCTCTTTTCCTCCATCCTCGTTGATTATCCCTTTGCCAGTTGTAGATTTGGCCTGTCTTATAGTCTTTCATATCACGCTCCCACTTCTGTCTCTTAGTCCTGTGTTTGAGACTCCTAAAAGAGGCTCCACAGACTTATTTGCATACTTCTGTCTCTTTGTCTCTTCCAGTTCCTTCTTAGGTTTCTCCACTTTATTATTTCCCAGCCGATAAGCGGTTGTCGTCATGGATAAAGATACTTACGGTACTTAAAATAAATGATGAGACAGCTTAATGATGAACAAATATATAAGAAATTGGACAGAGATCCTAACTTTGAGCTCCAGAAGAATATACTGAGAGTAATAAAAGAAGCCAAACTAGGAGGTATTAAAGATAAAGATATGGCAGAGTTTTTATATGTAGAAAATCCAATTACACCTGTCATATATTTAGTACCAAAAATTCATAAAGCCGTCACAGATCCCCAGGGAAGCCTATAGTGGCCCGAATTAACTCCATGTTTAGTAACATTGGAGTTTTCTTGAGAAAGTGTTGGCCCACTTTGCATGCTCTGCAGAATCCCATATGAAGGATAGTGAGGACTTCCTGGATAAATTAAGCCAGGTTAAATTGGAGGGTGAAGTATTGCTGTTATCATTTGATATAGTGTCACTTTATTCCTCCATAGAACATGGTAGAGGTCTGGAAGCAATCTCAAACAAGTTGCAAGGTGCAGAATACACTGAGAAAGCGAAGGAGTTCATCATGGAACTGCTAGAAATTGTGTTGCGGTATAATTATTTTATGTTTGGAGACACATATTACAGGCAGATAAGAACAACTGCAATGGGGCTCGGATGGCATGTGGATATGCAAATATGGTAATGGCGGTCCCGGAGGAGAGATGTGTCTACGTATTCCACCACTTCACCACTGGTGAGGTGGTGGAGGTATGTGCACGACATCTTCCTCCTGTGGGCCGAAACTATGGCAGAGTTAAAGGAGTTCCACAAGTACATGAATCAAGTGGACGATACCATTAAATTCACAATGGTGGTTTCTCCACTGAGATGCAGTTCTTAGATGTAATAGTGTTGAAAAAGCACAATGAACTGCAGACTACCCTCATTGTAAAGTCCACTGATAGAAATAAATTACTGCATTTTAAAGCCACCACCCCCAAAAAATGAAAAACTCAATACCATATGGTCAAATTAAAAGAGTTCAGAGAATTATTAGCGAGTAAACAGAAGTTGAGGAGAGAATTCATGAGTTGCTTGATAAATTTAGGAAAAGGAGATACCCTAAAAAAATCTAAGAGCAACAAAGAATGAAGGCCTTTGCGGATCACAACAGGGGATTGAACAAAGTTAAATTGAAAAAAACAGCTTCCATTGGTGATGACATATGGGGATGAGTCAAGTCAAAACACATCCATGATGCCATATTAAAGCATTGGCATATCCTAGAAGAATGCCTACCAGAGATAGATGAGTATAAAGATACCATCATATTATCATATATAAGAAATAGCAAAGAGCACCAATTAGAGAAGCAGCCAAGTGGCCCATGGTCACTCTAGAGGAGCTGCAAAAAAACACAGCTCAAATGAGAGAACCTATTTACAGGACAACTATCAGTGTTATACATAACAAACCTGACCTTAAAAGAAGAGTGACATGAAGAAAGACATTTTTGAAAGGAAGCCACACAAAATGTCATTTGGAGGATACAGGGAGCATGTGGAAGTAGATGTTCTCTTCAGATGAGACCAAACAAATACCGTATATACTCGTGTATAAGCCGACCCGTGTATAAGCCGACCCCCCTACTTTTGCCCCCAAAACCTGGGAAAACCTATTGACTCGTGTATAAGCCGAGGGTGGACCCCAGCACAGGTATACAGCCCCCAGCAGTGTGGTATATAGGCCCCCCAGAGGTAGTATACAGCAGCCTCCCCAGTGGTATGCAGGCCCCAGCAGTATATACAGCAGCCCCAGTGGTATACAGCAGCCCTTAGGTAGTACACAGCAGCACCAGAGGTATACACAGCAGCCCCAGGGGTATACACAGCAGTCCCAGGGGTATACACAGCAGCCCCAGGGGTGTACACAGCAGCCCCAGGGGTGTACACAGCAGCCCCAGGGGTGTACACAGCAGCCCCAGGGGTGTACACAGCAGCCCCAGGGGTAGTACACAGCAGCCCCAGGGTATATACAGCAGCCCCAGGGGTGTACACTGCAGCCCCAGGCCCCCCTCACTGTTTGGCACCCCCACCTCAGGATGGCCCCCCCCCGCACGCAGCGCTGCGCTCATACATTACCAGCCTGTCAGCTGTCATCCTCCGGTGGCGGATCGCGGCTCCCGGCTCCAGCTTCCATCTTCATCTGTGTCTTCCTGCTTTGTGACCGGGGCTCATCGCGATGACGTCATCGCGACGCCGGCCGGTCATGTGACATGCAGGAAGACAGAGATGAAGATGGAAGCCGGAGCCGGGAGCCGCGATCCGCCACCGGAGGATGACAGCTGAAAGGCTGGTAATGTATGAGCGCAGCGCTGCGTGCGAGGGGGGGCCATCCTGAGGTGGGGGCGCCAAACAGTGAGGGGGTCCCATATATACTCGCGTATAAGCCGAGGGGAGACTTTTCAGCCCAATTTTTGGGCTGAAAAACTCGGCTTATACGCGAGTATATACGGTACTTTCTGGGCTAAATGTAAAGTGCTAAATGTGATTGAAAACTAACAGCTCATATCGTCCTGAAAATACCATCTCCACCATCAAACATGATGGCGGCAGCATCATTCTGTGGAGATGCTTTTCTTCAGCAGGGACAGGGAATTAACTCAGAGTTGATGGGCAGATGGATGAAGCTAAATACAGGGAAATCCCAGGGGAAAACCTGTTAGAGGCTGCACAAGATTTGAAACTGGGGGCTAGGTTCACCTTCCAGCAGGACAATGACCCTAAACATCCTGCCAGAGCTAAAAAGGATGGTTTAGATCAAAGTATATCCATGTGTGTAAATGGCTCAGTCACAGTCCAGATCTAAATCCAATTGAGAAAATAATCACCTATAATAGATTTCAGTATTGAATAATATAAAGTTTATTGAATAATAACAGAAAAAAAACGATAATTAGGCATGAAAATATAAAGAGGTTTGCTAAAATTCAGGATAGGATGGACAGCAATGCTAATGGGATCAAAAATTATCCTGAAAAGAGAGACAGCGTATGCCCCAAACAAATTGATCTCACAATAAATACTATATATCCTATGCTCCAAATATTAAATGGAGGTTTTATATAATTTGGAATATATACCGAGGCACCATATAGAGTGAAAAACAATCATAGTGTGGCACCCCAGAGTCTGGCTACTAAATGTGATTATCTTCCCCGGGGAGGTAGTGTCATACCTGAGAACAACAGAGGGAATCCGCACCAGGCAAAACCCAAAGAACACAACACCTTTCCACCTCCAAGCCTGTAGGGGGAGCTCAAAGTCCCGGTTCAGGGTAGCTTCCCTATAAATTCTGGTCTGGGGGGAGTTACTGAGTTCAGTCTAGAGCAGTACAGAGGAAAACATTCTGTGGACTGGAGCAAAGCTAAGCTCGTCGCAGGAGAGCTAGACTTAGATTGAGTGACCCATAGGCAAGGGTCTGAGGAAGTGGAGGAGAGCCTGGAGAGCAGAGCGGTGTCGAGCTCACTCCAGAGGTGTGAGCGCCAAGAAACAGACACTGGAGTCCGAGGCTGTGCAGGGCCTAACGTTCCGGTAGCCAATACCTGAGAGTGGGGGATTCCATGTCCCCCATCCACACCAACTGCCCGGAGGCAAAGCAGCATTGAGAGACCAGGAGCAGTCGACCATGAAGTGGGGCTGGAGAAGGACTCAAGCTGCCTGTCATACGGCACACAACAGGAGAGAGAGAGGGCCGCAGTTAAGCTTAAGCAGCCGCAGGGACCTACTAAGAAAGCGCAGAAGGGAGGCCTCAGAACTTGCCGGGTGAGGAGAACCCCCGAGTTGCTCCCAGGTTGCTGGATTCCAGCCATACCATCTGTCCTTGTGCCAGTATCACCAGAAAATAACTTGAGGAACCAACAAACCTTGAGTCTGTCAGTTACTTTGTGCCCTCCATCCTGCACCCTACACCCTTTCAACATCCACTGCTCTTGAGATTCGCTCCACCCATGGGGAGCCACTACATCCTAGCTGCCCATCTGTTGTCCCCAGAGGTTCTGCGACAGTGGTGGCCACTCATATTCACAAACCATGGGATCACGAATGATCCTTTTTATAATTCCCCAAGAACTCCTTAACACTGAACCCAGGATCACGGAGACAGGTGTCGACCCCTGTGACTTCCCAGAAACACTGCCGTCCAGTTCCGAGTACCCCACGGCCCTGGGGCGTGTCAATTGCAGTACTAGGGACCACTGTACTTATTATAAAGCTTTTCTTAATGCAAAAAGGCCCTTTTTTATTTGTTTTATATATATTTTTTCTAATATCTTTAAATGAAAAAAATTAAAAAACACTTGTGAACACAACTTTACATTGTTTGAATTGCTTGATGTTGACTCTTTGTTTATAATCATTTAAAGGGATACAGATAAATAAAAAGTAATCCACCATCTGCATCCAGGTAGTATAGTGGCTCATCAATTAGTACGGTAAGATGTGCTGTGTGGGTGTTCAGGGTTCAGTCAGGGCAAAATCTGCATTAAGGTTTTCTGTGCTTGCGTGGGTCTACTGAATTACTCCAAAACAATACAGATAGGGTACGGTAATTGTTATTTGTGTGTGTACTCTTGACATGATAGAATTAGTGAGATGCTGTGATGTGAACAGATACATTCTCATACAGGAGTATTGTGGTAGAGATGGAGCTTTTATATAAATAGCAGGAAACAACAAAGAATAAAATTGTACTATTTATTGTGTGGTTCTACTTATCACCAACTGTCTATATAACAAGGACAAGACTTGATTCTTGTTTAAACCTTGCAGATGGATGGCCATCGCAGAATGTCGATCTTTTTTGGGCTTTGTAGGATATTGTTTTCTTTACAGAAATAATTCAATTTTTAGTACAAATGCATAAGTGATTGTACAGTTAAAGGGAACCTGTCAGGTCATTTATGCCCCCTTCTCAGATATCACTATCTGTCCCTGCAGCTTCATAGTCCTATCCTAATCATCCCTGTCTGAGCTCATAGTGTAATGTTAAAGGTGAAAACAATGCAATTATACTCTTACATTTTCTGAGACAGTGACTACACCTTGGAGGATGTAGTCTATCTGGCAGGTTAATAGTTAACTCATTATTAACTTCTCTATCTAAAGTACCTGTGTGATGTAGCAATCATGTGACCATAGTGGGCGGGGCTAAGCAAACCAAATCATTTTGTGCTATGAAGACTTAGCGCTGCCTATTGTAGTCACATGATTGTGACATCACACAGGTCCCACAACATGTTCTGACATTCAGCTGAAATGTTAACTATTAAGCTGCCAGACTACATCCTCCAAGGTGCACACTGCCTCATTTACATAACAAAACGTCAGCATATAAATTCTTTTTTTCACCTTTAACATTACACTATTAGTTCAGACAGGGATGATTAGAATGGGACTATGAAGCTGCAGGGACAGATAGTGATAGCTCGGGGGCAAAAATGAGGTGACAGGTTCCCTTTAAGTCCCCAAAGGGTCAAATAAAGAAAGTGGCGTAACTAGAGTTGAATGGGTAGTGATGGGCGAACCTCCTGATGTTCGGGCTTGGCGGACTCACCTGGACTTTTTTCAAAAACGTCACTCAAACTTAAATCTGAACCCTGAATTCAGATTTTAAAGTTATAGGATGGGGCGGGGGGTTGTAAAAGAAAGCGTATAGTTAGTAAACTGCAGTTCATACCTACTGTGTCCACTTCTACTTATGGGGCCGCTCATTAACTTCCTGGATATTCACTGCAGAAGGGCCCAACAGCCAATCACCAAAACTGTCACAGAGAATTGGCATTTGTAATTGGCTGTTGCAGCAATCTGGAAACTGCCCATACATTCTAGATGCTAGAATGTATGAGCTGGTTTCAGGTTACGATAGAAGCTAATCACAGACGCCCATTCTCTGTAACATCATCTATGATTGGCTGTTGGGCCGTTCACCCATTGACTGACATCTTAGTGACCCACCCCAGGGCCATGGGGTACTCAGATCCTGGGTGTTGAGTAAATGTGGTATCCCTGATGGCCGGTGCTATGGCCCTGGTGGTCGCTGAAAAATGTGTAAAATAAAATAATAAAATAAATTGTTCATGACACCACTCACGATACCTGGTAATATTACCAGCACTGCTTCAGACCTCCAGGGATGACGCTACAACAAGGAAAATACGACCATAAGCGTCATTGATGCAAAGGTGATGAAGGCCTCGAAACGATCGTAGGGGTCCGTGGTCCCCCTCTGTCAGTGTTACTGGTAACTATAATCAATGTACTGTATATTCTGATACAATGACTGATGGCTGTGGTTTCCCATTGAGCCTATTATACTGTCTCAATTGCTTTAATGAAATGTGGAATCACTTATGTATGCAATTATTGGGGATAGTATACTGTTTGATGTAATGTATGGCTAATGAACTGTGCACACCACTCTGTTTATGTACTTGTGGTGTTATTAAGAGGTTTTTATTGTATAAACCAACAATCACAATTGTGTGTTTGTTTTACATTATTACCTTGTGCCTGTAAATTAACTTACATCTCCAGCCCTTTTTTGTACATTGTTTCTTTGTCTATGTATGCATACATATAATGCACAACCAGTGACACCTAAGGGGCCCACTCACCATGGGTTGGTGAACCTTTTTGTTTGTCGTCCTCCAGGGATGACGGTAGGCAGCCAGATGGTAATGCTCCACGCAGGTGGAGCAGAATCCCTGGGACAGTGATGGAAATGGAGAACTCACACAGGAAGGCAGCTCTGCAGGTGGAGGCTCGATGCAGTCTGTCTGAGGAGACTGAAATGCAGCTTTCCTTAGCGCAATGGAATAAGACACCACACAGTGATTAGGTTCTGCACAGGTTTACTGGTAACCTTCAGGCAGCTTACAGGTATACTGGTAGCTGGCCTGGATAGTCACCAGAGGATGGAATGTCTCTTTGAAGCCCTCAGTGATTTTCCTTCAGGATTCTCCCTTTGTCTTTACTCTCTCAGTCTTTTCACTCCTTCTCTTCCAGTACTGCCCTGCACAGAGCCCGTCGCTTGCTCACGGGATTTACGGGACAGAGGACTCCTTACCCTCTGCAGGCCTTATGGGGATATGCAGGACTGGGCCGCGACTTCTTGAAGGAGCTCGCATCCCGAGTGGTTCAGGGGTAAATGCCCGCACCACATCTGAGCCAGTCCTCCAGTGTTGGACTGTGTCCTTCCAGGCCAGGTGCTGTTACGGTCCGGATTAGGGTGTTAACTGACACCCGAGGATCTCCTTCAGTCTGGGTCACCATCTTTTAGGCGCCCTCCCTCCGCGTCACTCGTAGGTTCTCTCTCCTTTTCCTGCTCCCAGTGTTCTGAATAAGCTTTCTTTCCCACTCTTTACTACCCACCTAAGCTCCTCCCACCAGGGCTGGGTATCCTAGCCAAGGAATTAACCCTTTATTCCCCTCATTCTATGTGTGTGAATGCATGTGGCGAGGGCCTCAAATTAACATTCCAATCCCCTGGTCACAGGGATACTACATACTCTGGTCTAGGTGCAGTATCCCTCCGTGGCACGCCAACCAGTGCGGCGCCGCATTAGTACTGTAGAAATAAATAAACCTAAAAAATTTAGTGTAGTGCTCCGCATGGTAATTTTGATTCTCAGCGCAGATAAAGTTGACAGCTATGGGCTGCCCATCTAGCTGTCTGGCTTTACATTGGCGGGCAATCAAAACACAGGGAAACCCATTATTGTTTTTAATTATTTAAATAAGTAATTAAAAAAATACGTGGGTTTTGCCCTATTTTTCATTGCCAGCCAAGGTAAAACCCAGGCAGCTGGGAGCTGGGATTCTAAGCATGGTAAGGCGCAATCATTCTGGGCCCTCCTTGCAGAAAATCACAGCCTGCAGCCACCCCAAAAACTGGCACATTCTTTCGAAGCGCCATTTTGAGGTGCTTTACCAGGCTCTTCCAGCTACCCTGGTGGGGGTAGCATGCTGGGTAATAATGGGGTTAATGCCATCTTTGTATTGGCAGTTGGTACTAAGCCTGAAATTCATAGTGTCTGGCCAATATTAGTCCCAGCCACTATGAATTTCTAGTAAACATAAAAAGAAACACAACACAGAGATAAAACATTTTAATAAAAATAAAGCGTAAGACAACCCTTTCTCCCATCTTTAATTAACAAAAAAAACCCTTCCCTCTGACGATAATCCACAGGTAGAAAGACAGGAACATCCTGTCACCGTGAACACCTCAGAGAAAAGGACTTAGGCTGTTAACCTGGTGACAACAGAGTAAGGGTTACCCAAGATAATCCGAGGTGAACTCAGACGAACCTGATGAACTCAGTTGTAGTGACCATTTTTTTTCACTTTTAAAGGGATAGCATGACAAAGTTGTTAGGCCAGGTTCACATTGCGCCTGTGCTGTTCGTTTAACAGATCCATTTGACAGCAACACGAGCACAATGTAGCAGACATACTAATGCATCCATATGCTTCCTTTCAACAAACTCATACTAACGCATGCCAAAGTAGGCATGTGTATGCAAGTATGCATATGTTGGAACGCACATGAAAATACAGACTGCAGCATTTTTCTGTCCATTCGAGAACAAATGCAATATAACATCATGCTACAGATTTGTGCAAATCTGCAGCATTGCTTTATATTATGTATGAAATAAATAATAGACTAGATAGATAGATAGATAGATAGATAGATAGATAGATGCGAGAATAGCATTACCAGTCTCCCTACTCTCTCTAAGGGTGCCGTTACACCATGGGACACCGCCAGAGATGTCGGCAGCGAATTCTGGGAGCGCGCATGTTTTTGGCGCCCCGCCAGCGTTGCCGCCCCCCGTTTACACGGAGAGACATCTCCGGCGATGAGCCGGTGAGCTGAGAGGCGGCATCGCCGCCGGGGTGTCTCCTGTCAGTTCGCCGGCGGCCATTTACATGGGGCGATGTGTACACATCTGCATCCTTTCAAGGAATGGTTAAAAACAGAAAATCAGTCCCATTATTATCTCAATTTCTTCATAGGATTTTTCTATTGGACCTGCTCACGGATCAAAAGTAAAAACATATTTTTTTCATGGTAGTCTAGTGGTTAGGATTTGGTACTCTGACTGCCATGGTCCATGTATGATTCCCGGTCAGGGAAAAGGCTTTGGAAATTTTTTTTTCATGTTTTGAGGCACCAACTTGGTATTCTTCACATGTTCATAGTATTTAAATTGAATAAGATTTACAATTGCACACTCTCAATTTTCAATGCAAAAAAGTGGTTTTATTTAGGAGCAACACAGATGTCAACGTGTTTTGGTCCAATCTAGACCTTGTTCACGACAGTTGCTTTTGATAGGGTGTTGCCTTAGAAGTGGGGTATGTTTAATCCCATATACCTCTTCTGAAACTGTTTGTAGAAAGGTATAGCAGATCCTTGGATCGATAAAGATTGATTTGAAGTCTTGTTTCAATAGGTCCCGGGTCTGGGGGTTGTTTTGAGGCACCAACTTGATATTGCTCACCTGTTCATAGTAGATAGAAGCGGTCTAATAGACCACTAGGCAAAGGAGGGATACTGAGGTTTTGAGATATTACAAACATTTGTTTTATTCACAACGCGTTTCGGTAGTGGCTTGCTATCTTCATCAGGTGTTAAGGGGCAACACAAAGCTACAGCCTGTTTATAACAACAATAGACCAATGGGGGATTTCCTAAACTGATGACATCATTACACCCATAAAAACACATGATGATAAAAAACACATTGTTACATTTTGTAACCTAATACAGATTAAATAAACTAGTGAATATATTAGAAGGAAAACAGGATACACACTCATAGTGAGTAACCATCAAGCATAAAAAATGATTATGACAGAAAAATGTATATTCTGCATATACCCTAGAAGGCTGTTTAACGCACCATGTTCTCAAGTGTTAAGTTTAACCCCTTCAAGGGCCAAGGTTCCTAATTTAAATATCCAGAAGGTCACCCCATTAATGAAACTATTGTACCTGTCTGTTACTGTGTCGGCTACCTGGTCAATGACAATTTATCTCAAATATTTGGGATCTTTTTCGAGCTCAGTGACAAAGTGCTTTGAGACACTATGTAGTTGAAACCCAGTCCAGGTGTGGTGACGATGTTTGTTAAGCTGACGTGCATGGTCTGTGTTGTGCAACCTACATACTATAGGCCACACGTGCACTGCAGCAGGTATACAACGTAAGATGACTGGCAATATACATTACATTTTAAAGGGAAATTCTCCCAAGTGGTATGGGAAGAAAACTATGTTGCCACACATTGACAATGGTGCAACAGCAAAGACACTTAGATGTATTACAACTCTAGCATTCTTGCCTTGAGGCTATAGTTCTACTTATTGATCTAGAATTTATAGAAGTATTGCTAAGAGCTATCAAATTTCATAGATTATGGTTACGCCTGTAAATAATTTTCAGCCTCTTAGGCAGAGGATCAGAGAGAACTGGATTATTCTTTAAAATTAACCAGTACTTGTTCATCAAGTTATGTAGAGGTAGACGTGACTGGTTAAAAGTGGTTAGTAAACTTTAATAGGTCAAAACACTGGTGTTTTTATTGTTATCTGCCGATGACTCAATCTTGTGGATACAAAAATTTTGGGATAGTGTTTTAGTTTTATTAAATGCATTGGACAGTAGCTTCTTGCGGTAACCTTTTGTCCTGAATCGTTGCTTTAGTATTTTTGATGCACTAAAAAAATCAGAGTTCCTGGTGCAGTTTTTTCTTACCCTACAGAATTGCCCACAGGAAATGTTCATAATCCAGCTAGGAAGGTGTCCACTGTCAAACCGCAGAAAAACTGTTCATGTCAATGGATTTGAAATAGTTTGAAATGAACACCCTCCCAGTCAGATCAAATTGGACTAACAGGTCTAAATACTGGAGGGTATGATAAGAAATTGTGGAGGTGAAAGCTAACCCCAAGGAGTTCAAATTCAGTTCATTTAAAAATTCAAGGGCCTCCTCCCTTGTGCCCCTCCATATAAAAAAGAGGTTGTCGATATATAGAGGCTACATTACAATATTGCCAACCACCAGGAGGGACAGTGTGATGTAGATGAATTCAAATAACCCCACGAATAAGTTGGCATAACTTGGCATAAATCGTGCTGTCATCGCATGGTGAAAGGTGACACCTTTAAAAGAAAAGAGATTGTTGTTTAAGATAAAAGAGTTTCCTTTAAAAATAAAATTCTTCTGTAATTTGGGCATCGTTTTGTCTTCGAACAATTAGTGGTTAATTGCTTACTACCTAAAATTGTTGCCCATATTCGAATAGAGCAAAATGATATCTAATGTAAACCCTGGTGGCGGGCCATATTGTAATGTAGCGTTGGTACATTGACGACATCATTTTCATATGGAGGGGCAAAAGGGAAGAGGCTCTGGGGATATGCAGGGGTGCACAACCCTATTAGGTGAGTAAACTATAATCTTCCTACTGCCCTCACTGGACCACCCGGTTTCACCCAGGAATGCTCCCGTATCTATTTTCTTCACATAGTATTTAAATGGATATTATTAATGTAATGTTCATTAATAACCTTTAAAAAAATTATTGTACTCATCCCAAAAGAACAATTTAGCAACTTACATATTTTTTTAGCTACTGTAGCTGGGCAAGCTGTAATCTGGCTGGTTAATAGTTAACAATTTAGCTGAATCTCAGAAAATGTTGAAAGGACCTGTGTGATGTCACGACCATGTGACTATAGAAGGCAGAGATAAGTCTACATAGACCTTAATGATTTTGCTTGCTTAGCTCTGCCCATTATGGTCACATGGTCGTGACATCACACAGGTCCTTTATACAGAGGAATTGGCACTGAGTTAACGGGAACCTGTCAGATCCTTTATACCTCCAAGCAGACCAGTCTGTGGTTAATTACATAAGAAAACAGAAGTGTATAAATGCTTTTCTTCAACTTCAACATTACACTATTAGCTAAGACAGGGATGTGTAGGTAAGGACAATAAAGCTACAGGTACAGATAGTGATAGCTTGGGGGGCATAACTAAGCTGACAGGTTCCCTTTAAAGTCTAATAAGAAGGAACTTGGTAGGAGGATTAAGTAGCATAGTGAAAATGTAAGCAGTGACAGGAGAGATTTCCCTGCAGTTAGTGATTTAGGTTATCCCAGAGCTAGATTCACAGCTTTCTTCCTCAGTACTGTGTGATGTCCTCCAAGTTGTTCTTGAAACTTCTGAACAAGTCCTAAACAAAGCAAGAAAAGTATGAAAACTATGAAATACCTCTGTTTATGTGCACTGCGTAGAGGAGACATCAAAGCAGCTGATCTCCACCCACTAGCTCAGAGAGAACTGAAAACTACAGATAGAGCCTGCAGAGGTGAAAATGGGTGACTAATACAGGATACATGTCTGATAATGGGCAGAAATAATGTTACTCTTCATAGACCCACACGACAGCTTATCCTTATTATTATTATTATTTATTATTATTTATTCATTTATATAGCGCTATTAATTCCATAGCACTTTACATACATCAGTAATGCTGTCTCTCTCTTGGAGCTCACAATCTAAACATCCTATCAGTATTTCTTTACAATGTGGGAGGAAACCAGAGTGCCCGGAGAAAACCCACGCAAACACGGGGAGAACATACAAACTCCTTGCAGATGTTGTCCTTAGTGTCCTTGGGGGAATTGAACCCAGGACCTCAAGACCCCAGCGCTGCAAAGGCTACAGTGCTAACCACTTGAGCCACCGTGCTGCCCATTCATATGATTTCAAATATCCTCTGCATTCAAGAGATTCACCTAATGACAATGACCATTTTAGGCTTAAAAACAAAAGCTTCACTCACACCATCTCCTCCCCAGCATGTAAAAAATGTGGCATCTCTTTAGCTATAAGAGATTCAGTGGCATTTACCGTGACCATACAACTCTGTGATGGAAACGGTAGATATCTCATTATGAACTGTCTAATTAATAACATTCCATATTTCTTGGTCTCCCTTTATGCACCAACACATGTGAAAAAAAATATCCTTTGGCAATGATATTATAAAAAGTTAAAAATATATACTTTATTTATTCACAAAATATAGTAAGAACATACATTACAAAACGGAAAGGTTACATGATGCTGTGAAAAAGAACGCGATAGTAATATGTGAAAATCCATAGCATAATAGCAACTTCAATGTAAATAGTGAAAGAATCATTTATTAGCTACTGTTCAGTTTAAGTAACTACACGAGAAATTATTCCCATAAATTACCATGATCAATATTTAATCAATCACTAAAAATAATAAGCTGTGATAATAATAGATTGATAGTATGATTCCCTAAGAAAATATAGTTTAGTTTTACTGATATAACACGAAAATAAGCACAGGTGACATAAAAAAGTACTCCAGATGAAATAATTTTATAAACAACTTATGCATATAATATTCTAAAATGGATATAAACTTGATTAGAATTTTGCTTAAAGGGAATCTCTCAGCAGGTTTTTGCTACCTCATCTAAGAGTAACATGATATAGGCAAAGAGCTTCTGAATCCAATGATGTATCACTTAGATCAGGGGTCTTAAACTCCAGGCGTCGAGGGCTGCACTGCACACAGTGCAGGTTTCCAGGATTTCCTTAGCTTTTGACCAACTGTCATGCTAAGGAAATCCTAAATACCTGCACTGTATGCTGCCCTTAAGGCCTGGAGTTTGAGACCCCTGTCTTAGATTATTGGCTGCAGATGTTCTGTCTCAATAAAAGCATTTAGTTTTAGGCATATAGCAGAGCTGAGGGTGCTACCTCTGCCCACACCAGGCTCTCAATAGAGATTTTCCTTTGACGGTGTTGTGTCAATCACAGCCTAGCCAAAGTAGTCCTTTATTGGTAATCACCAGGTGATAAAGGCTTTATATTATGTTAACAATAGCAGAGAGCCTGAAAAGAAAAGCTCAGTTGACTTTAGTTATTTTAACCCCTGCAGCATGCTCTCCTCAGCTTACATAGCAAAAACTTGCTGACAGGGAAGAGACCAAAGAAGAACACATCAAATGAATGATGCAAAATCTACATTGTGTAAAATATTAATAACATATATTTTACCATCAAACACACTGGAACCTCCTGACGCATGTTTACCGAATGGCTTTTTCAGAAGGGGTATACCAAAGGTTGCAGAGAGAGGGTATTTTATAAGGGGCAGTATTCCATAGGATATTCTGCCCAGATTTGAACAGCTTTGCGTCACATACCTGAACCACATTGAAACCGCCGTGCTTCCAGAAATATCGGTACTTGGCATATAGTGACGTGCTGACGCACCACCACCCAAAACATCACCTTTGAGACACATTGTCCTGACAACCAGATTACCAGAAGCCTGGAGTGAGCTAAAGGCTCTAACACTATAGATATAATAAGCTCCCTCTAGTGGTATTGTTTTGTATAGCAACATAAGAAAACGTATGTACCATGTATCTCTATTAAGGACCAAGTGAGTCAAAAACAAAAGGGAAGTAACCCATTCTGAAATGCAAGACTATTGGAAACAGGACAACAAACATAAAATTAAATCACTTGAATAGATCGTTGTTAGGATGAACAAGCACACTCATCACTATTCACTACGAGCGGAATAGAACGGTATTCAGGATACTCGTTACTTGGCAAGTTTACTCGTTACGAGTAAACTTGTACAATGCAAGTCAATGGGAAATGCGAGAACTATTCTCCTGGACACTACACAGCGGTCTAGGGGCCTGAGAAAAAGGCTGAAATGGATTTATGATTGTTTAAAAGCTGAGAGGTAAAAAACCTGCTGGCTTTTTACCACCTGGCTTTTAAACACCCTTCTTCTCATACTCACCCTCAGCATCATTTAAAAGCAGGGTGGTAAAAAGCCTGCTGATGTTTTTAAGTGATCAGTTCACTCCACCACGGCAACCAACCTGACCCTTCCACGCCTGCACCCAACTTGCCCCCTCCACCCTGAAACATGAGCTGATTGTTTAAAAAAGCCAGCCGGTTCTTCACGCCCAGCATTTAACGCCTGCGGTGAAGGGGACAGGCTGGGTGCTGAGGAGGAGGGGGCAGAATGTGTTCTGGGTTGGAAGGGACAAGCTGTGTGTCGGGGTGGAGGGGGCAGGTTGGGTGCCGGGGTGGAGGGGCAGGCTAGGTGCCGGGGTGGAGGGGGCAGGCTGAGTGCCGAGGAGGAGGGGGCAGAATGTGATCTGGGTTGGAAGGGACAGGCTGTGTGCCAGGTTGGAAGGGACAAGCTGTATGGCGGGGTGGAGGGGGCAGGCTGGGTGCCGGGGTGGAGGGGCAGGCTAGGTGCCGGGGTGGAGGGGGCAGGCTGAGTGCCTAGGAGGAGGGAGCAGAATGTGATCTGGGTTGGAAGGGACAGGCTGTGTGCCGGGTTGGAAGGGACAAGCTGTATGGCTGGGTGGAGGGGGCAGGCTGGGTGCCGAGGAGGAGGGGGCAGAATGTGTTCCGGGTTGGAAGGGACAAGCTGTGTGCCGGGTTGGAAGGGACAATCTGTGTGCTGGGGATGAAGGGGGCAGGCAGGCTGCAGGGGTGTAGGGGCAGGCTGGGTGCAAACGTGGAGGGGTAAATCGTTTAAAAATGCCGCCCAGCTTTTTACCGCCCGGCTTTTAAATGATACTAAGGGTGAATATGATAAGAAGGGGGTGACATGCTAAGGCTAGGTATGATAAGAAGGGGGTTTAAAAGCCGGATAGTAAAAAACTGGCTCGTGTTTTACCTCCTCCCTTTTAAACAATCATGCATCCATTTCAGCCTTTTCCTCAGGCCCTCAGACCGTTTTGTAGGATCCAGCAGAATAGTACTCACATTTCTGATTGACTTTCCCATTGAATTTCACATTATACTCGCTACTCGTAATGAATAGGCTAATATTTAGGGATGAGCGAGTATACTCGTTATTATTCAGTACTCGCCGAATAGTTCGGTACTCGGGCTACTTGTTACTCTGTGAGTATCCTTGCGATTACTCGCAAAGTAACTAGTACAATGTAAGTCAATGGGAAATGCAAGTAATTCCTCTGTTGCTAGACCCTATAAAGAGGTCTGGCAGCAGAGGAAAAGGCTGCAATGGCCTCATGATTGTTTAAAAGCCGGCGGTAAAAAGCCGCCGGGTTTTAAACAATCATTAAGCCCCTACTCGCTTCCCCGCAGCCTGGCAGCAGGATCCTCCGCTTCCCCCGCCACCTCCCTACCCGATCCTAAGTTAGGACTGAGTGGGGAGTGCAGCACCAGTGAGCGGGGAGCACAAGAGCCGGGCGGGGAAGCTGGCGGTGAGAAGATTTCACCGCCGGTTTTCCCTGTTTGTGTTGCGCTCCCCGCTCACTGATACCCCCACCCCGGTGCCTGGTGCTTTGCTCTCCACCCGGTTCTAACTTAGGATCAGGTGGGGAGGGGGGATTTATAATAAAGATGGAGTCTCTAAGTGTCTTTTTTGTTTTATTTCTAATAAAATATTTTTTCTCTGTGTTGTGTTTTTTTTTAAAAAAAATCACTAGAAATTTATGGCGGTCATGTCTGTTGATAATGGCTCTCACTTTGGTCCAAAAGCTTTAGATATTGCTTTATAACTTTTTACAGACTGATAGATCTCAATTACTTTGTTTCTCATTTGTTTCTGAATTTCTTTGGATCATGGCATGACGTCTAGCTTTTGAGGATATTTTGGCCTACTTCACTTTGTTAGGCAGGTCCCATTTAAGTGATTTCTTGATTAAGAACAGGTGTGGCGTAATCAGGCCTGGTTGTGGCTATGGAAATTGAACTCATCTTCTGAAAGATGATAAACTACATTTAATGTATGTTTTTTTGGGGGAGTGGGGGGAGGGCAATTATTTTTTCACACAAGGACCTGTAAGTCTGGATTTTTTTCCCTTAATAATAAAGTCCTTCATTGATAAGCTGCATCCTGTGTTTACTTGTCTTATCTTTCTGCAATATTTAAATTTGTGTGCTGATCTGAAACATTTAGGTGTGACCAACATGTAAAAGAATAAGAAATCAGGAAGGGGGCAAACACATTTTTCATACCAATGTGTATAAGGTCTGATTATGTCAGAAAAACGTACATTAATATCAAAATAAATAATGTGCTAATGAATAGTCCATAAGGTGATAAAGTGTTTATTATAAATGCCGACAATAAGTGGATCAAGGATAATGTCAGGGAATTAGATTCTGACAGTGTCACACATAAATAAGAAAGTGTAATAAATATATTCTACAAAGTAACAGAGTTAACAAAATAAAAAGGTCTGAAAGCCAAATCACGATAACAGGTACGTGATGGTTATTAGCAACGTAAATGAGGTGTGAGACTCCAACTAGAAATGTAGAACTCTTGGCTGACGGTGTTTAAATATAAAAATAGATGTAGCTCAAGCTTTGATAAGAAATATGTGCCCAAAAACAAAAGTGATGAGTGAATAGTAAACATATGACCAATCCTTACTCTAGAATACACTCACTCTAAGGGTACCGTCACACGTGGAGATCTCCGGGTGATTCCATAGGCGACGCACGCCTAAGGTCGCCGTCGCTCATTTACACGGGGCGACAACCTAGGCGACGCTCGGGCGACAACCCGACCGGAAATTGCCTGAGCGTCACCCAAGGCCCAGGGCAATCAAATCGCTGGTCGCCACTTCTGCGTCACACAGAGCCACCATATTAGCGATGTGGGCGTAAATTTGAGCCGCATTCTGGAGATAGGCGTTAACATAATGTTGTCTGACGCCTTGAGGACGTGTGATTGGTCATTATTTTAATGTGTCGTTACATGTAAATGGCTCGGTGCTTTATAGACAACTCTCGTGTGATGTGTCGCGGATTATTGCTATACGCTTTGGTGTTGCCAAGAAGGCAAAACACGACGCTCGAGTGACGTTTTATTGTACAGTCAATATGTACAGCGCTTTTGTTAAGTGTGTTGTGCTATTGTGTTGTCTAATAAAATCACTCTTGCTTTCTTGGTCTGGATAATATTGCAGCCTTGAAAGTATGTGTGTGCACACATATTTGTGTGTTTGCAGTTATGGGATGTATAGATCACCTATCATTACCTTCTCCATGCAGACTAAGGCTACGTTCGCACACTGCATATTTTTACGCAGCTGCGCTTTTTTACGTGCATATTTTGTGAAATACGCAGCTCCTTTCACACACTGGGTTTTTTTCTGCATTTTTCTCTGCGCTTTTTCATAGCCCATTTATCATGTGGGCAATGGAAAAACGCAGAGAAAAACTGCAGAAAGAATTGACATGGTTATTCTTTTTACAGTGAAAACGCGCGCATAAAAAAACGCAGCAAGAAACACAGGTAAATACAGAAAACGCAGCAAAAAACGCAGAGAGGCAGCAAAATACGCAATGTGTGAACGTAGCCTTAAGTTGGGATGTAATGACATTTGTGTTTCTGTTAAAGCACACATTTGTGGCACATCTCTCTGCACTTTTGAACACAGCCGCAAACACAGAGGTGACATTAATGCGCTACTGTACAGTATGTATGCTCCTGGGTAATACACCTTTGGATGCACACATCATCAAATATGGTGCCGAGGAACAAGACAACCAATCGTAACGCTCGAGCTGCCACCAATCCACGCAGACCGCCAGAGGTAGTAAATACGCCCTGAAACGCCTACAGGAATGGTATAGGCGATGTGTGCTGTTGCCTTTCACATCACTCATGAGATGTTACACAGGGCGATCAGCACACATCGCCCAAGAATTGTCGCCTGGCTTCACAGCTCTGATGTGAAACCAGGCGACCCACTCAGGCATGTTGCCGTCGCCCATTTACATTAGGCGACGCATTGGCGATGTCGCCGGCGACAGGCCACGCCTGGGCGTCGCCTATGGAATCGCCCAGGAGATCTCCACGTGTGACAATACCCTAACAGGATTGAATATAATTGAAATATTTTAAGTAAATGGGAAAAAGGTACTGAAGAAGATAAACATCATAAGTACTTAAAAATCCTAAGGCTGGGTTAAACCCTGCGATGTCCCAGCGATCCGACCAATGATCGGGATCGCTGGGACATCGCTATATGATCGCTGGTGAGCTGTCACACAGGCAGACTCACTAGCGACCAGCGAGAATGCTGGTAACCAGGGTACACATCGGGTAACTAAGCAAAGTGCTGTGATTAGTTACCTGATGTTTACCCTGGTTATCACGTCCCAGCGTGTACTGTGCGGCGCTGGGCATCGGCCGGGAGGTTGTTGATGGTTGGTCTCCCGTTGGCACACACACCGATGCTGACCGCCCAGCGGGAGACCAACAATCGAAAAATGGTCCTGGCCATTCCGCAACGATCAGTGATCAGCGAGCTGATCGCTGCTTGTTGCAGGATGTCAAATGTAGAGACATCGCTACGAGCTCACTGCATTGTCACAAATTGCAGTGAAATCGTTAACAATAGCGACATATGTAAACCGGACTTTACATATAAAAGAGGTAAGTGAGTCGGTCGACAGGGTGGGGGCAGGTAGTCGGATACCGAGACTGATGGTTACATCGATGGGGGATCACAGCTGGTCGGTTTCAGGTTCCGTGCCCTGGACCCTCAATGGCGGGGATGGTGAGGGATGATGATGATGGATGAGGAAACTGTAACGTGACGCCACCTGTGGTACCTGGTAACATGGATACCAGCGCTGCGGCCGGCCGCTGAGGTGGTGGAGGAGCAGCTCAGAGTAGTACAGCTCCCCACAGTTGGAGCTTTACCTCAGGGCAGCGGGGGTAGTAGTCCTCACCTTTTGGTGCTGTAGGAGCCCTCTGGGCAGCAGAGCAAATGAGTACAGACACCAGATCAGCTCATGAAGTTCTTTACTGTCTCCAGATGAAAAACACGTACACAGTACAGTCTGGTTTACCGGGGATGTAGCCACAGGTTTGAGGTAACTTAGCAGAGTCTGTCGGTGTTACCCTCTTACAACTTTCGGGGTCTGTGTTCCTCTTTACTCTCATTCACCACTCTGAAGAGCTGCTTTGCCAGTCCCCTGCTCTGCTACTGTTAGGTACAGTCAGTTCATTACCGGTACGAACGGGAACGACAACGAGCTAAACCTCCCTCCACCGGTTTTCGGTCCTTTCCCTAACGTGTTCTGGACCTTTTTGGGACCGAGGAAGAGGTACAGTCTGTGGTGCTATGGCTCCCTTTTGTCGGTCCCACAGCCTGTCGGTTCACAGTCAGGGATAGACCTCTTACTGCCTCAGCTTCAGTATGCCGGTGTCGACCCCGGACTCCCCAGCCGGCTCCAACCGGTCCTGGATTGTCCCCTCCACTTCTGGGACACCCCTCTCCAAGGAGGTGCCCTCCTGTCATGAACGCTGTCAGGTACATCCTCTCTGGCTGCCTTCCCAGCACTGTCTGACTACAACTAACTTAACTGTCACTCAAGTCTCCCACTCTACTCTAGGCTCCACCCCATGGACCTACTGAATATACGGTCCCTATGCTAAGGTGAGCTAGTGTATGGGTGCATAGGAAAGACTCTGCATGAGGCACTACACCTTCTGTTTGGGGTGTAGTACCCCCCTGTGGCGCCTTCCCATAGGGGCGCCACATAAGTAGCACATGTCTTCTCCATGAATAAGTAGAAAATCTAACACACGAAACATACATTGGGGTCTTTGCAGAGGGTGTTGCTTTCCTTTGCCTTTTTTTTGCACTCTCACTTGCACTTTCGGTATAACTATGGTTTCGCTATAATGTCTTTATATGTGACCTGCAGCTCCTTGATTGATTGTCTATACACATGTGATAGTATGGAGGTTCATTGGATCTTGTCTGTACTTCTTTATTTATATACCGTGTATACCTTGTGTTAAATTATATTAACATCTGTAGTGCCATTTATGTACCTACTGGTCATCTAACTTTGCATGTTATTTGTACATTTTTTATATATTACCAAATAAATTGCATCTAATTATTTAAAAGCAATATAGCTCCACTCTGTTTCTTCTTTTGTATTATGCATGTATTGTATATGATGCTTATGTAACAGTAATAGTTAATCTATTTAGTATCATCACTATTAAGGTACCATCACACGCGGCAATTTTGCATGCAATTTCACTGGCAATTTGCTGGTTGCAGTGAAATCAAGAACACATTGTTCTATTTTGTTGCCATGTACAAATGTAACAATGTGTCCATGATTTCACTGCAACCAGCAAATTGCCAGTGAAATTGCCTAGCAATATTGCCTCGTGTGATGGTACCTTTAGCTTCACTCAACAAAATACCTAGTACTTTCTGTTCCCATATTATATCTGTTCTCATAATAATGTTCTTCTGGTCAAAAGTTGTGGTTGAAATTTCCTCAAAGTTAAGCTTTTTCTCTATGTAGAGAGATGTGTAGAAAACAGAATCCTGTCCACCTCGAACACTTCATAACTAACATGAGGCTATCCTTCAACACTGCAATCATTCGATGCAAGTCATCAAAAAAAGAAAGATGATAAAACTACTAAAAGATGCTGAAAGTAAATAATAAACCCTTCGGTGGGCTACAGAAATGGGATGAATCTCAAAAGATCCTTTGGGGTGTACTGTACTAATTTCCATATACGTTGTGTTTCAAGCTGATGTTTCGCTTTAGGTCCCCATCTTTCATGTATGATGGTACCTGATCAATGCTGATCACTTCCAGTAGGGTGACAGCACAATTATGGAACACTTTTAAAGGTAAGGCACCACAAGTTTATTAAAAAGATACTTTCGCTAACCAACCAAAACAATCAGCATCACTCATTACAGTGGGTTATTCAATCCCTCATTATGGCCCACAATGGACACAACTAGTGATGGGTGAATCCAAACTATGAAGTTTAGGGTCTGTACCAACACCTAATGTTTGGGACCGGACCATGAACATGGGCTTTTCTGAGAGGCCTGTGATTCTGTTCGAATTCAGGATTCGCTGAGGGCCTGAAAAAAAAGCAAAACAGTGATTAAACATCAGCATCATACATACGAAGTACCACACGCTTGTACTTCTGGGCCACTCATTAATTTCTGATTTATTCACTACACTGGCTGCAGAAGCTATTCACAGATGCCCACTCTATGGCCAGGGTCACACATACCATCCGTTTTTGGGCTAAATCCATTTTCGAGAATAATTTGGGCATTTTTTTCAAAGTTCAAAAACGGATGTCCGTTAACGCATGTGCATATACGTTTTTCAAAAAAAGCATGTGTTTTTATGCAGCAGCCCAAAAACGCTGCTAGCAGCGTTTTTGGGGTCCTTTAAAAAAACGCATGCTTTTTTTAACATGGGGCCCTATGGGAGATGCATGCATTAACACATGGCACATATAGGCACCATCCGTTAACGCATGTGTTAACGAATACGTTTTTTTGAAAAATTTTCTTGAGAAATTAACAAACCTTTATAGTTGTGATAAAATCCACAACGTGTTTCGGTAGCGACTTGCTACCTTCATTAGATGATACCTCCTGAAAAGGCCTGCTGGCTGGTAACAAAACCTAACCTAACACTGTTATGGGGTAATGTCCCCAAATTCTGTACTAATGTCCCACATCCTGGGCCTATTCCAGGTATATATTATTATTATTATTATATATGTATATAGCACCATTAGATTCCATGGCGCTTTACATGTGCAAGGGCAAACAAGGACAAGAACATAAAATTAAGACAATCAAATCATACAGGTACAGTAGGGCAGAGGGCCCTGTCCACGTGGGCTCACAGTCTATAAGTATATATGTCCCTATCCTGGTTTAGGTTCCCCATGCTGATCCATTTATCCTCAATTTTGGTATATGTTCTCCATCTTGCTATATGTTCCCCATCCTCGTATATATATGAGACCCCATCCTGGTATATGATCCTCATCCTGGTATATGATCCTCATCCTGGTATATCTTCCTCATGATGGTATATGATCCCCCATCCAGGTACATCTCCCAAATTCTGGTGTATATGATCCCAGGGGCGGACCGTCACCCCCGGGGGCCCTGGTGCAGGAGAGGACCGGGGGGGCGGGGCTACTGGCCGTCGGCGCGGCCCGGGGGGGAGGGGTGCTGCTGGCCGTCGGCTCAGCCCGGAAAGGGGGGGGTGGGTGCCGCTGGGAGCCACTGGGAGCTGCAGGCGCGATGCTCTCCTACCTGGGAGCCGCGCCGGATGTCTGCTAGGGGCCGGAGGAGCAGAGGAGAGGAGGGGCTGGATCAGGCAAGGGAAGCAGGAAGCTCTCTGCTTCCCTTGCCTGACCCTCCTCTCCTCTGGCGGCGGCTTGCGGGGGTCGGCTGGGGGCCCCCTCCAGGCTTGAAGGGGCCCCCTAACCGGTCGGGGCCCTGGTGCGGCTGCACCAGCTGCACCAGTGTAGTTCCGCCCCTGTATGATCCCCTATTCTTGTATTTGGCCCTTATCCTGGGATATGGCCTCCATTCTGCTATATGTTCTTCATCCTGGTATATGCCCCCATCCAGATCTATGGCCCCTATCTTCGTATATATGTCCTTCATCCGGGTATATGGCTCCCATCCAGGTATATGACCCCCATACTAGTATACTAGTGCATCTCGATGAATTAGAATATCATCAAAAAGGTCACTAATTCAATACATAAAGTGAAACACATATATTATATAGAGTCATTAATGAGTGATCTGTTCAAGTGTTTTTTTCTGTAAATGTTGATGATTATAGCTTACAGACAATGAAAACCCAAAGGTCATTATTTTAAATAACTAAAGTAGGGAGGATGAAGGGTTAAAAACATGCTGCCGTATTTTATGAGACATCAAAGGGTGAATATAATATTGATTTTAGGGCTCCCAGGAACGCCCTAAAACATGGCAATATTACATAGATTTTTGATGATATTCTAATACATTGAGATGTACTAGTATATTCCTCATCCTGGTGTATGAAGCTAATTCTACACTGTGTGCAGAATTATTAACAAGTTGTATTGTAGAGGATTATTTTTATTATTGATCAACAACTATGTTCTCAATCAACCCAAAAGACTCAAATATCAAAGCTTAATATTTTTGCAAGTTGGAATGTTTTTTTTTTAGATTTGGCTATCTTAGGAGGATATCTGTTTGTACAAGTAACTATTACTGTGCAGAATTATTAGGCAACTTAATAAAAACCAAATATATTCCCATCTCACTTGTTTATTTTCACCAGGTAAACTAATATAACTGCACAAAATTTAGAAATAAACATTTCTGACATGCAAAAACAAAACACAAAAAAATTTGTGGCCAATATAGGCACCTTTCTTTATGACGACACTCAGCAGCCTCCATCCATAGAATCTGTCAGTTGTTTGATCTGTTTATGATCAACATTGCGTACAGCAGCCACCACAGCCTCCCAGACACTGTTCCCAGAGGTGTACTGTTTTCCCTCCCTGTAGATCTCACATTTTAGGAGGGACCACAGGTTCTCTATGGGGTTCAGATCAGGTGAACAAGGGGGCCATGTCATTATTTTTTCTTCTTTTAGACCTTTACTGGCCAGCCACGCTGTGGAGTAGTTGGATGCATGTGATGGAGCATTGTCCTGCATGAAAATCATATATTTCTTGAACGATACCGACTTCTTCCTGTACCACTGCTTGAAGAAGTTGTCTTCCAAAAACTGGTAGTAGGTCCGTGAGTTGAGCTTCACTCCATCCTTAACCCGAAAAGGTCCCAAAAGTTAATCTTTGATGATACCAGTCCATACCAATACCCCACCTCCACCTTGCTGGAATCTGAGTCGGAGTGGAGCTCTCTGCCCTTTACTGATCCAGCCTCTGGCCCATCCATCTGGCCCATCAAGAGTCACTCTCATTTCATCAGTCCATAAAACCTTTGAAAAATCAGTCTCAAGATATTTCTTGGCCCAGTCTTGATGTGTTATCTTATGTTTCTTGTTCAAAGGTGGTCGTTTTTCAGCCTTCCTTACCTTGGCCATGTCCCTGAGTATGGCACACCTTGTGCTTTTTGATACTCCAGTATCGTTTCAGCTCTGAAATATTGCAAAACTGGTGGCAAATGGCATCTTGGCAGCTTCACGCTTGATTTTCCTCCATTGATGGGCAGTTATTTTGCGCCTTTTTTACCCAACACGCTTCTTGCGAACTGTTGGCTATTTGCCATGAAACGCTTAATTGTTTGGTTATCACGCTTGTAAAGTTTGGTAATTTCAAGACTGCTGCATCCCTCTGCAAGACATTTCACAATTTTGGACTTTTTAGGGCCCGTCAAATCTCTTTTCTGACCCATTTTGCCAAAGGAAAGGAAGTTGCCTAATAATTAAGCACCATTACACTACACCTCTCCTCATTAGAGAGATGCACGTCACCTGATTTACTTAATTGGTAGTTGGCTCGCAAGCCTATACAGCTTGGTTTAGGTCAACATGTAAAGAAAGTATCATGTGATCAAAATACTCATTTGCCTAATAATTCTGCACACAGTGTAGTATATAGCCTCCATCCTTGTATATGCCCCTAATCCTGTTATATAGCGTCTGTCCTGGCATATGGCCTCCATCTAGGTATATTGCTCCCATCCTATAATATATAACCCCTATAAAAATAAAAATGAATATACTCACTGTCAATCACTCCCCTGCAGCAGCGTGATATCCTGCTCTCATGCTGGATGCAACCAGACTGTAAGCATGCAGCGATGATGTGGCGCCCCACCGCTCAGGCCGCCACCAGAGGTACTGCACTCCTCCATTACAGGGAGAGTTGTGCCTCTGCTCTCCAGGTTCTGGGATTGCACAGTTGAGATTCACACACATACACACACACACACAACACTTAGGGACCCCGGGACGGTGGGTGGACCCAGAGGGAGGATCCAAGCGTAGCCAGGAAGGGAAAAGGGAGTAGTAGTAGGAAGAAAAGAGGAGAAGGAGAGGAAGGAGTGAGAGCGAGGAGCTAAGTGGTGTTGGCTCCCATGGGCTTGAGCACGACCACGCTTTCCCCGGGAGGGAAAGACTAGTGGGTGTGGAGGAAAGACAGAGCCTTTCGGGTATGGCAAGAGTACAGAGGGGCTGGTGGACAACACAGGTAACCGGCCCTGAACACGGCGCGGATGCTGTAAGTCGTTGATAATGGAGGCCCCGTTTCATCACAAGTTTTGGGGAGGAAAAGTGTTTTGTCATGATACACATTTTTATTTTCTGTGTGTTGAAATAACATAAAAAAGAGAGAATAAAAATCAAATTGCACATAATTCAGATAAAACCCCCAATATGGATGAACAAAATAGTTGGCACTTTTACAAAATTGTAGGTAAACAACTTTATTTCAAGCATGTAATGCTCATTCTACCTCACCTATGACAACTGATAGGTGTGGGTAATATGAAAAAATCATACCTGAAACGAGATTAAAAAGGAGAGAAGTAGAATTAATCTTTGCATTTTGTGTCTGTGTTTGCTAAACTAAAAATGGAGAAAAAGAGCAGAAAAAAAAATGAGCACTTAAGAGCCAAACTTGTAAAATATCAACAATGTTAAAGGGTATATAAGGGATTTTTTAAAAAAGTGCTCAAGCACTAACAGGGAGGAAGTTCCTACCTACCTGCCTGTTGTGCTTGTGTGGCGCCCCACGTAGTCAGGCATCACAGTGGGGTATTGCACCCGTAAAAGAGGTGTAATTGCCCCAGTTACAAGTGGACCCTAGGATGGTGGGTGGGCCACATTCCTGAACTCCCACATTAGCAGAATGGTGGGAGGTTACCCGGGAGGGATATATATTCTCCTCCAGGGGGGATCAAGAGCGGTTTAGCTGGAGGAGGAGGAGAGGAGTCGGGACAGCTGGAAAGAGTGTGGAATGAGGCGGAAGGGTTACCCGGACGGCTCCAAGCTGATCCGGAGGGAAGGAGAAAGCGGGTCTTGAGGAGATCCTGAAATAGGACGCCCGACGTGCAGAGTCCGGGCCCTAGAGAGAAAGGGGGAACCCCAGCATGGAGCGACCATACTCCAGGGGAGTCTCCAGTCCACCACGGGAATGCCGGGCCCGAGGATCCAGTCAAAGTTTATCTTTGCAATCGACAACCGGCTGCTGTGGTTTGTCTATCAGCTGCAGCACCTTGCCAGACAAAGTGGTCTGCCTGCTTCCTCACCTCGAGGGAGAGGACCCCCAATACTGCCTACACGGAGCCATTGGGTATAGACTTATCTTAGGCGGGGAAGAAAGGACACGGGTTCGTCAACTAAGGTACACCATGGGTCCCACCATACCACCTAGGATCCACTTGCACCCACCTGTTGAGCTACCTGTTATTCTAACATCAGATGTTGAACTGTGGACTATGTATGTTGCTGCTAAAGGTTTACAGTAAAGTAC
The DNA here is from genome assembly GCA_033576535.1 of Allobates femoralis. Lineage (NCBI taxonomy): Eukaryota > Metazoa > Chordata > Amphibia > Anura > Aromobatidae > Allobates > Allobates femoralis. The sequence continues at coordinate 69,380,341 of JARQOC010000002.1, read as the reverse complement.
CCGGGAGAAAGTAACTTTGCCTGTGTGTGGTTTTCTCCATCAACCTGCTTGTTTTCAGGAACGCTGGCCCGTAGGACCAGCTCTACCTGTAGGAAGCTTTGCCATCTCAGCCGCACTACCATCTACCTACGGAGGACTGTGGCGGCACTGGTGACCCATCACTAGCTACTACAGGTGGCATCACATGACAAACTCTTATCCCCTGTAAATACACCCTTATTGAAGTGTTACCCAGGCCACGGGCTCAGGCGCTGCCACCCATGACATCCGCATGAAAACATCCACCGAGCCTGATACCCGAGTACCCCAGGGCCTGGGACTCAACACTTGGTACCATTCTTGACTGCTCTTGCCGTGGAAACAATGGCTTCATAAGTAGAGTAAAGGATTATTTTAGCTACTAGATGGCAGCCCGATTCTAAAGAATCGGGTAGTCTAGAATCCATATATAGTTTATTTAGTAATAGTTAGGGGAGTGCGGTGAAATTAATTGTGTGTATAGAGGTGGCTCAGTGGTTAGCACTGCGCGGTGGCTCAGTGGGTAGCACTGCGCGGTGGCTCAGTGGTTAGCACTGCGCGGTGGCTCAGTGGTTAGCACTGCGCGGTGGCTCAGTGGTTAGCACTGTGCGGTGGCTCAGTGGTTAGTACTGCGTGCGGTGGCTCAGTGGTTAGCAGTGAGTGCGCTGGCTCAGTGGTTAGCAGTGAGTGCGCAGGCTCAGTGGTTAGCAGTGAGTGCGCTGGCTCAGTGGTTAGCAGTGAGTGCGCTGGCTCAGTGGTTAGCAGTGAGTGCGGTGGCTCAGTGGTTAGCAGTGAGTGCGGTGGCTCAGTGGTTAGCAGTGAGTGCGGTGGCTCAGTGGTTAGCAGTGAGTGGGGTGGCTCAGTGGTTAGCAGTGAGTGCGGTGAGATTGGTCAGCGCAGCGCCGTGGGCAGAGTGGTCAGTGCAGCGCCGTGGGCAGAGTGGTCAGTGCAGCGCCGTGGGCAGAGTGGTCAGTGCAGCGCCGTGAGCAGAGTGGTCTGTGCAGCGCCGTGGGCAGAGTGGTAAGCACACACATACACTCAGCTATACTTACCACCGACCCTGCGTCTTCCGCGCCGCCTGGATCCTGAGTCGACATGTCGCCGCCCCCGGACGACTGGATCCAATATGTTGTCCGGGTAGTTTTTCAAGACATCTTGGACGCTATATTGGATCCAGTAGTTTGGGGGCAGCGACATGTCGACTGAGGATCCAGGCAGCGGACGCAGGGCCGGTGGTAAGTATGGCGGAGTGTGTGTGTATGTGTGTGTGTGTACAAAGTTGAGGGAAGTGTGGACAAAGTGACGGAAGTGCGTACATACACACATATACACACATAGTGTACATTGCATATGGAGGGATGAGGAGAGCGGAGGCTGGAGGGCAGAGGACAGGGAGAGGAGAGCGGAGGCTGGAGGGCAGAGGAGGGCGGAGGCTGGAGGGCAGAGGACAGGGAGAGTAGAGCGGAGGCTGGAGGGCAGAGGACAGGGAGAAGCGAGTGGAGGCTGGAGGGCGGAGGAGAGGGAGAGGAGAGCGGAAGGTGGAGGGTAGAGGAGAGGGAGAGGAGAGCGGAAGGTGGAGGGTAGAGGAGAGGAGAGCGGAAGCTGGAGGGCAGAGGACAGGGAGAGGAGAGCGGAGGCTGTAGGGCAGAGGAGAGCAGAGGCTGGAGGGCAGAGGACAGGAGAGGAGAGCGGAGGCTGGAGGGCAGAGAAGAGCGGAGGCTGGAGGGTGGAGGCTGGAGGGCAGAGGACAGGGAGAGGAGAGTGGAGGCTGGAGGGCAGAGGAGAGCAGAGGCTGGAGGGCAGAGGACAGGGAGAGGAGAGCGGAGGCTGGAGGGCAGAGGACAGGAAGAGGAGAGCAGAGGCTGGAGGGCAGAGGACAGGGAGAGGAGAGCAGAGGCTGGAGGGCAGAGGACAGGGAGAGGAGAGCGGAGGCTGGAGGGCAGAGGACAGGGAGAGGAGAGCGAAGGCTGGAAGGCAGAGGACAGGGAGAGGGGAGCGGAGGCTGGAGAGCAGAGGACAGGGAGAGCAGAGCGGAGGCTGGAGGGCAGAGGACAGGCAGAGGAGAGTGGAGGCTGGAGGGCAGAGGAGAGCGGAGGCTGGAGGGCAGAGGACAGGGAGAGGAGAGCAGAGGCTGGAGGGCAGAGGAGGGCGGAGGCTGGAGGGCAGAGGACAGGGAGAGGAGAGCGGAGGCTGGAGGGCAGAGGACAGGGAGAGGAGAGCGGAGGCTGGAGGGCAGAGGACAGGGAGAGGAGAGCGGAGGGTGGAGCGCAGAGGACAGGGAGAGGAGAGCGGAGGCTGGAGGACAGGGAGAGGAGAGCGGAGGCTGGAGGACAGGGAGAGGAGAGCGGAGGCTGGAGGACAGGGAGAGGAGAGCGGAGGCTGGAGGACAGGGAGAGGAGAGAGGAGGCTGGAGGACAGGGAGAGGAGAGCGGAGGCTGGAGGACAGGGAGAGGAGAGCGGAGGCTGGAGGGCAGAGGACAGGGAGAGGGAGAGTGGAGGCTGGAGGCAGAGGAGAGCAGAGGCTGGAGGGCAGAGGACAGGGAGAGGAGAGCGGAGGCTGGAGGGCAGAGGAGGACGGAGGGCAGGAGGGGGAGGGCAAAGGACAGGGAGAGGAGAGCGGAGGCTGGAGGGCAAGAGGACAGGGAGAGGAGAGCGGAGGCTGGAGGGCAGAGGACAGGAAGAGGAGAGAGGAGGTGGAGGGCAGAGGACAGGGAGAGAGGAGGAGCGGAGGCTGGAGGGCAGAGGACAGGGAGAGGAGAGCGGAGGCTGGAGGCAGAGGACAGGGAGAGAGGAGCGAAGGCTGGAAGGCAGAGGACATTGAGAGGGGAGCGGAGGCTGGAGGGCAGAGGACAGGGAGAGCAGAGCGGAGGCTGGAGGGTGGAGGCGGAGGGCAGAGGACAGGGAGGGAGAGAGTGGGGCGGAGGGCAGAGGACAGGAGAGGAGGTCGGAGGCTGGAGGGGCAGAGGAGGGCGGAGGCTGGAGGGCAGAGGACAGGGAGAGTAGAGCGGAGGCTGGAGGGCAGAGGCCAGGCAGAGAGGAGGCTGGAGGGCAGAGGCCAGGGCAGAGGAGGCTGGAGGGCAGAGGCCAGGGCAGAGGAGGCTGGAGGGCAGAGGAGGCTGGAGGGCAGAGGAGGCAGAAGGGCAGAGGAGGCTGGAGGGCAGAGGAGGCTGGAGGGCAGAGGCCAGGGCAGAGGAGGCGGGAGGGCAGAGGAGGCTGGAGGGCAGGAGGCCAGGGCAGAGGAGGCTGGAGGGCAGAGGAGGGCAGAGGAGGGAGGCAGAGGAGGCTGGAGGGCAGAGGAGAGAGGCTGAGGGAGGGCGAGGACAGGGAGAGCCGGAGGGGGGCAGGCAGAGGGAGGCTGGAGGGCAAGGAGAGAGAGGCTGGAGGCAGGCAGGGCAGAGGACAGGAGGGAGAGCGGGAGGGCTGGAGGGCAGAGGACAGGGAGAGGAGAGCGGAGGCTGGAGGCAGAGGAGAGCAGGAGGCTGGAGGGCAGAGGACAGGGAGAGGAGAGGGAGGCTGGAGGGCAGAGGCAGGAGCAGAGGCTGGAGGGCAGAGGACAGGGAGAGGAGAGGGAGGCTGGAGGGCAGAGGAAGAGAGGAGGCGAGGAGGGCAGAGGACAGGGAGAGGAGAGGCAGAGGCTGGAGGGCAGAGTGAGGCAGGAAGGCAGGGAGAGGGCGGGAGGGCAAGAGGACAGGGAGAGGAGAGCGGAGGCTGGAGGGCAGAGGACAGGGAGAGGAGGCGGAGGCTGGAGGGCAGAGGACAGGAAGAGGAGGAGAGGGAGGTGGAGGGCAGAGGACAGGGAGAGAGAGCGAGGCTGGAGGGCAGAGGACAGGGAGAGGAGAGCGGAGGCTGGAGGGCAGAGGACAGGGAGAGGAGGGCGAGAGGCTGAGAAGGGCAGAGGAGGGCATGAGAGGCAGAGGAGGCTGGAGGCAGGCAAGGGCAAGGAGGCAGAGGGAGGCTGGGGAGGGAGGCTGGAGGGCAGAGGACAGGAGGAGAGGAGGCCGGAGGGCAGAGGACAGGGAGAGGAGGTCGGAGGCTGGAGGGCAGAGGAGGGCGGAGGCTGGAGGGCAGAGGCCAGGGAGAGTAGAGCGGAGGCTGGAGGGCAGAGGCCAGGGCAGAGGAGGCTGGAGGGCAGAGGCCAGGGCAGAGGAGGCTGGAGGGCAGAGGCCGGGGCAGAGGAGGCTGGAGGGCAGAGGGCAGGGCAGAGGAGGCTGGAGGGCAGAGGACAGGGAGGGAGAGCGGAGGCTGGAGGGCAGAGGACAGGGAGAGGAGAGCGAAGGCTGGAAGGCAGAGGGACATTGAGAGGGGAGGGAGGCTGGAGGGCAGAGGACAGGGAGAGCAGAGCGGAGGGCTGGAGGGTGGAGGCTGGAGGGCAGAGGACAGGGAGAGGAGAGTGGAGGCCGGAGGGCAGAGGACAGGGAGGAGGAGGTCGGAGGCTGGAGGGCAGAGGAGGGCGGAGGCCTGAGGGCAGAGGACAGGGAGAGTAGAGCGGAGGCTGGAGGGCAGAGGCCAGGGCAGAGGAGGCTGGAGGGCAGAGGCCAGGGCAGAGGAGGCTGGAGGGCAGAGGCCGGGGCAGAGGAGGCTGGAGGGCAGAGGGCAGGGCAGAGGAGGCTGGAGGGCAGAGGAGGCTGGAGGGCAGAGGCCTGGGCAGAGGAGGCTGGAGGGCAGAGGCCAGGGCAGAGGAGGCTGGAGGGCAGAGGCCAGGGCAGAGGAGGCTGGAGGGCAGAGGAGGCTGGAGGGCAGAGGAGGCAGAAGGGCAGAGGAGGCTGGAGGGCAGAGGAGGCTGGAGGGCAGAGGCCAGGGCAGAGGAGGCGGGAGGGCACAGGAGGCTGGAGGGCAGAGGCCAGGGCAGAGGAGGCGGGAGGGCAGAGGCCAGGGCAGAGGAGGCTGGAGGGCAGAGGAGGCTGGAGGGCAGAGGCCAGGGCAGAGGAGGCTGGAGGGCAGAGGCCAGGGCAGAGGAGGCTGGAGGGCAGAGGCTGCTGGAGCCGGCAGGGCAGACTCACCGCGGGCCGGCCATCAGGTGTACTGTTACAGCAGAGCAGGGGCGGGCAGAGCTGCAGGAGAGGAAGTCCCGCCCTCCCTCCTCTGTAGGCAGACAGCAGGGAGCACGGGTATCCCCAGGGTGTGTGTGGGCCCCCGAGGTGGCGGGCAATGGGCCCCCCTGCCCCCCGGTATGTAGCTACTGGCTGGAGGGCAGAGGGTGGAGGGGAGTGGCTGGAGGGCACACGGAACTTCCGAGATCGGAACGTTCCGTGTGCCGGTGCCTGTAGCCGGGGGCAGCCTGGCTACAGTGCACTGGATGAGCCTGGGCGAAGACCATCACGGAAGTGGGCGTGGCCTTTTCCGGAAGTGGCCTTCGGGTTTTATATATACGATGCTCTGTAATAGAGGCAGGTCAGACAACAGGATGCTGATTGACTGTCAGCTCCTCACTAAATAAGCATGACATTGGCTGTGATGCCCACCAGCAGAGCAGAGAAGCCACCACTCTTTTGATTAGACCACAAAGGAATCTGCAGAATTACCATAAGGGGTAGCCTTAGACCATTCTGTGTCTGGTAAGAATGGTGCCAGCCTTAACAACAACTACCTGTATGCAATAGAACCGAAAGTGTTTAAATGCCGGGGCACTGACTGAATTGAGACACGTGGATCTGACTCACCACTCCAGCCACTTGTCAGTGGACATCTAATAACTCCTTTCTGCGTGAACGGGTGCACTATGTGAAGATCCTGCTCTGCAGCTAAGTTCCACACTAAGCCAATAGAAGAAGCCACAGCAGCTGCACTGGTCACCTGGTCTTGGGTTGAGGTCTGGGGACTGTAGGGAACAATCCAGCATTGCAACTCATTGTCATTGAACCATTTCTTTCCCAATCTTGATGTATGTTTCATATCGTTGTCCTGCTGGAACACTCTGTCGTTCTTTTCATACCCATAGTATTTGAGTGTACAAAGTAACTCGTCTTATAGGATACTCATATATAGCTCAGCATTGAAACCATCATTGATCCTGATCTAGTATGCATTGCCTTTGGCTGTGAAACAAATCCTCCACTGGCTTCCTCCACTGAACTTAAGAGTTCCTTGAAATCCTCTTCAATCTCTATCCATTTGCCCCTTTTTCACAGATCCATTTGCCCCATCAGAACTTAGTCTATTGACTTTTTTCACATTGCTCAAAATCACTTATTCTTCCACTGTGCACTTTTGGTACTTTTTTGACAAACTTAAGCTGACACTTCTTATGATGATATTGAAGTCAAAGCTTCTTTGCTTTTTTTTAGATATTATTTCAGACTTGTGTAATATGTGTCACACAGTTCTTGCAGGATATTTGTGATTTCACTATTACAAAACATATGAGCCACCTCCACTGCTATGCTTCTAAAAAGTAAATGATTTCACCACTGCCCTACCAAGGTTTTAGGATAAGTGGCTTGAGGGAGTGTGGGCACTCTCTGGGGCCATGTGGCACACTATCATTAACCACTTAAACACCGGGTTCATACCCGCTCCTGCAGCTCTGTGCTGACATGTAGCACAGAGCTGTAGAGCGGCTTTAAATATAGAATCACGACCGTAAAATGTTTTTTAATAAACTTTGATAAATGACTGCGGCAGGAATAGGAGTCTTTTAAACGATATCGTTCAAAAGGCTTCACACTGAACGATGTGGCACATTGGTGGAGATTTAAATTGGATGACAAACGATGATTTGAGGTCAGGATCAGAAATCTGGGATGAACGATCCAACGATTTTTTCATCCTATATCGTTCATTTACATGCAAGGATGCACAAACGATATCGTTTCAACGATCTCAAATCCATGACATTCTAACGATATCGTTAACAATATCTTAGCGTGTAACACCACCATTAGACTTTGTTGAAACACTGTTACGTTCTGCAATCCACTAATAGAGTATGTGCACACGTGAGATATTTGCTTTATTTTTGTTGAGTTTTTTCAGTGCAGCTTTGCCACAAAAACTGAAGCACTTCCTAGTATCAGCAAATACAAATATATTCCTGAACTCTCAAAAATTCAGCTAAAAATTTGTCAAAACTGCACTTTTTTATGCAACTTTTTTCCAGTCAAGAGACATGTTTTTAATACAGAAATGTTTGTAACTAATACTTAATTTGTGCACTTACCCATGTTCAAGAAATCAAAATAATCATAGATCAATATGAATTAAGTAGGATATATGTTTATTCAACTATAAACTGCTTGTTCCATGTTCTCTCCTTAGACTAGGGTCACATTATCGGAAGAGGAAAGCGACCTGGAAATTCCACTAGAAGGGGGAGGAGGAAACCTAAGTCTACCGAGTCTCAGGAATCGAAATCCACTAACAGGACGATGGTCCCCAACACTACCACAAAATCTCGATCGCAGGAAGAAATAGAACAGTCAACACAAAATGGCATTGGCGAAGGAGGTAAAGTTCAGGTCATTAATCTTTCGAATTATTGTTTATCCAAATTTGAAATTGGTTTGCTATCACGTGGTCTATCTTTCTCTCCCACAAAATCCCTCGACAAGTTTGAGTTAACTAAAGATCTCTATCTCTTCTGTCGACAGCTGATTTTTAAATTTCTTTATCATCGGCCTACAGGAATTGATTCCTTATTTACCCAAGATCGGGCAGCCTTTCAAGATCTGTTAGATCTTATACAAGAAGATGAAGACAACACAGGTAATACAAATAAAAACAAAGCAGCATTTCCATATCGAGTACCCTCTCAGGCCACACCCCCCTTCTCTGTGTGCCCGGCAGTTCAGATATTCTTTGAGGTCACCAGTAATGATATCAGGAATTTGAAAGTTAATCCTCGCTCAAAGTTTAATCTGTCTGGTGTTGAACAACGTGCTCTCAAGAACTTAAAAAAGAACCCCTCATTTATAATCAAGGAAGCTGACAAGGGGGGCAATGTAGTTTTCTGGCCTGTAGAAATGTACCTAGAAGAAGCGCATAAACAGCTTCAAAACTCAGCTTGTTACCAACCCTTACCATCTGATCCAACTGGTGTCTTCAAGAAAAAACTTGATATACTGATTTGGAGGGCCTTCGATTTGGGTATTATTAATAAGAGAGAAAAGGACTTTCTGAGAGTTAAGCATCCTAAAATTCTGACTTTTTACCTATTGCCCAAAGTACATATGTCCTTGAGCCAACCACCGGGCAGACCAATTGTGTCCGGAATTGGAGGACTATTTGAACACTCCTGTTCATATATTGATTTCTACTTGCAGCCTATGGTATTTTCCTTAGACTCATACATCCGTGATTCCTCTCACCTGATTGAACTTTTGGAAGGGAGCGATTTACCTACAAACACACTATTGGTAATTATGGATGTTGAAAGCCTATATACTTGTATCCATCATAATCTTGGAATAAGGGCTATCTCCTTCTGTCTCAATAAACAGAGCACAGGAAATCGCCTCCATGACTCATTTTTATTGGACCTGTTACGAATTGTTTTGGAGAACAACAACTTCCTGTTTGACCAGGTCCATTACAGACAGGTAACCGGAACTGCCATGGGTGCACGATGTGCCCCATCCTATGCCAATTTATTTTTAGGATGGTGGGAGGTGAACCACATCTGCACCTTTTCGGCCTATAAGAACAATGTATTTCGATGGTATCGATTCATCGATGACATTATGTTTGTCTGAACAGGTACAACTGAAGAATGTGAGGAATTCGTGAAGAATCTAAATGAGAATGCTTGGAATATTAATTTAACATCTAACATATCTTCTAACTCCATAGATTTCCTTGATCTGAAGATCAGCGTGAAAGAAGGTAAGATTTTAACCGCACTCCATAGAAAGCCAACAGCCATAAATAGTGTCTTACACTATAACAGCTTTCATCCTGCACATGTCAGGAATACTATCCCTAAAGGCCAATTTTGCAGATTGAAGAGGAATTGCAGTGAAGAAAATACCTTCTTAAAAGAAGCGAAGGAACTTACGTCCAGTTTCAGACAAAGGGGGTATCCCAAAAAAATTATTTCCCAGGCTTTTGAAAACTGCAAACAACAAAGCAGACAAGATCTTCTCAAATCACGAGGAAAAACGAAGATGTCGAACATCTGATCACCCCATATCATGATCACTGGAATGAAGTCTATAAAGTCATGAGGAAAAACTAGAGCATCCTGAGAAGCGACACAAGACTTTGCTCCTTTCTGAGTGAAAAACCAACCATGGTTGCAAGGAGAGCTCGAAATTTGCGGAACAATCTAACCACGAGCCATTTCCAGCGACCTACTATACACCTAGGCAGAGGCGCACGGATTGTTGGTACGTTTCCTTGTGGTAACTGTACAGTATGTCCTCACATGGTGGCAGGATGTGAGATTAACCTGCCATGTTTCCCACACAAGATTGAATCCTCTTTTTATTCAAACTGTCATTCTCGTAATGTTATTTATGTTATAGTTTGTGGATGTCCAAAAATCTATGTGGGCGAAATCACACAAGAGGTCAGGAAAAGAATACAAGGACATCTTTCGAACATTGCCTGTGCACGTACCCACTTGGAGAAAGGTAAGGCCATAACATCAGTGGCTAGACATTTTTTGGAAAACCACAATGGCCAGTCTAAGAGTTTAAAAGTAATTATTGTTGATAAAGCACAACAATCCAATAGGAACTAAAATATCGTTGATCTTTTGTTACAAAAAGAGGCGCGCTGGATTTATGATTTCCGTAGCTTGTCCCCCATGGGCATTAATGAAGAGATTGTTTTTAATGGTTTCTATAGAAGGTAAAAACTTAAGAGAAAATAATGAATGGATACATTTGAATCTGTGCAGCCTGTATTAATAATAAATTCCCTTCTTCTTTAGTTTCTGTGGATATCATTTCTCTTCTTGATTTGGACTTGCCTTTGCCTCCTATCCCTTTGCCACGGATAGAAAAGGATTGAAAAAGAAGATAAAAAAGAACAAAAAGAAAAATTGAAAGAACAGAACAAATCAAGAAAAACTCTGTCAAGTTTCATTTGGACAGCTATTGGAGCCTATATGGAGCCCTGAATAATGGGATTCATGACGAAATCTAGAATATGAAGAATATATACATATATGGATAGTTATTCTGTGTGTGTATTTGTGTATACTTTCTGTTTTTCTATATTGTCCTAATTCCATTCATTCTCTTCAGTTCTCTCTCCCCCTGGAGAGATTACTGATACTTCTCCATTTAATACCTTAATTCCTTAACTTCTAAATCTGTTTTCTAAACTTCTCTTGGAAATAATCTTTATTTCCACTTATCTATTATGATGTCTTGAGCCATGATTCCTGGCTCTGTGCTCAATTGAGCGCCCTATTGACTGTTCCTGCTTCCGCCCCTTGGCGTCCTCTCCCTCACTATGGCAACATATTAACACGGAGATTCACGGCCGCACCACACATGCGCGGTGCGGGCGATGAACCCAGTGTGACCGGCCGGTCTGCACATGCGCCGCCCGCACTTTACGTCTCTTACACAGACAGGCATTTACTTCCGGATTGCGGAGATTGCAGGCGCGCACGCTAACACAGCTGATTACTACACAAAACAGGTACTTATAAGGTGCTTCAAACTCACTTAGCCTATCCCTCTGACCCCTGAGGAAGCCCCCAAAGAGGGGCGACACACGTTGGATGAGGGTCTTTGCCCCACAGCTTATCATTTTGTCATGTGACTTCTACATCTATGGTAACATGGACGCACTTGCTACTTGTTAGCTTAATCTGCTTGCAGTGTATTTCTTCATTCTTAAGCTCTCTCCAATTTGCTGTCTTTATACAGGTTGGTTGTAGTTCCCTTTATTATGAAGATATTTATCTATTGAGATCCATTGATTATTGTATGATTTTTTGCACCAAATGATCCTTACTTCTAGGAAACTTTTAACCTGCATTTATTGAGAGAACTTTTGACATATACCTTATTGATTATTGCAGTCCTATACCTGAGAAAGCGGGGGTGAAGGTGTCCCCTTCAACTTAGCAGATTCCTGCTTTTTACTTGTTTTTAATTGTGTGTTTTTTTGCTACTTGTTTGTACCTTTTGATGAATTAATAAACTTATTTGTTATTTACACCTGGCTCTGATCCCAATCCATCATACACGCTTTTTTCTCTTGTATTTAAGAAGGCTAGGGTCACATTAACATTGGCTGCGCTAGGTGGGTTGCGTTAAAAATATAGGTTTTGGCAGCCTAAACGCAGTGCTACCGCCAAGGTTGTGCCGTGTTAACGCTGCCAATGCTTACCTATGGTGACATGGCCTCTAGCGCGGCTCAAACGCCGGCATCTGAGTGAAATGTCATGCTTTTTCCTAGCGCGAGAAAAGACGCTGTTGAAAATGTCTTTTCTCCTGTTAGGAAAAAGCGTAAGATTTCACTCAGATGCTGCCGTTGGAGCCGTGCTAGGGGCCGCGTCACGATAGGTAAGCATTGGCAGCGTTAACGCGGCACTACAATGGTGGTTGCACCGCGTTTAAGCTGCCAAAACCTATGTTTTTAATGCAACCCCCCTAGCACAGCCAATAATGTTAATGTGACCCTAGCCTTACCTAACAAGCACAGGAACTCAATATACATCTGTTTATCGGAAATATGTTAGGCTATATATAATAATAATAATAATTTATATAGCGCTATTAATTCCATAGCACTTTACATACATGAGTAATGCTGTCCCTCTTGGGGCTCACAATCTAAACATCCTATGAGTATGTCTTTGCAATGTGGGAGGAAACCCATGCAAACACGGGGAGAACATACAAACTCCTTGTGGAGTTGGTGGGAATTGAACCCAGGACCTCAGGACCCCAGTGCTGCAAAGGCTGCAGTGCTAACCACTTGAGCCACCGTGCCGCCCTATATTCACACACAGTGTTTTTGATACCTTTTGAGGATCTATTCTTCAGCTGCAAAATTGGATCAGCTTTTCAAAAAAACACATCTAGAAACAGATGATCCGTTTTTGATGTTTGCGTTTTTTTAAACTCATAGATAATTGTTTTTAATGGAAATAGCAGATCAGAAAAGTGCCATACAAATTAATAGCTCATTCTTTTTGAGGATCAGTTTTTGTGCGAAAAAATTTTGAAAATTCATTGACTTGGCTGGGAATCTCTGAAATTGCAGTGGCAGATCCATTGCACTGCTCTGCCACTGCAAAAATGGATCCTCACAAAACGGATTAAAACCTCTGCCTGAATGTAGCCTTAGCCTTCAGTAGTTCATTTTTCATGTACATAATATACTGTATGTGTAATTTTCACATATGAAACAAGTACCCATTATACCCTACAGAACTGTCCATACGTCTGTGATTTTTCTCGGATGATGTGTCAATGCAATTATCACAAAAGCGTCTGGTTTTACGATCATCATGGATAAAACGTACACATTTAAGTAAGTGACTGAGACTCTCTATATACATCTTATATGGAAAATGTGTTCATTTCAGGATCATCTACATATCATGTTAATTAACTCTTCAACAAGGAGAGGAAATCAATAAGCATCTTTTTAGGTGATGTGTTCATTCCACCATGATCTCTAAACTTCCTGTTCATTCTCTATCTGAACAGCACAGATCTTATTTATAAAGTAACATCCCAAAGGATTACACTATATCAACAGATGGCCTTTCTATATTTCTTGAAAAATTCAAAGGTACACATAAACACATATGACACATTTTTCTAGTTACAAACCATTTATTGGCATGTAAATGGAAGCAGAATACAGTACCATCTACTACAGAATTATTAGAGAGATTCATATCCCCCAACATACCGTATATGAATATAACAAGGCCTTAAAAAAAAATAATCCTAGATATATTATGAGGTGGTCCTTATGGTCAAAAACCTTTATGCCAAGACTAATGATAATATGGCTCTTTGACACTTTAGAAGGTGTTAGACAATCAATGTTAAAGTTTCTTATCCATTCCGAGTTGACTTAGTTTACTTCTCTTTAAATATCTCATAAGTATTTTATGTAATACTCATGATACAGGTTGACTGTTCTACATCCTTCTTTCCTTCATGTCAATTCCTGGTTTTCCCTATTCTCTCCCTACCTTCCTTTCCCCTTCCTTTATATTTGTTCAATACATTTAAAAAATTCGGCAAAAAAACATTTGAATAATAAACAGCAAAGATAATTCAATATATATCTTTTTATATGGGATACGTGTTCATTCCACTGTGTTCTGCCCATTCATGAGCAGCTAAGAAAGTATTCATAAAGCTATACTAGAGTTATACTAGTTACGACCTGTAGAGGTCATTAGTTGTCTGTTTACATTGTTTAGATGTTAAACATGATCTAGCAGAGCTTTTAGTCTGTACCCTTTAAGAATAGTGTGTACCAATGGACCGCCCCTCTCCTTCCTCCTGGAGAAAGAGATCCTTGTAGTCAGTTTCCCAGTTCTTCAGTGAGAAGATAAGACGTGTGTTTCTGGCGCTCCATTCCTTACAACTTTCCTCTCGCCAGATGATTCCAGTAAGAGCAATGCAGTTACATGTTTTGTGTAGAATCTGTGTGAATAGGTTATAATCCAGTTGTTAGTACAGAGAGAACTGTGTGATAGGAGATATGTTATACCCTGTAATTCTTCATGCTAGCAAATTTGCATTGCATGTACATAAAGGTATTTCTGTGTAGAATACTGTAAAGTGAAGTGTATTGTGCTCTGAGATACACTATTTGAGTTAATGCTTTTTGCACTGTATGCAGATAGATGCATTCTGAATAGAATAGAGCCTGCTACAGTGGACTTTACCCTAGTTACTCATGTTGACTGTAACCTTTGTTATCACTGCGTTAGTGCTAGTTTCTTTAATGCACCCAGTACTGACTGTGATTATTCTGTACTTGTATTATAGTTTTTACCACATTATTGTTCACGCAATCAAGTTCATCACCTCAATAAATATAGACTCCAGAAATTCTAGTCTGTTCCTTGGGGAAGTGAACGAGGGTTAAGCTGTATGCTAGATATCCACAGCCCCACATGTGGAAGAAGGCAGAACACCCTGTAATTTGCCCATATTGCATGTTCATACCATGTCTACAATGTCCAGTAAACTTATACATCTTAGGTCTTACGTTTATTCTTTAATTCATTCCTTTTGCAGTACATTCCATATCTTAGTCTTCTCCAGATTACATCTAATGAATGAAACTTGAATTCAATACATGACACCTTCCCTTTAAATAGAAACCCAACCTACATTTGATCACTACCTCAGAAATAATCAGTCATTGAGGTTGATTGATCTGAATTGTCCTATTGCTCAACATATCCTAAACTGATCATATAAAAACAATCAATACAAATAATACAAATGTGTAAATAAATAATGCTAATATGAAACTTGAAGTGCACAAACTATGTCTAATGCATTTGCTCGTTAAAAAATAAAGTCAATCGGAAAATCAGAGGAAGAATATTTTGTCAAGCCATGACACTGATGCAAATGTATTGAATTGCAACCATAAAAACATTCAGACGAAGCGCAAATGAATTTGTGGACTCATCTAAGTTCAGGTTTCATTAACTCATGTGATGAGGAGAAATAGAAGTTGGGAGTTGCAGATACTATCTTTTCTCCTCACAATTCTGATTCAATGCTGACTCTTTGCATAGCTAAAAGTTTGAGACTGACCCAAAATGTTGGTTCTTGGAGTCTGTTGTTTCAGTGTTTGTAAATCATTTAGCCAGATGTTTCTATGTTTAATGAAGTCCAATTATTGGTAATTCACACTTTTTTTCTTCTTTTATTGACAAGTCTATCATGTGTATGTAAAGACTCAAAATTTACATTGCTGACTGTTATTTTTCAAGACTTATGCAATTAACCCCATCACAAGATATCAGCATCTGGGCAAAACCTGACTGTTGGCACCAAATTCCTACCTCATGAATGCTTGGAGATTATTAACATTTCTGTATATGTGGTTGTCTACTTGCCCTCTGAGGATTTGTTAGAAATTCTCAATTTCTCAATGGGATTGAGATCTCTCCAGATATAGTACACATTGTGAGGCACCGCCGGCATGATCCGCATGGCCGGGGTACATCACATGTAGGATCAGAGGATGATCCTGTGCACACCGGCCGGTTTTCCTGTGATGATAATACTGTGTGAACCAACCTGAACACAATGAGGTCATGAGCCTAATGAGCGGCAGTGAGAGTGGGCTGAGATCGAGGAGTCCATGAGGAATAGGATGTAATGAGTGAGTGCTGACAACCCGGAACACAGGGAGTTAACCTGAGCTGGGTGACAGGCTGATTACAAGCAGCTGAGGGTGTGTGTCCATGTGGGAGTGGCTGGCACGATAAGAGGCCGGCCACCTGAGTGATTGAGAGATTGATCCTGGAAGATTAGAGCCATTTTCAGCTAGACATCAGCCTGAGAGGATGTGGGCTGATTACCAGCCTGAGAGCTGAGCAGAGCCAGTCTGTGTGAGGGACTGGTGACTGCAAGTACATGCCGCCATGATTGAGATGGTGAAGGGAGCATGCTAGCTCCATGCCGGTGCCGAGGGCCGGGGTCGTGAGCACCTGGTGGGGAAGCCGTGGCTGAACCCGGTGGAGACTGGTCCGGGCGTGGAGGGAACCACGTCCGGGAAAGGAGCCTTGGGGGACGCTTGGTGGACCCGTTATACAGGTAGCGAGACCCGGATCCGTGCCCGGTAAGACAGCGGTTCCTGTGTAACGGAGTGAGCCGTGTGTGAGCAATGCCAGGCGGGCATAGACCGCCTTTGGGTCCGAGTCAGAGTACTCCGTTAAGGGACCCGAGGAACTATGTGTATGAGGGCGTAAGTAATGGCCCTGAATGAGAGATGATGACCTATGTAAGACCCATATATAATAATGTGGAGAGACAGTGACCCAGCTGGTATGGATGATGTTGGAGGCGTTCCGTCCTTGGGACGAGAGGGAGGCTTGCCCTGCTGCTTGCAGAGGGTACCCGTCCCTCAACCACGACCTCTAATGGTGTGGGTGTACCTGTGGTGCCAGAGACAGGGGTAATAGGGCTCCTAGTAGGTAACGGATGTAGAGGTTCCCGTGCACTATGGTTTGCCAGTCCCTGTAATGGGCCATGGAGGGGCCACAGTCCATGGATGTGGGCTGTGAGCAGGTGTGTGATCCATGGACGTTTGAATGATGGATCACATACGGTGTGTAAGGTCCCGGTCAGGCAGGATTCCTGACTAGGGGTGAATGTATATCATCATGCTGGGGTGACTAAAGCCAGGCGGCAGGTACCGCCATTGGGACCCACAGGGCCCGTTGAGGCGTATGTAACGAAGGTCAGAAGCAGGGGTTAGAAGGGCTCCCGTACTGGGTAACGCGTGGTTAGGCCTGAGGCCGCAGCCACGGGTTACTAGGGTTTGCCAATCCCTGTTATGAACCCGGAAGGGTCATCATCGAAGTATATCAAATGTATTTATTATAAAGGTACTGTAAGATGTGTAAGTAGGCCGGAGGCCGTAGCCCCCACGGGAGCTGTTAGTAGAGCTCCAATGGGGACAGAGAGTCATGGTTACAGGTCCCGGGTTACTGTGAATGTATATGTGCAATGTTTTATGTAATGTATGATGTGTTTATGTAAAGTGTTTGTATGCAATGTGATATGTGTCCAACATGCTACCCGGGTTATATTCCTATATGTGAAAAATAAACGGGTACACATTGGTTAAACTTATAAACACGTGTTTGTTGTCGTTTGCAAGCAAGGTTCCCCGGTTGCTACCTCACAACATGTATTATATATATATATATATATATATATATATATATATATATATATATATACATATATATATACATATGTACTAGCTGCAGACCTAACTAACTGTTGTTAGCTATAACAAAATGGAGTGGATTGACAAAGTTTTTCTTCTCTCCGCTGAGAAACACAGGCTGCAAGTGTAATACAGGGGCTATGTATGGGATCCTGATGTACTTCAGGGGCTATATGCGGGCTCCTGCTTTATTTTGGGTGCTGTATGTGGCCTCCTGCTTTATATTTTGTGCGGTGTGTGGGCTCCTGCTGTATACTGGGTGCTGTGTAGGCTCCTGCTCTATACTGGAGCTATGTGGCCTCCTGCTGTATACTAGGAGCTGTGTGCAGGCTCCTGCTGTTTACAGGGGGTTGTGTGTGTGTGCTTTTGCTGTATACTGGGGGCTGTATGTGGCTTCCTGCTGTATACTGAGGGCTGTATGTGGCCTCTTGCTGTATACTCTGGGCTGTGTGTGGCGTCTTGATATATACTGGGGGCTGTGTGTGGCCTTCTACTGTATAGTGGGGGCTGTGTGTGGGTTTCTGCTGTTTACTGGGGCCTGTGCAGGCTCATGCTGTATGCTGGGCTGTGTGGTCTCCTGCTGTATACTAGGAGCTGTGTGCGGGCTCCTATTGTACACTGGGGGCTGAGTGTGGCCTTCTGCTGTATACTAGGGCTGTATATGGCCTTCTGCTGCATACTGGGGATTCTGTATTGCCTCTTGATATATACTAGCGGCTGTTTGTGGTCTCTTGGTTTATACTGGGGGCTGTATATGACCTCCTGCTTTATACTAGTGGCTGTGTGTGGCCTCTTGACATATACTGGGGGTGTGTGTGGCTTCCTGCTGTATGCTGGAGGCTGTGTGTGGCCCCCTGCTGTATACTGGGGGCTGTGCGGGCTCCTACTGTATACTGGGGCTGTGTGGCCTCCTGCTGTATACTAGGGGCTAAGTTGCTACGCGCGCTACTTTTCTTCTTCTTTTGCCTCTATAGATCTGTTCCTGTGTGCTAATCACATGACCTATCAAAAGATCTTTCAGAAGTTCATCGTGTGACATGTCACATAATACTTGTGGTTTTGGGAGCCCTCGCCTACTAAACCGCCCGACGCCCTGGCTACTCTTAATTCTGTACCTTGTCCTCACTGAGATCAGTTTTGAATTTTGTCCAAATCTCCAGGGGATTGAAATGTTACAGGTTGATAGAAGAATAGCAGAGAGGTGTCTTAATCGCTTTGGGGTTTGTGTGGCCGTTGCTTCGCTGACAGTCACGTCACAGTGTGCGGCATTTTTTCCGAATTCCTTGCCTTTGGCGAGATTCCCTGAATGTTTCACACACATACAAAGGCTGTGTTATACTATGAATGTCCTTTGTTGTCTATAGGAACCAACTGTCAAAAATGATTTTTTTTTTTATTCCAAAGGTCCAATAAAAAACATTGCAGCGTGAACTACTTTCTTGTGTATATTGGAGAAGACTGACGCATTCAGGAAGATAAGTGGGGAAAAAGTCAGATCCCACACATGTGGCATCTAATTTTTACAGATACATATCCATTATAAATCAAGGAAACTGTATTTGATCATGTATTTCTTTTAATGTAAAAGTATTAAAATGGACGTCACACAGGCGAAAAAAGGAACAAATGGATGGCACACGAATGAAAATCTATGGAAAATCATGCAACTTTTCTGGGTGATCTTGGATGATTTTTCATACTCCCGTTCTTAGCCAACTTGTCCTAAAGATTTTAATTTGAGCAAACATTAAATACATTAGGTTTACTGTATTCTTTAACAAAACAGCACAGGAAAGAAGTAAGAACCGAAAATTTTAAAAAAACATTAAGGCCAATGGTTCTATTTCAATAGAAAAATACATACAAATTTTAGAATTGGTTTGTACAAACCAAAAAGTAAGTGGAAATAAGGCTGGTTTCACATCAGTGTTTTTTTAAACTACGTGGCAGATCCGGCAGATTTCCTGCATCTTCCACGTAACGGCCCCACTTGTGGTACACCTGCGGCAAGCCCCATTAATTCTCTATCGGTCTTGCAGTCAGGTGCAGCAAATGCAATTTTCAGGATCCGGTACTTGCGGCACCTCTCTCTCTCTGTCTCTCTCTGGTCCCAGTGTAACAGGCTAGATTCACCCCCCACCCAGAATAAACCCTGGATATGAATTGGCCTATGCCAGATTTTACCCCTCTGGGCCAGAATATATCCTGGGTATATTATGGCTTAGCCCAAACTATACCTTGGGACCATTGAGTGATATAGTCAATAACATAGCGAGGCCCAGTCAGTGCACAGGGGCCCCAGGCAACACACAGGAGGGCAGAGACAGCGCTCAGGGCTCCAGGTAGTCCACAGCATCCGAGGTTAAGCACAGGGGACCCAGGTAGCACAAATGGAACCCAGGCAGTGCACAGGGGCCCCAGACAGCACACAGGGGCCCCAGGCAGTGGATGGGGCACCAGGCAGCACATGGGGGTACCAGGAAGTACATGGGGGTCCCAGGCAGCATACAAGGGCCCCAAAAAGCATACAGAGCCCCAGGCTGTGCACTGGGTCTCAGTCAGCACAAAAGGGCCCCAGGCAGTGTACGGGGACCCAGGCAGTGCACAGGAACCCAGGCAGTACACAGGGGCCCCAGACATTGCACATTGCACAGGGGCCCCACACATTACATAGGGGCCCCAGACATTGCACAGAGACCCCAGACATCACACAGGATTGAGTGATAATCAATATTCAAGAACAGGGCCCTAGACATCACACAGTGGTTCACAGACAGTGTACAGGGGGTTCCAGAAATCACACAGAGGACCAGAGACAGTGCACAGGGAGGTAGAGACAGTGTATGGGGGGGCAGAGAGAGCTCACAGGGGCTCTGCGTGCTGTCTCTTCCCCCTTTTCTGCTGTCTCTGCCCCTCATGTGCTGCCTGGGGCCCATGTGCTCCCTAGGCCCCTGTGTGCTGTCTGGGGTCCCATGCACTGCCTGGGATCCCTTGTGCTTCCTGAAGCCCCGTATGCTGCCTAGGACCCTCTTTGCTGTCTCTGCCCCCATGTGCTACCTGGGGCCCGTGTGCTGTCTGGGGCCCTGAGCACTGTCTCTTCCCCCTGTGTGCTGCCTGGAGCCCCTGTGTGCTGTCTGGGTCCCCTTGTGCTCTCTTAGCCCCCATGTGTGCTTCCTGAGGCCCCTGTGCACTGCCTGGGGCCCTGTGTGTTACCTGGGGCCCCATGTACTGCCTTTGGCCCCATGGGTTGCCTAGGGCTCCTGAGCACTGACTGGGGCTGCTGCGTGCTGTCTGGGGCCCCTTTGTGCTGCCTAGGGCTCTTGAGCACTGACTGGGGCTGCTGCGTGCTGTCTGGGGCCCCTTTGTGCTGCCTGGGTACCCTGTGTGCTACCTGAAGCCCCAGTGCACTTACTGGGGCCCTGTGAGTTGCCTGGGGCCCCGTGCACTGTCTCTGCCCTTCTGTGCACTGCCTGGGGCCCCTGTGCACATAATGTCAGGCCAATGTTAGACCTGGTAAATTGTAAATAATACACAACACACAGAGGAAAAAAACATTTTATTAAAAAAAAACACAAACACATATCTCAACTCCATATTTAGTATGCCCACACACCCCTCCACGATCCTCTGCAACATCCATGACGTCATTGCCTGCGACCACAGGAAACCGGAAGACGCTGGAAGAAGACGGGGATCGCGATGGCAGCGGCGGTCCGGCGGCGACAGGACAGTGATAAGTATAATGATTTTCCTTTGCAGGTTTTGCGGAGCAAGGAGGGGGGGCCCTGGATCCTGATGGGGGGGCCTGTATACTGATGGGGGTGTCGGGCGGGCGGCTGTATACTACCACTGTATATATACTCGCGTATAAGCCAAGGGGGGACTTTTCAGCCCAATTTTTTATACGCGAGTATATACGGTACTTACAAATTACTAGAGATTCATAATGGCTGGGTCTAACATTATAAATCTAGAGCTTAGTTTCAGCTGGCAAAATTCAGCTTGCATTAACCCCTTTATTACCTAGTCTGCTTGTACCACAGGGCGGCAAGAAGAGATTTGTTCAGATCCAGAAAATAGCACTACAATGTACAGTGGTGTTCAAACGTCCTGCATAGGCACAGGATAAATTGATTTTTCAAGTTTTAAACGTTTTCTGTCGAATATCTTCGATGCTAATATGACATATTATATATGGTTTTGTTCAGAATACAATTTTGCATTCTCTCCCTGTAATATTTTTAGCTTTTGAAGCAGTTTTGCCTGAAATTAGTGCAACAATATGGGAATTGAAAGCACAATTAAATATTGTATAGCTTCAGATCCAAAATTAGCCAATCACAGATAAAGTTCTTGTGACCATTCACAACCTGGATATGGCAGCCAATCACTTTCCATTTCATTGCATCACATCTGCTGCTTTGTTTGTTTGTTTGTTTTATCTGTTGGTCTATCTAGCGAATCATACTGTAGAGCTCTATGATGGGAGCCTTTAGATTTTTGTCAGCGGAGGATCGTGTGCGAGTTGTGGTGCTACATGAAGAGAGTTATACTGGCCCCCAGATCGCAAGGAAGGTCGGTTGTAATCAGAGTACAGTCGTAAGAATTTTGCAGAAACATAAGCAGATTGGAATTACCCAGGACAGGCCCAGATCTGGTCGGCCCAGAAAGTCAACTAAAAGGGAGGATAGAGTACAGATAAGAACATCCCTTGCCAATCGAAAGCTCACCTCTCCTCAGCTTCTGCGAGAATGGCAAGAAAAGTGCAATATTGAGGTAGCAACATCAACTGTTAGAAAGAGATGTTTGGAAGCAGGATTGAGAGGGTGCAAGGCCCGAAAGAAGCCATTGATGACAGCCATACAAAGACAAAGGCGAAAACTGGGGGCAGTGAAATATTCAAAATGGAGGAAGGAGGAGTGGTAAAAAGTGCTATTTAGTGATGGAAGCACTTTTTGCATTTTAGGAAATGATGGCAAGTCTTATGTGAGAAGGTTTCCACATGAAGAGTACAAGCCAGAGTGTTTGAGCTTCACTGTGAAACATCCGATGAAAGTAATGGTCTGGGGCTGTATGGCAGCCAATGGTGTTGGAAGGCTTCATATTGTGGAGGGTATGGTTAATGCAAAAAAATACATAGATATCTTTAATAAGAAAATGCTGCCTTCTGCTCAACACCTGTTTTCAGGGGATTATATCTTCCAGGATGATAATGCTCCTTGTCACAGAGCTAAGACAGTAACGGAATGGAAAAAAAAGAACAAGGTGGCTACTATTGACTGGCCAGCCCAGTCCCCGGACCTCAATCCAATTGAAAATTTGTGGCACAAGGTATCAATAGAGATATCTAAAAAACAGCCAAGGACCAAGAAAGAGTTGATTCGAGGCTCTGATACAGGCCTGGAACCACATCATCACTCGTGAACATCTGCAGAAGCTTGTTCACTCAATGCCACAGAGATGCAAGTTGGTGCTCAAGAGCAAAGGCTGGCCAATAAAGTATTAGAGGCTAAAGATGCACTCAAAAGGCCCTTTTCAGGACTCTGAATTAAATAAAAAATAATAAATCTTAAAAAGTAAAATTTAAGTCTGTGTGAACTTGCATTGGAAGTTAATAAACTTAGAAACCTGTTCACCATTCTACACACTGTACTGGTGTAGGTATGGTTATGCTGTAAAAAAATGATCAAAAATGTGCATACCATAACAATTTATACACTTGGG
Organism: Allobates femoralis; assembly: GCA_033576535.1. Taxonomy (NCBI): domain Eukaryota; kingdom Metazoa; phylum Chordata; class Amphibia; order Anura; family Aromobatidae; genus Allobates; species Allobates femoralis. Next base: position 69,357,751 of record JARQOC010000002.1, on the reverse strand, counting down.
ACATTCAAAAATGAGTATGGCATACAATGAGGGATTACAAAACTGAACTTCTTTTGCTCCCGGCCTCCACTAACCTCCCTAAATCTGACATCTCTCTCTCAGTGTGCAGTACCACGAAAACGCCTAGGCAGCAGGCTCGCTGTCTGGGTGATATGTTTGACACTGATCTCTCCTTCACCTCCTGTACGCAATCTCTCGTCCGTTCTTGTCCCTTGCACCTGAAGAACATCTCTAGAATTCGCCCCTTTTTACCATGGATACAACTAAAACTATTACCGTGGCCCTCATCCATTCCCGCCTTGACTACTGCAATTCTCTACTAATCAGCCTTCCACTCTCTAAAATTTCCCCTCTCCAGTACATCTTTAATGCAGCAGCCAGGATCACCCATCTGGCCAATCGTTATTCAGATGCCTCCACTCTGTGGCAATCATTGCACTGGCTGCCTATACACTAAAGGATCCATTTCAAACTGCTTGTTCTCACCTACAAAGCTCTTCACAGTGCAGCACCTCCCTACATCTCCTCCCTCATCTCTGTCTATCACCCCACCCATTCTCTATGTTCTACAAATGACCTTCGACTAACATCTGCACTAATCCAATCTTCCCACTCCTGGCTCCAAGACTTCTCCCGAGCTGCACCAATTCTCTGAAATGCTCTACCCAAGAAATCATGACTATACACAACTTGCTTAGCTTCAGAAGCTCCAAAAAAACATATCTTTTTAAGGCAGCCTATCATTTTCAATAATAGAAGTCCTTAGTGAATGGGTTAGAGTCTCAGGAGAAGTTTTTATTGGCCTCCTGGACTGCTGTGGTGATCTTGTCTCTGATTAGTGGATCGCTTTGAGCACACAAAGCAGTGATTGAAAACCTCAGGAAGTCACCTGAGGCACTGTGCAGCTCCAGTTAGCTTATCTGTGAAGAGAAGTTTGAAGACACCCGCCCTCCCATCCTTTATGGAATTTAGGACTGTGTGTCTTTTGTTGTAGAGGCTTTGCTTGCGGGGGGGGGAAAAGTGGCCCAAAGGCATTTGGGCGTATACTGATTTAATTTATGAGTTTATTCTGGCCTAAGGTGTTCAAGACCAATGATTTATGTTATTTTATTTTATTTGAAAGTGAATTTTAAAGTTAGGGTGGACACTCTCCGGAGACATGGTGCCCACATATTATATTAACATTAACCCTTTGTTCATCCCCGCAGCAGCAGGGATGAACAAAGAATCCGGCAACCGGATATCACATTATGAGCAATGTGGTTACCAGATGGGCTCCCATAGGCGCCCATTATAGCAGCCCCCTGCGGTTTTCAAACTGCTCTGAAAAACTTTGCCTGTATGATTTTTCATGCAGGCAGCGAAACCGGAATCCGGTTTTATAATGGGTGCCCATGGGCTGCGCATCCGGATCCAGTTTTGAGCATTTAAAATGCTCAAAACCGGATCCGGATGGAAAAAAACGCTATGTGACCCTAGCCTTATACTCCCCTTCCAGCATTTCCCTCCTTTTTCAGCTTACCTCTGATTCTGTGATGCCGACTAGTGACTGAAAGTCAGAAGTTATGTCACAAGCACTCTGTACAAGTTTATGAGTGTCAAAGAGTATCTCTTACAACGTTGTATTTATTTGTGACCTCCAGCACCCTGCATGAAACACTGGTGCTGCCGGCGGGTCACAAAGTGCCCAAGACCAAGAAGAGTAACGTGGATAACAGATGAAGAGGTAATAAAGTGAGCATTAGAAATAGGGCAGGGAATTGAGACTTAAAGCATAATTTCAGGGGCAAAATAAAAAAAATGATGTTGTAGTAATGCTTTAAAGGGACCTTTCACATAAAATAACTTTAATCTGCAGGTTAATAGCATGTGAAACCTGTCCAATGTCTACGCTTTGAACTTTTTGCCAAGAGGAAATGAACCTTAGTTCTCCTGGCAACATTTGGGATTTAGTCATGTCAGCATTGGAGGAGACTGTAATGGCCGCTTTACACGGCATGATATCTTTGTCCAGCAACTATAAAAAGTCACGTGGTTCGTGCGTTGCCGCCGATATCGTTCGTGCGTTGTGTGGTGTAAATGAGCAATTCAATGCAAGAACGATGTCAAAACGATATCGTTGGGGAATTGTGCAGGCTCTGTAACTGCCCGATATTGGATGGACGATCTGGCAGGATTGTGCTGTGTGATAGCACAACTATGATTTGGAGCACAACTTCCCCAATTCACTCCTATGTTAAATGGTCGTTCCCTGGGTCGCTTGTACACAGCGCGAAGGAGGGGGCGTAGACATCGCAGTTGTGTTGCCTGCTGATATCTCCCTGTGTGACATCTCCTATGCGATCTTGGATTACTGCCAAAAATGTGCACGCTCCCGTGCCGTTGTATCCAATATCGTAACGATATCGGGACGTGTAAAGCGGCCATTAGTCAGTGCAGGTGGGGTTGCAGCTGCTGCTTTCATTAAACAGAAAAGTGACTGAACCTGCATCGACGCAACACCTGTGACTGAAAGGCTAGGGTCAGACTAGTGTCATGGATTTGCTAAATGCATGCGTTATTTTCATGTGCAAATGTTGAAATAAGCATTTGTTAATGCACCCATAGGCTCCAAAGCAAAAAATGCATTGCAAAAGTGCAATGCGTTTGATGCTATGAGTTTTTGGTAGTGCACCCAAAAACGCGGTCTGCAGAGTTTTTGAGCCTGTTATTGAAAACGCATGCATTTTTTTTGACATGGGAGTCTATGGGTAATGCATGCACTAAAAGGAACACCTATGTCATGGGATTTGCAAGGAAAAAAAAAGCATCCTTTAAGGCATCCCTCAAATGGATACAACAACCCAAATGTGACCCTATTCAAACCTGAATGCTGCTGAGAGAATTAAATTTCATATCCTACCTGCAGCTGGGTTCAATGTGTGGGCGCTGGGCAGGTTTCAAATACTTTTGGCAGATAATGAAAGAAAATCTTTGGCACTATCATGCCACCAGCAGAGAAAATCTCAGATCTGTATCCATAGTTCCAGCAATCACACCACAGACCTCGGGTGCCAGCCTTCCAAGATTGTTGAGTCATTTGTATGCAAAGCAGTATGAAAAAAAAAATAGCGGCACTCCGAGTCCTAAAAACATCCAATCTTTATTTAAAAAAAAGTTTAAAACATGCTAATGGAGATGCGGTGTGTGAGGGACGACAGCCTGTTTCATGGGATGGGTTGAAGTGCCAGCTGGCGCAAAACAGGCTGTCGTCCATGACACGCACATTTCTAATAAAGATTGGACTTTTTTAGGACTTGGAGTGCTGCTATTTTTCTTCATTCACATTTTCAAACACTTTTGAACTACAGATTAACTCTATATCTGCAGGGTAATAACCTCAAGTATGTGTCAGGATTCCTTTTGGACAGTGGGATGGTGTGTAATAAGTGTTACCTCTAATTACTTACCCATTAGGACTAGTCCCCTATTGTGGTTACATACTGTCCGTGGATAAAACTGAAAATCTGAGCCAGCTCCTATCCCAGATGCGCTAACGTTCCAGATGCAGAATTATGGCCATCCATGTTGACATTTTATGGAATTAAATATATACACAGAGCCATAGACTGCATACCTGAGCTGCCTATTAATAAATATTAGATGACTAATGATAATGCATTTCTCCTATGTCTGTAATAGATTGTTCGGGGATGTGTTTCAGCTGCTACAGTATATATGCCTTCACAGTCTATGGCATCATCATAACCAAACTGTTAGCATTTCAATTAGAGCAATTTGTTAAAGCTAATTCAGTGTGTATGGAGAGATACAGTAAAGCTTTGAAGGTAATTTTCAGCTTCAAAACAAGTTAACGCACAGTCACCTGTTCACCTTACCCTCTCATGGGCATTTCCAAAGGAAAAATATATCCGTGACAGTTCCTTGTTTATTTTCAGATTGGCGCACTGTTTGCCACTACTGACCTTGCGAGCAGAATCAAGCCTTCCAGAGTCCGTGACCTTGCAGTCATTAAAATCTAATCACACACTGGGCAGACTTCCATATTCATTAGGAAAAGAAGAAGATAGATTTGAACATGCTTTTGAAGTGACCAATACATTCATCAGCCAATTTCCTTTCCTTCTAAACAATCTTAGCCTAGTTAGGAATATTAATTGATTAATTGATACTGAAAGTCTTTTGCGCAAAAACATTAGCATAACAATATTAAAATGCAATATGTTTTGCATGCAAAATAGTTTTTTTCTAAACAGAAAATCTGAAACATATGAAATTTTCACTGCAAGTAATTTGAAGAAGCCGAGTCACAAAAGGGAGAACAAGACCCCTGAGCCTGTGAATAGAAAGGTGGATCCATAGTATGTTAAGGTGGACTTATAGATTGGATTAATGTAGACTCAACTCTTTCATTTTTGCCGAACCCACTGATTAATTAAAGAGGACCTGTCACCCCCCCCCCCAAAGATTTCAATCTAAAGGTAGCACTGAATGCAGCATGTATGCTGCATTCAGGCAAGGGGTCCCCCAAGTGTTTCTGATGTCTAAATCATGAAATATGTCGAGCCCCAGGCCCGGGTGGTACTCAGGTATCAGGCTCAGAGGGATTCATGGGGATGTCACTGGTGGCGGTGCCTGAGCCTGAGGCCTGGGTGACACTTCAAAGAGGGGTTATGTACAAGGGAAATGAGTTGTTGTCTCGTGACGCCACCTATAGTATCTGGTGATGGGTCACCAGCGCCGCAACAGTCCTATGGAGGGCGATGGTATTGCGGCAAGGATGGCAAAGCTCCCTACAGGTGGAGCTGGGCCTCCGGGGCAGCGTAGAGTAAAGGGGCAGCTTGGAGTGGGACTTGAGGCTAGGGTAAGAAGCAGTGGGGCAGTCTATATGGAGGCTGGGGACGGAGAGGAATAACGCACACACACTGAAGAAAGTTTCTTTTACATTTTTACAGATGGTATTCGGAGGTAAAGAGGTCCAGAGTACTGTCGGGTGACCAGGTGCACAGTGAGTCTCCACAGCAAGTGGGTATAAGGCCTCCTCAGGTTCCCTGCTGTCGCTGAAGCCCTGTCGGTGAACAACACGACTGGCCTCCTCACTTTCTCTGGTCCTCTCTCTCTCCTCCTGCGTGGTCCACGGGTTACCCTCTCTGATCACTGCTGTATTATTCCACACTACGGTGTCTGGCTCCCTTTTGTTGGGTACGCAGGGGGACCAGGTGACTAAAGTCTCCACGGTGTGCCGAGGTTCTCTGCAGTCCTAGAATGATCCTACAGTTGCGGATCCCCGAAGTCCGGTAAGTATTGGGCAAACTTCCATTAGTTTCTCTGCTCCCTTGGTTAAGCTCCGTGCTTTCTGTCCCCACTCCTAGGCTTAGCTGAACGGCAGAAGGACCACTCTGGGTCCTAACCGTGGCACCGAGCACCAGGATGTCTTCGCAGCTCTCCCAGCGTCTGCACACTCTACCTACTCTTCCCCAGCAGCAGTATTTATAGAGGATCTCACCTAAAGTCAGTGAGTCTAGCTCCCCTTACTGTGCTGTGGTGGAAGGTGTTGCATGTAGTAGGTACCTGCTGTGGAAACCCAGCTGTGCAGTAGGGAAGGCTGTGGCTGCATGCGGCAACCAATCAGCGGAGCGGTGCGGCTTGGTGGGAAATATGAATCCTGCGCCGTTGATTGGTTGCCGCTGAGAGCGGCGACCAATCAGAAAAGTAGTGCGGTTTGGTAGGTGATTTTGAAATCTGCGCTGAGAGCGGCGAACAATCAGCGGCGCGGGATTCATACTGCCCGCCAAGCCGCGCCGCTCCGCTGATCAGTTGCCGCCGGCAGCGGCAACCAATCAGAGAAGTAGCGCGGCTTGGCGGGAAATATGAATCCTGCGCCGCTGATTGGTCGTTGCTGAGAGCAGTGACCAATCAGCGGCGCGGGATTCATATTTCCCGCCAAGCCGAGATTGGTCGTTGCTGAGAGCAGTGATTGGTCGTTGCTGAGAGCAGTGACCAATCAGCGGCGCGGGATTCATATTTCCCGCCAAGCCGAGACGCTCTGCTGATTGGTCTCTGCCGGCAGTGAAGACCAATCAGAGAAGTAGAGCGGCTTGGCGGGGAATTTGAATCCTGTGCCGCTGATTGGTACATATTCTAGAATAGCGTTAGAATCAGGCCACCATCCAGTATATATATACACATATACATTCAGCAGTATGTACTAAAGGGGGCCTACTGAGGCTTTTTCGCCCAGGGCCCACAAAAACCTGGAGCCGGCCCTGACTGCGGCAAGCCCTCATTCTTTCTCTATGGAACGTGCGGTAGGTGCTGCGAGTGCGGCTTTTGCCACAATCCGGCAAATCTGGCAGTTTTGGCAGATTAAAAACCAGCGGTTAGTCAATTTTTTTCCTTGCAGCAACTGCCGGATTTGCCGGATAGCAGCAAAAACCACACTTGCCGCAAGTCCCATAGAGAATGAATGGGGCTTGCGTAGGCCTGTCGCAAGTTGACCGTTACGCGGCAGAAGCAGTAAATCTGCCGCGAATCAGCAAAATCGTTTATGTGAAAGGGGCCTTACATGGAAAGCTTGAAATGTTTAGCTTTTTTTTTAACTTATATTATAAATAAATCCCACACTTTTGGTAAGAAAGGGCTGTTTTTAATCAGTTTGTAAATTGGATACAGCACGCTGATAAAGTACCGTAATTGGATCCAGCCCACTGATGAAAAATTTGCAAAAAAGAAATATAAGACCATATACTAAGCCTAAGTGGGGGAAATATCTGTTTGTCTTTGTGTTGTGTGTTTTTTTCCATATCAAAATACTTATTAAGAATTACATATGAGAAATACATGCTGTGTATTAGCAGCAATAAACTGACTCAAACCCTAACTTTTGAATTAAAGCATCTAATTAGTGGGTACATAGGTCAATGGAAGGGGGGCTGGGACAACAGTGACTTTTCCTATTGTGATTGGTTTGCCTGTGTAATCAGGAGTGTACAGGGGTTTTACCTTTAAAGGTGTTTTTCAGTACTTGGACAACCCCTTATAATTTCCGATGTGCATCCCCATAAAAAAGTCTACAGTAGCAAAGTTTATGCACCCTTGGTTGTATTTTTGTGAACAGTTGAGCAGTTGAAGATGAAAAGACCTAGAAAAGGCAAAACGTTAAAGGTGTATATTTTAGACAAAAAAAACCAACTATTTTTATATTTTACATTTTACAAATTACTAAAAGGAATGGGTCCAATGCAAAAGTTTTGGTACCCTGCATGGCTAGTACCCAGTAGCACCTCTTTTTGCAAGTATCACAGTTTGCACTCAATTTGGTAGGGAGTCAAAAGTCTTCCAATCCATGTTTGAGAGATTGGACTGGAAATGTCTTCCAGTTCTGTGTCATTCCTTGGTCATCTTACGGGTCTGCTCTTTTGAGGCCTCGCCACAGATTTTCAATCATGTTCAGATCAGGGGACTGAAAGGGCCATTGTAAAACCTTCTGCTTGTGCCTTTTGAGGTAGTCTGTTGTGTGTTTTCACGTGTGTTGAGGATCGTTATCATTTTGTATAGGCCATCCTTTGTTTAACTTCAGCTTTTTTTAAAGATGGTGTTATGTTGGAATCAAGAATTTATTGAAATTTCATTGACTCCATTTATGCCTCTACCTGTGAAATGTTACTCATGCCATTGGCTGCAACACAACCCCAAAGCATGATTGATCCACCCCCATGCTTAATGGTTGGCAAGATGTTGTTTACATTAAAAGAATAGTTAGCTGCAAACTTACTACAAAATCCTCATCCAAAATTGGCATTATAGCCGTGCACATCCTTAGCATTAGAATTTTTATTAACATAGTAGTGACGCACCCCAGGGTTTGGGAACTTAGGTATCCGGGCCACTGCTGCAGTAGGGATGTCCCTGATGGCCTGCCCAGACCCGTGGCCCTGGTGGGCTGCTTTCAAAAAGGGGAAAATGTGAAAATAATAACGCCACCTGCAGATTCTGGTGACTGGGCACCAGCGCCGCTTCAGACCTCCAGGAGGCGATGGTACTGCAGCTTTGATGGAACAGCTCCCTGCAGGTGGAGCTGGGCCTCTGGGGCAGGAGTGCACCGATGATGGGGAAGCAGACTGTAAATGTCAATGATCAGCAGTACAGTAGAAGTACAAATACACGGAGACTCTGTCACTCCACCCGGGTACTTTACTGGAATAATTCTAGTAGCAATACAGTTCACAGTGCAAAGCAGTCTTTCTCAAGAGGTAACTGGCCAGGTAGTCTCAGCGGGCTGCAAGGTCTCTCGGAGACTCCCATGGTATGCCTTCTTTAGTCGATCCCGTGTCCTGCTGCTGATCCCTGTCCTTGCACTACCCCTTACTACCAGGCCTATTGGGGTGCTATTGAGTTCCCGTGCTTCCCAGCTCTTAAGAATGAGGCTCAACCTTGGTGGGTGATCCTGGTGTGGCGGTGCTTTTTGGGCAGGGTGTCGGGGCCAGTGGACTGACCCGCGACGACCGGTATTGGTGGTTCAGGGGCTGAACTCCCTGCACTGCGTCCTCGGAGCCAGCTCCCCGTGGTGGACTAGGGTTCCCCCTGGAGTATGGGTGCTCCGGTATGGGGGTTCCCTCGCTCTGTTCCCGAGCTTGCCTGTTCCTCTCTCAGTCCCGCTCTCTCGGAGTCTCCTTTCCTCACCCAGGGCTTCCTTTCCTTCTTCTCCCCAGGACAAACTAGAACTCCCCATTTATCTACCTCCTAATTCTCCCCCCAAGGACTGGGCTCCAACTATTTGCCTAGGTTCAAGTGGGGGAGTGCCGAGGTCAGAGCCACCTACAAACCTTGCATTCCCACTGTAACAGGGATAACTGCACACTCTTTTATGGGTGTAGTACCCCAACTGTGATGCCTGACCAGTGGGGCGCCACAAGTAGCAGGGACAGAAAACCTAAACTTGAAAGCTTAGAGGTAAAAGTACTATTAAACCAAAGTTCTGGAACTATTTTTGGAGGTAAGAATAGATGAGTTATAAAAACATGGGGGCAGGTAATATTTTCAACTGGCTCTCAGTGAAGCATAGTTCACCTTCTCACAGCCTGAAATGGCTTCTTGCAACGAATAAGATCCTGCAATGAACTAGACAGTAAATGGAAAACAAGTTATAGGTCAAAATGTTTTATCAATGAATATATAAAATATTGTATTGTTTTGTATCTCCAAAAATCACTCTGCCCCATTGCAGTGTTTGATATTGTCTCTGCAATTCCAGAGTCATCCTATAGTCACAAGTGGCACCGTTACTGGAAGAAAAGAAGCATTTTCTAATTGTGGACAACCCTTTAAGTGTCCAATAAAAATTGTATACTGCAGAAAGAAAAAAGCTATTTTTCCAATAAAGGGCTTTCCACTACTTAATATTCTACCACCATCTGTTCTATCAGCTGTAGTTGGAAGAATGTTGGGGTATCAATGGGCTCTGTCCTAGACCCTATGTCAGTGATGGCGAACTTATGGCACGCGTGCCAGGGAGGGCACGCAGAGCCGTCTCCGCTGGCACGCGGCGTAACCTCTCACTGACTCTTTGATCTGCCGGCATTATGGCACTGGCAGTCCAAAGCTGTGTCGGATCGGAGGCTTCTCCTGCCTCCTCCTCATATCCGACATTGACAAGTTCCTCCCAGCCGGCATCACGTGACTGCGGTGTCACGTGACCGCGGTCATGTGACGCGCTCGGAGTGACGGCGGGACTGAAGATGCGGGGAGAGGAGCAGCGATGGAGGTGGGAGCTCTAGGTGAGTATGATTTTTTTTATTTTCAGCTATGACTAGCAGGCATGATGGAGGCATTACTATAAGGGGGGCAATGGAGGCATTACTATAAGTGGGGCAATAGAGGCATTACTATAAGGTGGGCAATGGTGGCATTACTATAAGTGGGGCAATGGAGGCATTACTATAAGGGGGGCAATGGTGGCATTACTATAAGGGGGGCAATGGTGGCATTACTATAAGGGGGGCAATGGTAGCATTACTAAAGGGGGGCAATGGAGGCATTACTAAAAGGGGGGCAATGGAGGCATTACTATAAGGGGGGCAATGGAGGCATTACTATAAGGGGGGCAATGGTGGCATTACTATAAGGGGGGCAATGGAGGCATTACTATAAGGGGAACAATGGAGGCATTACTATAAGGGGGACAATGGTGGCATTACTATAAGGAGGGGGACAATGGTGACATTACTTTAAGGGGGGCAATGGTGACATTACTATAAGGGGGGAAATGGTGACATTACTATAAGGGGGACTATGGTGACATTATTATAAGGGGGACTATGGTGACATTACTACAATGAGCACATTAACTACAAGGAGAGGGTCAGGATGGAGCATATAACTACAAGGAGAGATTCAGGATGGAACACATTAACTACAAGGAGAGGGTCAGGATGGAGCGCATAACTACAAGGAGAAGGTCAGGATGGAGCACCTAACTACAAGGAGAAGGTCAGAATGGAGCACCGAACTGCAAGGAGAGGGTCAGGATGGAGCACATTACTAGAAGGACAAGGTCAGGATGGAGCACATTACTAGAAGGAGAGGGTCAAGATGGAGCACATAACTACAAGGAGAGGGTCAGGACGGAGCACATAGCTACAAGGAGAGGGTCAGGATGGAGCACATAACTACAAGGAGAGGGTCAGGATGGAGCACATTACTACAATGAGAGGGTCAGGGTGGAGATATTACTACAAGATAGGGACCAGGATTTCAGTATGAAATCTGCTTGCATTCCATGATAAAATCTATCTCCTATCTGTCTAATATTCTGCATTTTTTCCATATAGATCAGTTCACCTGCTGTTTCTAGAAAGGGTAGTGGCAGCGGCTCAGCTTCAATGTCCAGTACACATGAGCTGTCTGACCACTGCTGAAGAGAAGAGAAGACTGCAAAGGTAAGTTTTAAATCAATTAATTAATCAATTAATTGTTAAAATAATTGTTCACTTGCGGCAAGCCCCATACAATGTCTATGGGGCTTGCGGTAAGTGTGCGGCAAATGCGGTTTCGGCACTTGCGGCAGGTGCGGGCACGAAAAAAACGCGGTATGCCGCGGTTTTTTTCGCGGCCGCACCTGCCGCAAGTGCCGATACCGCAATTGCCGCACCTGACGCAGGCCCCATAGACATTGTATGGTGCTTGCCGCAAGTGAACCGCAAGTGCGGCCGTTATTCGGTAATCACAGCAGTTGCGTTTTTTTCACCGCAACTGCTGCGATCAGCGCAAAACGCTGATATGAAAGGGGCCTAACTTAGGTTAAATTACCGTGTTGGCACTTCGCCTTAAATAATTTGGTTTTGGGTTGCAGTTTGGGCACTCGGCCTCAGAAAGGTTTGCCATCACTGCCCTATGTTCTTCAATATTTTTATCAATGATTTAGATAAAGGAATTGATGGTAAACTGATTACTTTTGCTGATGACACAAAGCTTGGAGGGATAGCTAATATTAGAGAAGAAAAAGAGATCTGCTGTGACACTAAACACTGAATGAATGTGAATAAGCTACATGGCTATCAAATGAATAGCAGGACTATGTGTACAGCTCAGACAGTGTGTATATGGCAAGGAGATTTAGCAAATACTGCTTTAGATTATAAAGAAAATTGAGAGACTTATCTTAAGCAATGGCCACTGCTTTTGAGCCCGTTAACCGCGACAAGGTGCTCTCATCTTACCAGGTCTTAACACTATGTCACTGCATGCGGTATACAATTGCTTGTGTGGGTTTATATGCCTCCAAATACAATTAAATACTGCTGAAATAGTATCTCTACAGATAGTAGTGGACCTGGGCTACAGCAAGATGGAGGAATAGGCGAGGCTACAGGGCAGGGGAAGGGTGCACAGTCAAAAAAATTCATATTTAATATGCAATACTGGAGTAGAGACAGGGAGGATTCAAAAAGATATACACTACCGTACAAACGTTTGGGGTAATTTTGAAATGTCCTTATTTTTTAAAGAAAAGCACATTTTTTTTTTAATTAAGCTAACATTAAATCAATCAGAAATACACTCTATACATTGTTAATGTGTTAAATGACTATTCTAGCTGGAAACGTCTGGTTTTTAATGCAATATTTACTTAGTTGTATAGAGGCCCATTTCCAACAAACACCACTCCAGTGTTTTAATGGTACATTGTGTTTTCTAACTATGTAAGAAGGCTAATAGATGTGTAGAAAACCCTAGAAAACCCTTGAACAAGTACTGTATGTTAGCACAGTTGAAAATGGTTTTATTGATTAAAGAAGCTATAAAACTTATCTTCCTTTGAGCTAGTTGAGAATCAGGAGCATTACATTTGTTTGTTCTATGAAACTCTCAAAATGGCCAGAAAATGAGAACTTTCATGTTAAACTCGAAAGTCTATTCTTGTTCTTAGAAATGTAGGCTATTTCATGTGAGAAATTGCCAAGAAACGGAAGATTTCCTTCAACGGTGTGTGCTACTCCCTTCAGAGGAGAACACAATCAGGCTCTAACCAGAGTAGAAAGAGAAGTGGGAGGCCCCGCTGCACAACTGAGCAACAAGACAAGTACATTAGAGTCTCTAGTTTGAGAAATCGACGCCTCACAGCTCCTCATCTGTCAACATCTACCGTAAAAAGGCAACTAAGGGATGCTGGCCTTCAAGGCAGAGTGGCAAAGAAAAAGCTATATTTGACACTGACTAATAAAATGAAAAGATTAAAGGCAAAAGAACACAGACATTGGATAGAGGAAGATTGGATAAAAGTTTTATGGGCAGATGAATCAAAGTTTTAGGTGTTTGGATCACACAGAAGAACATTTATGAGATGCAGAACAACTGAAAAGATGCTGGAAGTGTGCCTGATGCCATCTGTCAAGCATGGTGGAGGTAATATGATGGTCGAGGGTTGCTTTGGTGCTGGTAAAGTGGGAGATTTGTACAACGTAAAAGAGATTTTGAATAAGGAAGGCTGTCACTCCATTTTGCGACGCCATGCCATACCCTGTGGACAGCACTTGATTGGAGCCAACTTCATTACATCTGATCCACACATCTTTGAGTCGGTCGACATGGTATGGGGTACTCGGATACCGGGACAGGTGGTTACTTCGGTGGGGAAGGATCACGGCTGGTCGGTTCCCAGTTCCGTGCCCTGGACCCTCAATGGTGGGGATGGATGGAGATGATGATGATGGATGGGGGAATGGTAACGTGACGCCACCTGTGGTACTTGGTAACGTGGATACAAGCGCTGCAGCCGGCCGCCTAAAGTGATAAAGGTGCAGCTCAGAGTAGTACAGCTCCCCACAGGTGGAGCTTTAGCTCAGAGCAACTGGGTGGATGAGGGGAGTCATTGTTCTCACCTCTTTGATGCTGTGGGAGCCCTCTGGGCGGCGGAGAAAAGGAGTACAGACACCAGATCAGCTCAAGAAGTTCTTTACTGGTACCAGGCAGATGTTGAAGTACACAGTACAGTCTGGTTTAACAGGGACGTAGCCACAGAGTTTGAGGTAACTTTGCAGAGTCTGTCGGTGGTACCTTTTTAATTAGCTTTTTGGGTCTGGGTTCCTCTTTAACTCTCTTTAACCACACTGAAGAGCCCTTTCGCCAGTCCCCTGGTTTGTTACTGTTAGGTACAGTCGGTTCCTTACCGGTACGGACGGGAGCGACAGAAGAGTAATCCTCCCATCACCGGAATTCAGTCCTTTCTCTAATGTGTCCTGGACCCAATTTGGGACAGAGGTAGGGATTCAGTCCGTGGCGCTATGGCTTCCTTATGTCGGTCCCACATCTTGTCGGTTTGCAGTCAGGGGTAGACCAACTGACAGCCTCGGCTCCGGTATGCCGGTGACAACCCCGGACTCCCCAGCTGGGTCCAACCAGTCCTGGATTGTCCCCTCCGATGTCTGGGTCACCCCTCTCCAAAGAGGTGCCCTCCTGTCATGGACGCAGTCTCCTGACGTCTGCCTTTGCTGTTTCCTCAGCACCGTTCTTTTCCAGACTCACTAACTGTCACTCTAAGTCTCCCGCTCTACTCTAGGCTCCACCCCCCTGGGACCTATTGAATATCCAGTCCCCTATTCTAAGGTGGCCTATTGTATGGGCGCTTATGACAGACTCTATGAGAAACCCTGTATCCCTGTCTACGGAGGCACTACACCTTCTGTTTGGGGTGCAGTACCTCCCTGAGGCACCTTCCCATAGAGGTGCCACATCTTCGTTTCTTCTCTGCTTTTGGACAGATCCACACAGAACCCTTCACACGTTGTTCTCCTGGTAGGAGGTCTGTTATAAGAGGGAACCAGGCACTGACCTTTTCTAGTGATTATCTCAACAAGTCAGTAGGGTAGAGAAAAAACTGAAGCACCACTCCAGCAGTTTTGTTTTTCTATGCTGGAATGGCACTTTAAGGCTGTATGCCCACCGTGCATTTGTGCTGCATTCTTTCCCTGCGTTTCTGCAGCAAAAATGCATCACCCACAGCTTTATCATTAAAGCCAATGTGATTTACAAGAAGCTGTACCCACATGTGAGTTTGCGGGTGGTGCGTTTTTGCTGCCAAAAACGCATGTGTTTATAAAAGTCCTTGTCAGTTAACTTAGCCATTTTTGGCTGAGTTTTACAATTGACAGCCATTCTAATCACCTGGAAGGTGCAGCCCTAAAAAATGTTGCAAAAATGCAGAACAAATGCACCTTTGTTCAATAGACACCTGCATTTGTTCAGCTGAAAACACAGCCTAAAGACAGTGTCATGCCCCCGCAGGCGGAGGTGACTAGTGGACCCACTAGACCATGGAGATACAGTGGAGGCTGATAGCAGAAATGAGCAGGACAAGTATGTCAGATGATGAACATGGTTTATTTAGTACAATAAAGGGTAGATCCCCAAGGGAACTCTACAGGGCCAGAGCATCAGGGTCCACCTAAGGGAGCACAAGAAGGGTTACCCCTATACAGGGATTCCTCCAAGCGCAACCAGAGAGGGTCCAATGAACCAGTCAACATGTGGTTCCAACCCAAGGCAGAACAGGAAAAGGAAACCAGGGAACCGGAGGAGAAGGCAGGGACGGGGCTTGGTGCAGCAGAAGAGGTCTGGGAGGTAGCCAGGGACCAGCCAGAGAGGTAAGGGTCTCCGAGTGAACAGAGAGGAGGGATCCGGCACTGAAAGCAAGAGAAAAACACGAAAAGTCCTCAGAGGACACAAAAAGCTGCTAGGGACCTGAGCTGGCAACTAGGTGGACTAGCTATGAAGTTGCCCAGGCACCTCCCTTAGAACAAAAGGGCATTAATAACCCACCAGCCCTCAGCGATTGGTTGAGAGGTGGTAACAGGAAAAATAGCGTACTGGCCCTTTAAGATTACAAAGTGAGGGGCGCGCTCCCTATGGACATTTTCCCTGCCACCAGGAAGTGCGCAGGCAGGGGAGAAGCGCCGAGGAGCCGCCGTGGTTGGGGAGGTCGCCGAGGGAGTGCGGACCTGGTGAGTATGCCTACCAGACACAGCAGAATACCGACAGCCAGATGGGATCTGATCCCCCTGCATGAGAAAGCCGGTGACGTCACCGCAGGAGGCGGGGCAGGAGGCCATCACCTCCAAAAATGATCCCTCGCTCTGCGTCTGCATCCAGCTTCTCATGCAGCAGGCGGAGGAGCGGAAGACCATGAGTGACAGGAGGGAGGCTGTGGAGGGAGGATAATACATACAGGGGGCATGAAATTGCCCTGTGAAGATAAGTGACCAGTAAAGCCCACCTCTTTTGCTCCATATTGTAAGTTTTTAAAATTAATTATCTCGGGGTACAGGAGGGCTCAAGGGATGGGGGACCACTTGCCTGAATGCAGCAGACCAGCTGCATTCAGTACTGCAATTAGATCAGCCTGTATGGGGGTTGACAGGTCCTCTTTAAGTTTAATTGCCAAGTCTGATCCCAAAAAATCGAGCAGAATAGTTCATGCTGAGATTTATTTACATACTGATGCCGCAACCATCAGGTTTGCAGGGAATGGAAATCAGAGCTGAATCCTGTCACGTCATCTACAATGGCTCCGGCAATCCTCAGGTTGGGAGGCAAATATATAAAGGGGAAGATAACAACTAGGTGGATCATAGGAGCTAGTTCCTTAGTCCAGCTATGGAGTAGTAGCAGAGGTGGTTGTAGTCCACAAGATACACGGATACCATGGGTTTCTTGAACAATTAAGAACTTTTATCCCATAGTCAATGCAAAGTGTACAGTGAGCATTAATCAATTCTCCCTCTTGTTTAGCTTGGAGAGTTTCTTAGCAGTAGGGATCTGTATAAAGTTCTCTGTAAAAAGTGTGGCCTTTCTAGTCTTTACCGCTAGTAATTGCTGGAGGACAGGAGTGAACAGGAATCGCCATTTCTCCAAAAACACAACACTCCCATCGTCATAATTGCGTCCTCACACCTGTGTCTCCAGCAGCTACACTCAAGTGCTGGATAATTCCTTAGTGTTGTTTAGTGACCTTAGACTATTTAATGAAGTTGTAACTCAGAGCCAAAGTGTAGGAGTTACAATACACAACATTATAAATCATCACATGAAATACTCTAGGAAACTACACAGACCATTATGTAAAAATGCTGACTTAAACTTATCTTATTCATCCATATGTTTTATATGTGCTAGTAGTTTTCATGCAGACGACAAATAGATGTAAAATACACATATATGAGCAAACATACATGTCAAACATCTTCAGATATACTAAAAATATCTATAATGGAAAAACGTAAAATAAGAAAGAAAGTTGCAATTTTGTAAATAATCATATGTTCAGTATATAATATGTAGTAGTAAGATATTTCTTAAAGAGTCTTTGAAGTTGCTATACCTTTTTGTCTTTTTTCTACTCGTTTTAGAACTGCTTGCTCACTCTACCAATATTACTTTTCATAGTGGACGGCACAGTGGTTCAGTATTAGCCCTGTATGGTGGCTCAGTGGTTAGCCCTGCAGCCTTGCAGCATTGGGGTCCTGGGATCAAATCCCACCGAGGACACATCTGCAAGGTGTTTGTATGATCTCCCTGTGTTTGTGTGGGTTTCCTCCAGATTCTCTGGTTTCTTCCCACACTCTGAAGACATACTGATGTCTAGCAGGGGTGTAACTACAATAGGTGAAGGGTTTGCAACTGGGCCCTGTAGCCTAGTGGTCCCCAAAAGTCCCTATGGCCTATAGAAAAAGACTTGTGGGGCCCTGCCAATGCAGGTAACCACATATTTCTCTGCTGCACAGCTGGGTTTCCACAGTAGGTAGTACTACAAACAACACCTTCCACCCCGTTACAGTAGGGGGAGGTCAACCTGCTGCACTTAGGCAGGATCCCCTATAAATACTGCTACTCGGGGCACAGTTAGTCAGAGTGTGGCAGACTCTAGAAGAGCTGCAGGGAATTTCGGGTGCTGGTGCCACGAGTAGGCCCAGGCCAGAGATGCAGACTAGCCGGCCTCACCAGTCTAAGTGGGACTGAAGGCAGAGAACCTGGAGGAAGAAACAGAAAAAGGGGAGCAGGCAGCTCAGTCCGTAAGTTCACCCTAGAAGAGGAGTCGGATATTGGGGATCTGCAGCAGAGGAGAACTCCAAGTCCCACTGGAAACCCCTTGACACCGAGGAAGCTTCAGCTACCCAGTCTCCTGAGAGAGTCACAGAGAGGGAGCCAGAACTAGCATGGCACTGCAGTTCAGGAGAAAAGGTCATCCCAGAGACCACACAGGAGAGGGAGAGAGATACAGAAGAAGAGAGTGGAGGCGAGTCAGCATTTAATAGACTGCACTTCATCACACACACACAGAGGAGAAGGCCTTATACCCACTGTGCAGCCCAGCTACCCGTCGGTGCTCTGGACAATTTGCCTGCAAAACACCAGTAAAAAGGTAAAGAGACTTTGGCTGCGTTAGTGAATTCTTTCCTTTCACCCACCGTGTTCCCCTATAGACTTTACCTATAACGTTCCCGGCTCTGCTGCATAGTGCCCATCCTCACCACTCTGCCCTGGAGGTCCCAGTCCTGCCTGCGGGGACTATCCCATCACAGCCGCAATCCCACCGACCTCCAGAGGACTGTAGCGGCGCTGGTGATCCCTCATCAGACACAGCAGTGTGGCGTCACGAAGACATCTTGTAAATAAAATCCCTGTAAATAACCTCTTTTTTACTGACCCCCAGGGCCACAGCCTCGGGCAGCCACCCGTGACATCCATGAGACCATAACCGAGTCCGAGCCCTGAGTACCCTGCCCTGGGCGAGTAAGACTAATGCTAATAATGATTGGCAACAATCGGGGGCTCCATTGGAGCTTTCGCATTAGGGTCCAACTTAAGCCACTGATGTTTAGATTGTGCGCCTGGATGGGGAAATGTATGTAAAGTGCTATAGAATCAATAGTGCTATATAAATGAATACATATTACATAGTGGGAGACCCCTTAAATAACTTGGAGTTGTAAGGCTGGCTTCACACCACGGTGTGATTCGGTCCGGGGCTGTCCGATGTAAACCAGGCAGCCCCGGACCGGTTTTTGGCCCATAGTAGCCTATGGGGCCTGATGGAGCCGGATGGCAGCTCTCTGCCATCCGGTTTCATCTCTCCGGTGGAATCCGGGAGAATTCGGATTATTCTCTCCGGACACAAAAATGATGCTTGCATCATTTTTTGTCCGGGGAGAAAAATCTCCCCAATTTGCCGGATCCCAGATTCTCCCGGAGCCGGGGCAATCCGGCGCTCCCTAACATGGGAGCCTATGGACCGGGAGGATTTGGGAACCGGATACCGGCGGTTGAACGCAGCTGTTGTTTCAGGACCGCGGCTAGCTCCATGGTAGCCGCGGTCTTGAAAAGTCAGTAGCTGTGGCTGCAATTACAGCCATCCGGCTGCACACAGGACCGGAGGGCACATTTGGCCCTCCGGTTCTGCGTGCTGATCCGGTCCGGAGCTGTCAGGGTCATCCCTGACAGCCCCGGACCGGCCCTTACCGTGGTGTGAAGCCAGCCTAATAATCATTGTTTTTTTCACTTGTACTATAGAGGTTTTTTTTATCTGTTTATTTATGGATGAACAGGAATTGCACAAACAACGGTATCAATAACATTAAAGGGAAATGACATTTCCCAAAAGGAATATTTAGTCTAGCAAATAAGACTAAACAATGTTAAAACGAGGCACTAGAAATGTACATTGTCAGCCCCGGTTGCATGCAAATCATTTTCCCTCTGCTCGGCTCTAATTGCACTGTCAGTATTTAAAAGCATCGCTGTTTCATTCTTCCTAAGTCATGTTCAATACATATTTTCAATACAAATTATTTTGCAGCCCTGTGTGGGTTATAGGACAAATGGAAATGAAAACATAAATTCACAAAATATATCTGAAAGTGGCTTTTCATGTGCAGAATAATAAAAGCACAGAACAGCCTCTAGGCAAAGTTGTTGAGGCAAAAAAAAAGTACTGGTGTCATTGAAGAAACAATTAGAATCCTTCCTTGGGGAAATGAGGTAGGGAGAGGATGTGTCTTGATAGACCAAATGACCTTTACTAACTCTCTGAAAAAGCTCTCGTGTTCTTTATTATTCTGTGCAATAATGTTTTTGCAGATTGTCCTCCAGCGATGTAGAGCTCTACCTGAATTTATTCTCATCACTCTCTTTCCACCAAAGCTGATTACATAATTTAATGCTCGAAACACAAATCTCCTGTTCTAAACACTGCATTTACAGGTAGCGTAACATTATTATTATCTTTCCTGTTTTGTAGTTTTTTTCTCCGATAAATCACCCATGGGAAGAAACCTTACACAAGATGCATGTGATGGGGAAAGGATTTTTCTTCTCCTGACATTGAAATTAACTGCTTCATATACAGAAAAGTTTCCAAACTTATTATTTATCAAAACTAGGTCACAATTAAGGTCGCTACGCTACCTATTTAGTTTATCTATTAAGTGACAGCTGCAGTCCAAGGAGTATGTTGAGTTGAATGTAATCTTGTGGATGGCAGCCATAATGCAGGGCCGTATCTGGGGGGGGGCTGCCGGGGCATGTGCCCCGGGTACAGCAGGCAGGGGGGCGCTGTCAGGCCTCTTGCTGCATCGCCTTAGGAGTTTTCCCCCCGGCAGCATGTTGTGTCCCCCCCCCCCCCCGCTGTTGGAGTCAGCTATTCTCTGCTCCCGTGTTCAGCAGAATCTGCAGCTGCCGGCTCCTGCAATCCATGTACAGGCATCTATGAGACGCCTGTACTGTGGAAGCAGCATCTTCAGCCGCCCTGTTCCCCACACTTCCAGGTAAGGGGGACCTCAGCTGAGTGGTCAGATCACCTGACCACGCTGCTGCATAATGCATAGTTAAATGAAACCAACCACCAGGATTTAACCACCTGTAAATCAGTGCAGCAGGTGATTGAAATGTGCAGCATGACATCACTACTAGGATTTTTTGTATTCCTCCCTTGTGGGTTTGTCTTTTGGCTATAAACTGAAATCCCTTCCCACCTCCCTCTCTTGCAGACTCATCCAGGGGGGAATTTGTTCCTAGCCTGTGGGCTTGGCTTTCTGCTGTAAACAGAACCCCTTTCCACCTGCCTCTCATCCAGACTCATCCAGGGGGGTTTATTCCTCCCCTGTGGGCTGGTCTTTCTGCTGTAAGTTGAATCCCCTCCCTCTAATCCAGATTTATCCAGGGGGGAGTGGGAGCTCGGATTGGCAATCTAAATGCAGCACTGAATGCAGCATGTCTGCTGCATTCAGGAAAGGGGTCCCCCCATGTGTCTGTGTGCTGTGTACCCTGAGATATAGCCTTTGTAAAACTTACAATTAGAAGCCATAGAGGCAGTCCCTGTGGCTGGAGTGAGCTCGATTGAAGGTGGCCATTCCACCCCCCTCTGCCTCTGTGTGCCGCCTTCTGCTGTGCTGGCTCTGTCCTCCTCCTCTCCTCCTCTCTGTCACTCACAGCATGCAAATCATTTGTCCTGAAGTCAGCTCCAGAGGGGGAGGGAATGGCCACGGTCAATCAAGCTCATTCCAGCCACAGTGACTATTTCCATGGCTTCTATCTGTGAGTTTTACAAAGCCTATATCTCGGGGTACACAGCACACAGACACATGCTGCATTCAGTGCTGCATTTAGATTGCCATGCAGCAGGGGGGTGACAGGTCCTCTTTGAAGTATATAACTTTTGCATTAGACTTCGGTCAGTTTAGTGCATTCTGGAAGATTCCAATGTTGGATTATGATGACATTGCATCTAATAATTGTCAATTTCTTTGTGTTTCTTGGAAATTTTGGTTATGCCGCTGAACTGTAGTTTATTACGATTTTACACTGAAATACTGCAATTTAAGTTGTCTTCAGTCGTGACTTGCTTAAAGGATTTTTTTTCCTCAATAACAGACTCCAAGCAGGGATTTAACTACAACAGGTGCAGGGATTGCAATCACACTAGGACCCTGGAGCTTAGGGGGGACCCAAAAGTCCCTTTGACCTATAGCAAAAGACTAATATTCTTAAAGATTTGCAAATTGGAAGGCCCCATTGAAGCTTTCACATAGGGGCCCATGAGCTTAAGGTTACGCTACTGAGTCTCCAAAACCATTATTTGTCTGTAAATTGCCATGGCAATCATCAGGACCACACAATCATGATCTCAGGATGCCAATGGGGATAAACATATTAAATGAAAAAACATTAACCAGGGAGCCCTCCTGTGTAAATCAGTACTGTCAGTAGATCACAAACAACCTGTGAATATTTCACTTACCTCAGTTGTGCTGTGCGGCACATCTCAGTTGATCGCTTAGGAAATTCTGTCCTCATCCACAAGCATACAGGAGGAATACGGGAGGATGCAGGTCCAGGGTGCATCACCCTCTCTAAGGAGGACATAGGAAACACACATCAGAGGGTTCTGGCTGGTAGTTCAGAGGCTATATGGGATGAATAGAAGAAGTGGCCATGATGGTCTGGGACAAATAGAAGAGAAAAAGGAAAGGAAAATGAATTACTACGATCATCAAACACATCACTGATTTCCTCTTTCCTGTATAGTGATTTGTGGTGCCCATAATACAGCTTATTATTATTTTTTTTCAATTGATAGGGTTAAACAGGGATCCCACTCACTATGT
Organism: Allobates femoralis; assembly: GCA_033576535.1. Taxonomy (NCBI): domain Eukaryota; kingdom Metazoa; phylum Chordata; class Amphibia; order Anura; family Aromobatidae; genus Allobates; species Allobates femoralis. The sequence goes on along the minus strand of JARQOC010000002.1, from coordinate 69,335,597 downwards.
TAATCATCTAAATACTGTAGTCACTATTAACAGCAGCTTATATAGTGAAGGAAATAATTATTTGATCCCTTGCTGATTTTGTAAGTTTGCCCACTGGCAAAGACATGAACAGTCTATAATTTCAAGGGTAGGTTAATTTTAACAGTGAGAGATAGAATACACAAAATAAAATCCAGAAACTCACACAGTCTAAATTATATAAAGTTTTTTTTTAATTTTGCAGATAGAAATAAGTGTTTGATCCCTCTGAAAAACAAGACTTAATACTTGGTGGCAAAACTATTGTTAGCAAGCACAGCAGTCAGACATTGCTTGGAGTTGATGATGAGGTTTGTGCACGTCAGGAGGAATTTTTGTCCACTCCTCTTTGCAGATCATCTCTAAATCATTAAGATTTTAAGGCTGTCGCTTGGTAACTCGAAGCTTCAGCTCTCTCCATAAATTTTCTATGGGATTAAGGTCTGGAGACAGGCTGGCCACTCCATGACCTTAATGTGCTTTTTGTGAGCCACTCCATTGTTGCCTTGACTGCATGGATTGGGTTATTGTCATGCTGGAAGACCCAGCCACTACCCATTTTTAATGTCCTGGCAAAGGGATGGAGGTTGTCACTCAGGATTTTACAGTACATAGCACCATCCATTGTCCCATTGATGCAATGGCATAGTCCTGTGCCATTAATACAGAAACACCCCCAAAACATGTGTCCACCCCATGTTTGTCTATGGAGATGTTAATCTTTGGGTTATAGGCAGCATTTCTCTTCCTCCAAGCACAGCGAGTTGAGTTAATGCTAAAGAGCTACATTTTTGTCTCATCTCACCACATCACCTTCTCCAAATCACTCTAAGAATCACCAAGGTGTTTATTATAATAGATGGAGAGGAAGCGCACAAAAGGTTCTTATCCGATATAATCAGTGAATTGTAAGTATGGTCGCACTCACCTGGTCGGGTTGTGTGTGACACAACCACTATTAAACCAGACAATTGGATCCTGTCGAACGCAGCAATCAGCCAGGAGAGTTGTATAAATCTTATGCGTTGATATAGGAATCCGGCTTGTAGATCGCACTGTTCGAAAATTTGGCCAAGAAAATGACTCCAAGGACCTTGGATCTTTAAAACAAAGATCTTTATTCCTCCCAGACTCTACGCGTTTCGTGTACTCACTGTACACTTCCTCAGGAGGTGTATCCTTAAACTCCTGAGGAAGTGTACAGTGAGTACACGAAACGCGTAGAGTCTGGGAGGAATAAAGATCTTTGTTTTAAAGATCCAAGGTCCTTGGAGTCATTTTCTTGGCCAAATTTTCGAACAGCGCGATCTACAAGCCGGATTCCTATATCAACGCACAAGGTGTTTATTGGCAGACTTCAGACGGACCTGCACATGTGCCTTCTTGAGCAGTTGGACTTTATAGGCACTGCAGGATTTTAATCCATTACGGCATAATGTGTTACCAATGGTTTTCTTGGTGACAGTAGTCCCAGTTGACTTGAGATCATTAACAAGTTCCCCCGGTGTAGTTTTAGGCTGATCTCTCACTTTTCTTATGATCCTGGATACCCAACAAGGTGAGATTTTTCTTGGAGCCCCAGATCGGTGTTGATTCACACTCATTTTGTATTTCTTCCATTTTCTTACTATCGCACCAATAGTTGTCTCCTTCTCACCCAGCATCTTACTTATGGTTTTGTAGCCCATTCTAGCCTTGTGCAAGTCTAGAATCTTTCCCCTGACCTCCTTAGAAAGCTCTTTGGTCTTGCCCATGTTGTAGAAGTTTGAGTCTGATTGATTAATTGAGTGAGTGTGTGGACAGGAGTATTTTATACAGATGACAATTTAAGACAGCTGTCATTAATGCAGGCAATGAGTTTATTAGGAGTGTCCAACTGGTCTGTAGGAGCCAGAACGTCTAATGGTTGGTGGGGGATCATATACTTATCTCTCTCTTCAAAATGCAAATGCATTTATATAATTTAGACATTTTAATATTCATTTTCTGTTTTTGATATTCTATCTCTCACTGTTAAAATTAACCTGCCCTATTCACTAATATCTCAAGTGAGTTTTAAGTCGTATTGGTGGTCACTAAGGGGTTTTTAAGTATAGAACGCTTAAAGAAGATGTGGTATGATCAGACTATGTCCCTGTATGGTCAGACACATCCATTACACAGTACTTAGCAGGGACACATATATAAGATTATCTCAGCACAGGAGATGTGGTATGATCAGACCATGTCCCTGTACAGTCAGACACATCCATTGCACAGTACATAGCAGGGACACATATATACGATTATCTCAGCACAGGAGATGTGGTATGATCAGACCATGTCCCTGTATGGTCAGACACATCCTTTACACAGTACATAGCTGTGACACATATATAAGATTATCTCAGCACAGGAGATGTGGTATGATCAGACCATGTCCCTGTATGGTCAGACACATCCTTTACACAGTACATAGCTGCGCACACATATATAAGATTATCTCAGCACAGGAGATGTGGTATGATCAGACCATGTCCATGTACAGTCAGAAACATCCATTACACAATACATAGCAGGACACATATATAAGGTTATCTCAGCACAGCAACTTTTTTTTAAACATCAAATTGTGGAAATTATTATTGTTGCAAGACCCATTGATTAAAGTTAACTTTGCTTTGACCTTTACCTTTGTCCCCTTAAGTCCTTGCAATTTGATTGTTTTTTTTCACCAAATTGCATTTGTTAAGTAGAGAAAAAAGTACCCATTTTTGGGACACATTTAGCCCTTGAGTTATTGAACATCTGTAATGATCTATTGGCCCAAGCTGTACAGAATTCACATAAATAAAACCATGAGCAAGCCGAGATTCTGTATTACAGAAGTCTCACATAAAACAAATACAGGAGAGAATAAATACTCCTCAATATGGTGTGTTATAGAGGCACTGAATGGCAGCACCCAGAGAGTCTGAAGCTCCAGAGTGCAGGGTCATAGAGATTTGAGCTCCATAAACTGGGCATTTATACTCTATGCATGTTATTGTTTAAAGGGAACCAACCACCTAAAATAGCTATCTAACCTATAAATATCTATCTCTGGAGCCTAAAATTACTATTCTAACCATCCCTGACTGACTAAATCTACCTAACTAGATGCACAATAAATCACTTTTTATACTTACCAAATCCTTGTCTGATGGGCGTTCCTCCAGGGTCTTTGTCAGATAGGCAGGGTCTTCAGGCCGCGCTCGCACCCGCCTCGCTGCTGTCTATCTTCTTTCCAGGGCGGCATCTTCTTCCAGGAGGATTCAAATTACCCGCCCATCGCGTCCTCGCAATGGGCGGGTCACGGGCTGCATGCCCCACGTCACTGCCGGCAGCCGCGTCGCTGGGTCTATGATGCGCCCAGGCCGGCTTCAGCATGCCATCTGCGCATGCTCTGAAGCCGGCCTGGGTGTACCAGTGACGCAGTGGGCGGAAGTGACGCGGGGCCTGCAGGCACAAAATGGAACAATGCGTCCATGATTTCACTGCAACCAGAGATCTGTGGCCAATATCTGAACAGATATCTGTGTGTGTGTAATGTGGCCTTTTCTCCTTTTAAAGCAATGCAGAGAGAACAATGTCTTCACTTTCACTGAGAAGAGTCCACAGGTAAATAATGCATTACAAAGTGCTTATTCAAATCAAAGGGTGTGGTCCAAGAAAGGCATTTGTATAGCGGGACCTGGTGTGCCGCCCAGCCAAGGAGTACATGTTTTGTGCAGAGTAGCTAATCAGCAGATACAAATAGATTTACTTAGCTCGCTGCTCTTCTCCTCTGAGCTATGGGTTGCACCGCACCCTATTTAAACTCCCAGCAGTTTAGAACAGCCTGTCCCTGGTCTGTTATCTTATACTCAGCTGCCTAATTTACGGTTTTTAGCCATTGCGGCTCACCTTGGACTGACTTGACCATTCATTTGTTAAGTAATTTGGACTCTGACACAATACTTTTGGCCTTGACCTTGAGAATATCCTGACCTAATCTATGTTTTTTATTTTGTATAGTATAATTTCTCCCTGGTTTTGACTTAAAATAAAGAAGCCTCGTCTAAACAGCCCTCTTCTGTAGCTCTCCCCCTCAGTTAGCAACTACTTCGTGGACATAACTCAAGGGATCTTATGTAAGTTTAGATCCTTGTAAAGGGTGAAGGCCAGGGTTCATCTAGGACCTGCTAAGCAGAATACCTAAAGCAAAACGCATACTTGAAAACCCTATTAAGGACTGTCAAGCTTCCACACACATGTCACCTTAGTAAACTCTTTGTGACTACTCTCCAGTATAGCCAATAGATAAGAATCCAAATTAAAATAGATTATCTAAACTAAGGAAACCCTTTAACTTTTAAAGGGCTTTGTCTGGTCTAAAACAGATAATTCTGATTTATCAATCCTCCCAGCACATGCAATGTGCTCTGCAAGGATTAGCCGTTCTGTTAGCCGAGATTGGATCGCAATTATGTGATATGCATGTTCCCGGCAACAACACTGCCTCCCTCAATACAAGTATGTGGAGCAGGTATGTCCAACTAGTGGAAGCTGCCTTCTAGTAGGTGCGACCTTGCTCCATACACTTGTATTCAGGAAAGCCATGCACATTAGTCGGGGGCTCTGGCCAGAGTATCGAAGAACATGTATAACGCATAACTGTGGTCTGTTCCCAGTTTAGAAACCGTGAATCCTCTTAGCATATAATATATGCGCTGGGAGGATTGATAAATCTGTAGTCATATAAACTGACTGCAGAGGTATCGTTTTAGACTGGACAGCCCCTTTAAGTTAAGTATAAACTATGTATGTCAGATAAATACTTAGACTTTGTAAAAAAGACAGCCCCTTTAAGTTAAATACCTATTGGTTGAGACCTGTTTCCCTCAGTCTTTTGGGAAAGAATGTGTATTTACTTCTGTAAAGAAGCAAGATACTGTACTTTCGGGCTTTTCCAACAAGGAATAATATTCACGCACATGAAAGGATTGGTCATGTTCCAACGCAACATGACTAATCTTCATTTAGAAACAGTTAAGGCCGGCTTCACACCACAGTTTTGTGATGTCAGGTTCCGTCCGGTTTGAACCAGACAGAAGCTGATCCGGTTTTGACCCTATGTGTCCCTAAGGTGCCAGATTGCCCTTATTTGGCCTCGGTTTTGTGCTTTTCCGGGAGGATCCCGTTGTGTTTGTTTTTTTGCACCGGACACAAAATCGGAGTCTGGAGCATTTTTTGTGTCCAGTGCAAAAAATAACAAAACCAGATCTTCCCAGATCCAGGGAGATTTGGCGGCCATAACATGGGAGTCTATAGGTGCCGGATCGCCCCATATCCGGCAAACAAACCGGATCGTTTCCCGAATGCTGTTACTGAAGAGCGGCTGCTCTGCAATGCAGCCGTGTTCATTCAGCACCATGGACAGAGCAGCACTACAGAGCCGGGGCTAAAGTTCAGCACCATAGAGCGCTCCACGGCTGAAATTTCAGCACTGCGGGCAGCTCCCCTGCACACGCCGTGCTAAAATTTCAGCACTGGACAGCAGCAGGAACCAGCAGAAACGAATTCTGTTTAAAACAGGGTCGGAGGGCATATTTGCCCTCAGTTTCTGCTCATCCGAGGCTGTCAGGTGCTATCCGATGCATCCTGCAAAACACCGGACAGAACCTGACAGCTCCAAACCGCGGTGTGAAGCCGGCCTAAGAGGCCCATATTTACTAGACGGTTAGTGAAATCTGTTGTTTCTGACAAGATCCACCCATGTTAATTCAATAAGTGTGAGCAGCCTATCCTGCAATATTTCTATAGTAGAGCTTCTGCCAATACAATATGCCGACTTTCTTAGGAAACTTATCCAACTGCAATGCTTTTACCACTCAATGCATTTCACTTTCAGCATGTAAATGAAAGCTAAAGCCTAAATGTATTCCTCCTTCATTCTTGTTTCAGTGTTTAAAAGGAATATCAAAGGTACATTTCCAAGCTAAAACTCTTCATTGGTATTCCAATAGTATCACATAGCATAATCTCTAGCTGAAGTGATTCACATTTAACAATAATAAAATCTTCTATATTTGTACCCTTTTTGGCCTCTTGCTAAAATGTGAAATAATTAATTAATAACTAAAGGAAATGTTGCATTTATTTCAATTCAATTTCAATTCATGAATCAAAGTTTATTTAACCAGGGCAGATACATTTTATAAACACCCAGAAGAATAGAAAGCTATTTACCATTTTCAATATAAATGAGATGTCGGAACAGTGTTATAATTCTGGGCACACGTTTGGTGTTCTGCTATAAGAATTTACAACTGATTAAAAGGCGAGTGTATCAATATTTTATCATCTGATATTCAGACAGGTATATCACTTTCTTTTGACCTTGAGATGAAGAGACGACCTTTACACTTTACTGTTTGAACCTAATCATCCTAAACAAACACTGGTTCTATAATGACAGACTATGGAGTTTGCCAAAGTTGCATTTACTAAATTTGAGAACTCAGTAACAAAAGTAGGTAAAATGAAAATGCTAATGGCAGCTAAGATGGCTTAAAGCTTGTTTTATTCTGCATTGTATTAGCACATTTTAAACTCATTTATTGCTACTGACTTTTGTGGGCTAGCTGATCTTCATATTTACTATTAGAAAAGTATATTTTCCGAAAGAGACTAAAATCACGTCCCATCTTTGGTGCACATGCGTAGTTTATGCTGGAAAAAAAATGTGGCCATAGACATGTGCTGCCAAATGTATGCCAAAAGGGCGTCTTCACAATCAGAAGAGCGGATAGCGCTTGAAAACCGCGTCACTAACCGCAATAATGCATGTGGATCTCATTCATCTTTCCAGCTGCTTGTCCATGGTCTTTGCTATAACTCTTTCCTGGGCTAAAGGCTGCATCTCCGCAAAGATCCTGTGCCGCATGTAAGTTCCACGATAAATGGATGAAAGAAGCCACGGCAACACTCCAGGAATCATGATGAGGTGAACAGAGCTTTGTTGCACAAATTTACAAATGAATAGGCATGGGTTGCACAGTCTTAAGGGCCTGTCACACGTGTCAATATCGCCCGCGATATCGCTCATGCGTCACAAATTATTAATAGCCTGAGCGATGTGGAATTATCGCAGGTAAGATGTCACACGCGTCAATTCAATATGACCCAGCGATGCGGTGATGTCGCCATCTTGCGAGCGATTTTATTTAGTCGCTTGTACGGTGTCAAAATAGAAAATACGTCGCTGAGTTTAGTGTCACACGCAGCGATGCACAAGGTCTACTGAGCGATGAGCGACAGGTTTTACATCTGGCAGTGAAACCTGCGTTCGGCGATCAGCGACATATCACTGGTTGCATCGCTTGGTCACACGCTTCAATGCCGCTCCTGCGTCACTTTTACGTCGCTTGAGCGACTGAAAATTTGTGATGTATGAGCGACACTGACAGCGATATGGACGCGTGTGACATCCTCTTAAGAGTGAGGGAAGGGAGACCACAACTGGGAGGATGGACAACACACGTTTCATGCTTACCAGCACTTCCTCGGGGCTATGGACCAGAGGACGTCCTGTTAAACATGAAACGTGCATTGTCCATTCCCTCAGCTGTCATCTCCCACCCCTCACTCTAAGGGTAACTTTACTCGCCGCAATATCGCCTGGCGATATGAGGCGATTTAACGTGCGTGTGCACGTTTTTCACGCTTGCCTCAGATCGCCGATGGCGCTATTACACGCAGCAATCTCGCCCTGAAAGAAAGGCGATGTGTCGCCCCGGAAATCACCTCACCCAGAGCGGCAATAATCTGGTCGACTTCCGTCACCGCTTCACAGGCCGCAATCCCAAAGGTAATGTGGGCGTACATGTTCAGCGTGGCGAAGACATAGGCGTGCCACAGTGCATTACATTGCGCCCCAACCACACTCATTGGACAACACAACAGCGTTACGATTGGCCAGCCTGCTCTGAAAGGCTGGCTAATACATGACGCCATTGTCTATGGAACTTTGTCATTAATACACGCTCGTGTTGTGGATAGTGGCTAGTGCAACACACTTTCGAGGCGCAAAAGCGTCACACAGGAGCGGTGTTGGGCAGGACAATGGCTTACACTACACAATGGCTATGTGTGCATCTGTAGCTGATGGCGGTAAGATACAAACCACACTATATATGTGCCTGCATTGTTCCACGCCATGGCCAAGCTGCCATGGCTGAACTATGTGTGTGTACCCATGTTTGCGTATGTGTACTGGAGTGTACCTACATCCCCCACAAACACCATTGCATTCTCCATGTGTGTGGACAAGTTCCCATGTGGCCAAATACATAGCAGTCTGCTTGTATTGAGTTTTCCGTATAGTGATCACTGTGTTGCAAAATGGTATGCGTCAGAATGTACACATATGTGCTGCGAGGTGTCATGTGGGTCTTTCAATGTGCATTCACATTTTGTTGTGACCTTTGTGGTGATGTCACAACTATATTTGGCAAGACACAGGGCAAGGACCACGATATGAGTCACCATTTGGATGACAAAAGAGTGTATTGTACAACTTCATGTTGCATTGTGACCAACATGCAGATGCACATTGGTGACACATCCACATGGTGGCTTAGGGCACACTATGTGCCATGGCACAATACCACATTATGGTTGTGTAGTGTTTGGAGTAGGATGATTGGCATGTGTGTGTTTGGCATTGCCACATACTCACCACGCAGCCTGGCAATCCGGGCACGAATATCCACTATTCGCCCTGGGGCCTTGTGTTTGAGATCCGCTAGTTTTTGAGGTCCTCTCTACCCCCCGTATTTGACGCAGGGCCCGCTGGATCCTACGCAGTATACTGTGCTTGTGCAGCCATGCATGCCGGTGATGTTGGTGACACCAGTAGTCATGGCAGTCACACAGGTCTATGAGAACCATGAGCTCTGCCAGACCGCATGTGGCTGCGCGATGTGCGGCGGCCATGACTCTTCTCGTATGTGCAGGGGAGGGGCAGGCATCTGGCAGGCAGAGAGGAAGGAAATGTCATGACGACACCACACACACAGACACCGCCAAACAAAGTTGAGAGCGCTAACACGGTACACACCTGCGGAGTGAGAGCAGGATAAGGTACCCATCTGCGTCACCTAATTTACACCGCGCAGGGTGATTAAATTGCGTTGCCCATGCTACCCATGTACGATGTGTAAGGCAACATCTGACATAGCATGTGGCACTATACTCGACACAGCGCTGATAAATTACACGCGGATGACATAGCTTGCGCGCATCTGTGCCACCAAATCATGAACTGTGTTTGCGTAGTGTTCTGTAGGTGAAGATGTGTGTGGTGCTTAATGGACAGCTCTTCAAATATGGCGGCATGTGAACTGACATCCAATGGGAACACAGTAGCCACGACCAATCATCGCAGATGGGGAGCGGACTCCAGCACGCTGTGGCACACCTACGGGAAATCAATAGGCGATGAAGATTCCATCACTATCACCCTATGACACGCCAAAAGATGGAAATCTCGCCTGCATGATTGCCTCTGATTTCAGAGCAGTGCTCAGTAATCAGGCGACAGGCGAGAGGCAATTTATCGCCTTGAAATTCCCCAATCACACGCAGCAACCAAGAGGCAATTTCATGGCGATTGTTTCAGGGCGACATATCACCTTTATGATCTCGAGGCGATATTGCGGCATGTAAAGGTACCTTAAGGTTGTGTGGCCCATGCCTGTTTGTAAATTTGTGCAATAAAGCTGCTTTCATCCAGTCACAATTAATGGAATAATGATGTGGCTTCTCTCATCTGTTTATGCAAAAAGGGTGTGCTTTTTTGCATACATCTTGCTGGTACTGCATATATTGGGATATCACATTCTCAACCATATGGAAAAATGCAGTTTAAAATCAAATACAACCTTATACCACATATGTTTTTTTTTATAGAATGTTAATGACAAACATAAACTTTATATGAATAAAGCTGCATATGTGTTTTATGCACTCCCAGGTCCGTGGGGTACTCAGAACTGGGCTTTGATGCTTCCGGGAAGTCACAGGGGTCGAGACCTGGCTCCGTGACCCTGAGTATCAATCTTAAAAGTTCTGGAATAGTGGTTGTGATGCGACCCGTGGTGTTCGGCTATTGGGGCCGATGCTGCATTGTGGGACCTCTGGGGATGATGGGCTTGCAGCTAAGGTGTATTGCTCTCCACGAGTGGAGCGGTTCCCCTGGGCAACCGGTTCAGTCTATGGAAATGGTAGGGCATTGGGGTGCAGGACTGAAGACACAGAATAACTGACAAATACACAGTTGTAGTCTCCTTTACCTTTACTGATGGTAGCAGGTTCAGACCAGGGTACTCTCCACAGGCAATGTTAGGAATCCAGGTGCCTGAAAGCAAGTTGGGGATTTCCTCACCCGGTGAGTTCTGAGGCCTCTCTGCTGTGCGTCTCAGCTGGTCTGAGCTGCCTGTAACTAAGCTGCGACCCACTCTCTCCGCTGTTAAGACTTTCACCTGAATGGCCGCAGCTTGAGCTCTTCCTGGGCTCCACTTTTCTTTCACTGGCCCTAAACTCTCTGATGCTGCCACGGCTCCTGGTACTGTGGCCGGGAGACTTGGAATCTCCTGTCCTCCGGATTTGGCTACTGGGCTTGTAATCACTCACAACCTTGGACTCCGGTGTCCACTGCTGATGCTGTACACTGGGGTAAACCAGTAACAGGCCTCCACTCCCCAGGCTTACTTCTCTCCTTCCTTAGACCCTCTCCTATGGGTCCCTCATGCTTGCTTGTTTATGTCCTGGGATGAGCCTTACACTGCTCCGGTCAACAGAACATCTTCACAGTCCTCCTAGGAATTGAACCAACTAGCCCCGCCCCCATCCAAAATTTATATGGGAACTCCCCTGAACCTGGGTTAGAACTCACCCTTCTGGTCTGGAGTCAGGAAATTGTTGCATGCTGTGGGTCTACCTGATGTGAAGACCCCTTCTTGCTTCCAGGCATGACATCACCCCTTCTTCCCCGGGGGAGGCAATGCATTTGAGGCAACCGGACTCTGGGGTGCTACATGTTATTCGTCATCAGATGTAGGAGGTTCCTGAAAGTTCTTGGTCCAAATGAGCAGATTTGAGGAAACATGAATAGATGACAACATTTAAGCAGAACAGCTGAGATGGGGTGAAGTAGGTTTGAAGATGTAGTGGGTTGCAGAGGAGATTCCAAAGTCATATAGTAAAGACTGATGTAGAAAAGTTGGAATAGAGATGAATAATAAGCAGACCTGAAATAGTGATAGTTTATGTAACAGAGCTAGCGCAATGACAATAGGTGAATAGAATTGAAATAGTATAGCAAAGTTGTAGCAGTGGAAATTCAACACAGTGTACCTGAGTACTACGGTGGCGTCCTGCAGCCTGAGTTGGAATAAAATGACCTTGACTGACGACATCATTGGAGTGTTTGGAGCTTTCACAGCAATCTAAAATGCAAGTGAAAAAATGGACTGTCCAGCGGCACTTACCACTGGAATAAGGAGAGGTGAGTAACAATACATATTGGCTATAATCTCAGCAAGGCTTCACATGGCCACAAGAAACACAAATTGAACAAGAATGGATCAAGTATGTTATGGGAGAGATTTAGGCTAGGGAACACAGCATTACATTTATCCCAATATCTCATTTTTCAGCTTATCACCTATAATTAGAAAATTCTGTTATTGGTGTCAACACACTTTGAACTTGGTTACTATAAGGCACTCTATAGTTGTGCCTGTCCACTGACAGATGTGAGGGAATATCTACGGTAGTGTGACACTAGTTCCCACATGGACAAGAAGAAGTAAAACAGTCAAACATTCAGGTCAAATACCAAGAGAGCGCATAAAGATAGAAGGGATAGAATGGAGACATATTTAAGTCATGGTCCAAAGTCAGTTATCTGGAGAGGAGCGGATCAGAACAGAGGGGCAAGACAAAAAAGGGTCAAACACAGGCAAGGTCAAGCAGCAAAGGACTGATTCCCAGAGCACAGATTCAAGAGACCAACTTAGCACTTCACAGCTAAAACTAACACTGGCAGTGCTCTTGGATAAACTGCAGAGCTAAAAGGCTGAGCAATTTAATGAGGCAAAGAGCAGCTGTATAATCTCAGCAAAGCTGGAAAGAGATTGGGCGACTGAGCAGTCAATAAGAAAACCAACAGACCAGCACATCCCAGCTCCAGATAGGCTGACTAAACTCTCAATCACAAAGCCTTGAATGCCTTGAATGCAAAGCCAAGGAATCGTGAAAAGTGGTTCTTTTGTCATGGTTACATTACTTATCCTAGAAATTTCTACTTTAGATTATGTACAACTTTTTCTAATTTTACTCATACATGTGTGGAGCCCCACAACGAGTGCGTCACAGGAGTGTACTGCACCCCTGACTGAAGGTGCTGTATTCTCCATCCCAATGTTGAATGGGTTAATCCCAAGGCTCCATGTACCACATGCAAGACTTAGAGGCAGAGGACCAAATAGGCGCCCGTTTCCTGGGCAACCGGTCCTGGTGGGAGGAGAGTTAGGTGTATAGCAGTGGGGAAGAGAAGAACAGAGTTAGAAAGTTGGAGAGACAAGAGCAAGGAGAAGTCAAGTCGTGACAGGAAGAACAGTTAACAGGGAGGGCACCGAGCACTAGTGACCCAGAAGTGAAAGGGGCCAAGAGAAGAGGAAAAACGGGTGTTAGTTCGCCTGAGCCCAGTCCAATACCCGGAGTACCGTCTCCGAGGTGGTCCAGCTGGTTCACCCCTGTACCACAGAATCCAGAGTGATTGGAAGCTTTAAAGGAGCCCAAGTCACAATTTACCATCACCGTAGCTGTACCAGGGGGTACCCACCATTGACGTTCAGGGACCTAATGTGAGTCGGAGGCAAACGGCTCGGGTTTCAACAGAGGATCCTCAGTATCCCGGCTAGGTACCCAGAAGCAGCGACGAGAGAGGGACAGTCAGGATAGAGAAGGACACTTGTGGAGACTTGGAGGGTCACTATCCACTGCAGGGACCACCCAGTCCGTTACTCTGCATTGAAACCTGTTGTACCTGTCTGCCGTGAAAGAACCAGTAAATACCCATTCAGAGGAGCTAATGTGTCTGAGATTTATTTCGGGACTAACCCTATTACCCTCACTACAACTTACAGCCCAGGGGAACCCCGCTCGTCCCCGGAGGCCCAAGCAGCACCGGTGCCATCACTGGACCACTACAGGTGGCGTCACGAACAAAACTTTATTCCCTTTTTATAATTTTACTTTACCCCCTTTTACTGACCACCGGCCGCAGCTTCAGGCACCGCAACGGTGACCGACAGCCAGCGCCTGAGACCCGAGTACCCAGCCCACGGTGAGTCACATGTTTGGCAGCCATTTAGTATCTTTGATTGTTAAGCAGAATAATCTAGTAGTGAAACCATATTAAAGCAGCTCCGACAATAGATAAATGCTGAAGGCACCTTAGTGCCACTCTACTTTAAACAGTTTACCATGTCAGGTCTTGTATTGGATTTGGTTACTCTGCCTACAGTCTAACATTTGTTTTTAATATATTTTTGATGATTCCTTTTATGACCTACATGTTTCATTGCAATTCCAATAAATCAGACCTCAGAAGGAGCAGCAATCACAAGACTTCCTATTGTAAGCAGATTGGAATATTCACCAGTGCAGGCTATCGGAAACATACACCTCTTCAAAAACGTTGGCTGTTTATTTCCGTAGTATACTGATTGCAGCTCAATACAGAAAATATCTCGACTTGTTAAAGAGTTCTATGAAGAGCTACAATATGAAAGGGAAATTCTAAAATAGGAAAATATGCTGTGACCTTGAGCGATGCCCCGCATTCGATTTTGTAACTTCCTACCGTACACTTACATTCCTTCATATCAACATATAAACTACTGAATAAAATAATAGTATTGTCTGGCAGACCAGATACAGGACATCATACATGAAAAACATTCATACGATTTATTACCCAAGAATATAGATTTCTTTCTATCTTGATTTCAATAGCGGCAAAGAAAAGTAAAATACTTTACCTGTAGAACAGATTGAATTTGCAATTTTCCTGTCTACAGAATAGTTTTTTTTCTGCACCTTAGGGCATTTGTAACAGATCATCATCTTCCTGCTTTTCTTTGCAGAATTTAAGCATGAGAATTGATGTGTTTGCAGTATTTTATTTGTGTGAAATGTATTTTATGCATTTCTGAAAAAATGAAGCTGTTACCGTAATAATAACCACAACCGGCCTCGGGCTATTTTTCCGTACAAATATCAACTTTTCTAAGCAGAATTTTTGCACATTGGTGAGCATCATTCAACCCACCAACATTCATTGCACAATAACTATATGTAACACAGTCATTTTACATTTTTACATGTGGTTGGAAAATGCCAGAGGATCAAGTGATTGGAGCAGATGGGGGTGTAACATCCAACCCTGAGCTCCATAGCAAAACTTAGAATGCACCTTTTTTAATCACAATCACCATTATCAACAATAACATTAAGGCTAGTTTCACACTGTGTGTTTTTTATCTGTTTTATTTTGTGCATTTCTCAGCTGAATATCTGGATCAGCTTTTCAAAAAAATGCATCAGAAATGGATCATCAGATCCGTTTGTGATTCACTTTGACTGTGTTTTTCTGTGTGCGTTTGTTATGCCCATAGACAATGGTTTCAATTGGAAAAGTGGATCTGAAAAGCGCACCCATAATTGGCATGCACATTCTTTGACTCCGGTCGACCCCTGACACTTTGTGACCTTCCAATAGCTCCAGAGTTTCATGGAGCGAGAGCCGGGGGTTACGAGTCACTGCAAATGTTTGAGAGCCTCATTCTGACCTCGCTCTCACTCTCATAGACTTGTATTGAGTGTATGTGATGTAGCTTCTTACTTCCGGCCAAAGTGAAGTTATGGGCTAAAGATGACACCGTGGGATCAGAGCAATGCCGAAAAAGATGAAGGCCCCTTTCACATCTCTGAGTTGTTGCATTTACCTGCGTTTGCTGCCCTGCACTAGCGCACAAGCAAACGCAGGTGCAGTTTAATGCAAACGCAGGCAACTGCAACAGCGCAGAGATGCAGTTCTCCTGCGCTCGGTGCCCCATTACCTTCTATCGCTGAGCGCAGAAGCTGACATCCCCGAAGCGCAAGTGCGAAGTGTCTGACGAAGTGCGAAGTGTCAAAAACGTGGAAAGCAGCGTTTCCGGGTGTGTCTGACGAAGCGCATGCGTGGTGATGTCAGACACTTCTCACTTGCGCTTCGGGGATGTCGGCTCCTGCGCTCAGCTGCGCTCGGCCATAGAAGGTAATGGGGGTACCGAGTGTAGATGAGCACAGGAGAACTGCATCTCTGCGCTGATGCAGTTGCCTGCGTTTGCATTAAACTGCACCTGCGCTTGCTTGTGCGCTAGTGCAGGGCAGCAAACGCAGGTAAATGCAACAATGCAGCTATGCGAAAGGGGCCGAAGACACTGGGGGATGAATATAAGACCAAGTAGGAGACTTAGAGCTAAAGCTTGCCCCACCCATCTACCTCTTATTAGTAGAAGGGTTCTGGCCACCCCATGCCCTTTTCAAGTGTTCTCTGACCTCAGTACAGATAAATTTCAACTTATCAATGTATTTATCATCTTATGGAGTGTCAATCTCAGAGGATGAAAATTAATTAAAGCAAGTATGATCCAAAGATAAATGGAATCTTGATACTAAACAGTAATGGTACCTTTACACGCCGCTACAACATGGTGGAAACAACCGGGTAGATGAGACAAATGTATCTTGCACTGCCAAATCAACCCACGGTCGCGGCGTGTAAAGACGGTTGTTGCCACCCGTCACTTGAGGTACCTGTTTCAGAGCAGAGCTCAAAAACAGGTTGATTTCAAGGCAATGGTTACGGCCTGTATCGGCGTGTAAATAAGGAACAGGAGGGTTGTTTCGACACCTTGCTATCTACCTGGGGCGTGACACAGGCTCCGGGATACCGCGTCCCATCAGCGATCATTGGTGGAAGCTCCTGCGTTATGATTGGTAGACGCTGCATAGGGCGGCATATTTAAGGAGCTGACCAGTCACACTACACAATTGCTCGAGCGTCATGTATTAGTCAGCCTCCTGTGCTGGCTGCCCAATCATGATGTTATTGCTTTGTCCTATCAGCGTACGGAATTCTCGTAATCCACAATTGTGGCACGCCTATGTGTTGTCCTTGCTGCCTTTGTTCAGCCCATATTACCTTGTTATAGCGGTGTGTAAATGAGTTAAGGTGAGCTACAGAAGGTAACTTGTGGCACCCGGTGGTGTATCCAGAGATAGATGTAACCTACTGTAGCGCACCTTGTTGCGGCATGTAAAGGTGGTGCGGACACCGTTTTCAACCGTTTGTGCGTGCTCGTGCACGTGAAGCACCCGGTTGTTTCCACCATGTTGTAGCGGCGTGTAAAGGTACCCTAATGGCTAAATTGGCTAACTGAAGATGTTCAACCTATTTAAAATAGTCCTAATCCCAAGAATAACTGTGTTGAAAGAGAGAGGGGAGGGGGACAAGAGGCGCAATAGTGCCCTTATCACTAGACACTAAGTTGCAACGGTGAGAAACGTGATTCACTCACCTACTCCAGTTGTGCGACCCACAACCCACATCACCCACAAGGCACACTGATGTAACACTGCTAGCACTACATCTCACTAAGAGACAATTGTCCAGTATATTGATACACACTTAACTTCCTGCACTAAAATGGCAATTTCACATTTCACATAAGTGGTAGGGTATATATGGTCACATTTCACTTCAGCATGTAACAAGGAATCTTTAGCCCACATAAGGAGGTAATAATGACACATTGATGTAACACTGCTATCACTTACACATTCCACTTAGGCACAATTGCTTAGTACATAAGTATATAAATGCACACCTATTCCTTGCACTAATAATTCCAATTATGCATTCAGCATAAGAGATAGTGTCTATATGGGCACATCTCGCCCTAAATCTTTGTCTACACAGAGAGGGAGTAAGTGAGGATGGATTATAGTTCTGCATACAGCACAGAATGAGAGAAGAACATTCACAGTATTCTCAGATATGCGCCCCTGGTGGCGAACAATTAGACAACACAGTACCAAGCCTCAGTTTCCCTGCTTGGTCGCTATAGTAACATCCTCCTGTTAGGGCCACCTTGTGGACAATTATTAGAACGGTACCGCATAATAGTAATAAAGAAGCTTCTTTCTCCCATTATAGGTTAAAAATGATATGGGTACGCCCTTTTTCCCTCAGATATATGCCTCTTTATATGATGGTGCCTCCAGCCTTGGACTCAGTTAGAACCCAGAATGGCTGTTCTGGTATCCTTTATCTCCTCTGAAACTCTACACAAGAGTGTGACATTAACTGGCACTCTTTAGATACTCCAGTCTCCAGCATAATGCACCTTCATCTCTTGAGGGCACATTCATTTATGTCATTGTTGAACATAGTTGCAGAACTAGGAACAAGATATATATATATATATACTTTTTATAACTTTATAATTTTCATACATAGAAGTTTAGTTTAATATTTTAAAAATTTTTTTAATAAAATTATTTATTTTATTATTATAGTTATATGCAATAAAACCCCGTTTTTTATAATCTAATCAATTTTTTTTCTATATTGATTATATTTTTAATCTTCCATCCTCCTAATGCTTTTTGGGGAACAAAAATAGGCCACACTCAGAATACCTTCACATACATACACATATGAACACAACACTATCTGTGAGCAAAGGTAGCATAGGGGACTAACAACACATGTACAAACAATAAGAAGCTGGCCACATGAGTTCTAACCCTTGGTCTGGAATATGTTCCCATTGAAAAGAAAAAAATTTTCTTTTTTGCATCTTGAAGTTGTGTTGACTATTACATGTAATTTGCAAGCTTTTCCGCATGATTTTTCACAAAGTTTTTTAGCGATCTTATCAAATCGATTTTTTATAACATTTGTATTTTAAGATTTCTTCATTTATATGTGTATTGCATGTTATTTATAAAAAGTGCGCCAAAACACAGATCCTCCTGTTTTGTGACGGTTTTGACGTCACATGAGCAGTAACACCCACTAATTATTACATGAATGTAAGTGTATATAAGATCTGTTTGAGAGGATGGCTGCATCCCTGATGAAGGTGCCAGGTGGGCACTGAAACGCGTAGGAGGAGAATAAAGAAAGCTTGGATCATAACTTCGTTTTGGGTCTTCCTTGATGTTTCTGGCAGCGCGGACCGGAGTACACCTTTTCTTCCTGAAATTCCTAATCCCAAGAATGTTGCTCAACGTCTGACTAGCCTGTTCAATCTGATTGTAGGTCTCTGGGTAGTAGGCAAAAGAAAATGTTGTATTTATTGTATGTAGGGATGGGCGAGTAGTCAAATACTCAGACTCGCTAAACTCGTGCCAAGTATATCGTAATACTTGGGTATTTGGTGCTAGTAGCGAGTCCAATATTAGTCAATGGGAAATGTGGGTAATTGTCTGCTGGACTCAAAAAAGTGGTCTGGGGGCAAAGGAAAAGGCTGAAATGGGTGCATGATTGCCTTAAGAGCGAGTTATGATGGAGGAGATCTTCTGACCGCTTAGTGTGTAAGTGGTGTAAAGATAGCAATCTGCCCTAGGGGCTGTGTTATGGTTAATGCAGGAAGAAGCCAGCCATCATCATCATCACAAGGGCTTCACAATTATAAAGCTTGGACTATTGGCATTGTTGTTCCACTGCCACTGCACAATGTGCAGGCATAGTCTCTCCAACAATTAGCCCGAGGGGCTGTATCATGGTTGATGAAGGAAGCAGGCCTCAAGGGCCAAACAATTATGAAGCTACTCTAGGACGAGCAGCACAGTAGTTTCTGTGCCCAATGTCTAGGCATAGACATAGTGTCTCCAAAAAGTAGCTCAAGGGGCTGTACCATGGTTGATGAAGGAAGCAGGCCTCAAGGGCCAAACAATTATGAATATAGGACTACTAGAACTACTAGCATAGTTTTTGCAGTGCCCAATGTGCAGTCATAGCCAAAGTGTCTCCAAAAAGTAGCCCAAGGGGCTGTATCATGGTTGATGAAGGAAGCAGGTGTCAAGGGCCAAACAATCATGATGCCAGGACTACTAGCACAGTAGTTGCAGTGCCCAATGGCCATGCATAGCCAGAGTGTCTCCAAAAATTAGCCCAAGTGGCTATATTATGGTTGATAAAAGAAGCAGGCCTCAAGGGCTAAACAGTTATGAAGCTAGCCTCGGACTGCTAGCACAGCAGTTGCCTTGCCCAATTTCCAGGCATAGCCATAGTGTCTCCAAAAATTAGCCCAAGGGGATGTATTATAGTTGATGAAGGAAGGAGGGTCTCTTCACAAGTGCCTCCGATGGAAAATATTACTTAAAGGAACATTGTTTTTAGCTTATTGACCATGAGGTACATGTTGCAGTAGCAGGAGTTTAAAACGTGTAAGTAGAAGAAAATGCGTTTGTATGGGAAGGGATGGACGTGATCACCAGTTGCCTAAAATAACATTTTGGGTGACTTTAGGTTGTGATGCTGTCATCAGAAGGGCTTAAATACTCTTGCAAAATCTAGTCCTTGTTAAATTTTATCAAAGTCAGCCTGTCTGCATTTTCTGTAGTCATCCATGTGTGTGTATCTGTAATGATTGCCCCAGCGGCACTGAAAACACGCTCTGACATCACACTAGCAGCAGGGCAGGCCAGCACCACCAAGGCATATAAGGAGAGGTTTGACCAACTATGCAGCTTGGATACCCAGTATTTAAATGGAACAGAAACGTCATTGTTACCGGTCCAGCTAGGCCTTGCTGATGAGCTGGTTTATTGAAGATGGCCCAGTTTGTAGACATTTTCCCACCACCTCTATTGGACCCCCTGGCCGTGTCTCTCTCCATTAATGCATGCTGTTGCATAGAGCTGGTACCTCTGCTAGCAGCGGTTTCTGAGGGTGATGTTGCCATCAAATGATCAACTACGGCCCTCTTGAAGGATTCTATTGTGAAACCCCTTAGTGACTGTAACAGTAGCAAAGGAAATTTGTCATTGTACCGTGGGTCTAGAAAGGTGCGAACCAGCATAGGTTGCTGTCGAAAATGTGGATCATGCGAGGGTCTTGGCACAGACAGTTAGAAATGAAGTGTGCCATGTGTGCCAAGCTGCAAAGAGGCAAATGTTCTGTGACCCCGGAGGGAGGAACAATACCCATGCTCACCTCACACTGACATTCCTCCTCCACCTCCTCCTTTCCAGCCCACCCATGCTGGACAGACATGAAGCTGGAGTTGTGAGTCCCCTGTGTGCCATGAGGGTTCCCCTCGGTACCACTGAAAAATAAGTCCTCTCCCTCCTCATCTTCATCCCTCAATTTTGCCTGATGAGATTGGCTGGGCTGGGTAGGATCACCCATTGTGATATTTTGTTCCATACTCAGCTGTTGGGCACTCAAAGATTCCATTTTTAGATTATGCAGCGATTCTTTCAGCAAACTTAGCATAGGGATGGTTACGCTAATAATAGCCTGCTCACTGCTCACAAGCTTGGTGCACTACTCAAAATTGTCAAGCACCTCACAAATATCAGCGATCCACACCCACTCAGTTGTTATGTGACTTGGCTGAGTCTTAGTCTGACGGGCATGTTTAAGCTGGTATTCAGCAAGTGCCCTCTGCTGCTCACTTATCCTTGCCAACATATGATATGTTGAGTTCCACCACGTTGGCAGGTCACAAATGAGTCGGTGGTTTAGCAAATTAAATTGCTTTTGAAGCACTGCAAGACTGGCAACAGCAGTTGAGGAATGGCACAAATGGGCGCAAATATGGCACACCTTCTCAAGTAGGTTCGGCAAGTCAAGGTATATTTTTATAAATATCTGCACCACTTGGTTCAGCACGTGAACCATGCATGGCACGTGTACCAGCTTTCCTAACTTTAAAGCCGCCACCAGGTTACGCCCATTATCGCAGACAACCAGAATGGGTTGGAGCTGCAATGGGGAGAGCCACTGATCAGTCTGTTGTTTTATTCCTTGCCACAGCTCTTCTGCAGTGTGTTAGGTTTCATCTAAGCAGGTGAGCTTCAGCAGAGCATGTTGCCACTTTGCCAATGCACTGATGCACAGCTCCCAACTTGGGAGTAATGTGGAGGGTAATTCTGCATAGGATGACGAGGCGGTGGAGGAGGAGGAAGTAGAGGGGAGACAGAAGGTATATGATGAAGCAGAAACCCTGATTGAGGTTGGGCCTGCTATTCGTGGTGTGGGTAGAATATGTGATGATCCAGTTTGAGACTTTGTCCCACCCTCCACATGGTTGAGCCAGTGTGCCGTGACAGAGATGTATCGTCCCTGTTCCCAAGTACTTGTCCACATGTCTGTTGTAAGATGGACCTTCCCAGTTACGGCATTGGTGAGAGCACGCTTTAGATTGTTTAAGACATGCTGGTGTAACGCAGGGACGGCACACCGGGAAAAATAGTGCCGGCTGGGAACTGAGTATCGTAGGGCAGCCACAACCAACAGATCACGGAAAGACTGTGTCCCCACAAGCCTAAACCGCAACATCTCTACGGCTAGCAACTTGGCAATGTGCATGTTCAGTATTTGTGCTTGTGGGTGCGTGGCTTGGTATTTACACCTCCTTTCATAGATCTGGGGCACAGACAACTGGATGCTTAGCTGGGACAAACAAATGGATGAGCTTGTTGTGTCCTGTGTCTGTGCAACCACAGCTTGTGAGCAAGAGGTATGATCACTTTCTTCCTGCACAGCAGATTGGGAAGGACGGATTACAGGTGACATGGCAGTGGTTTGACCCGCAGACACAGATTTGGTATCCTGTTGTTCCGCCCCCCCGACTAGGGTGCTTGGCTACCATGTGTCTCCGCATACTGGTGGTGCTTTGGCTGCCTTTGCCCTGGCCTCTGCTCAGCTTCTTATGGCAGATGCTACAGATGACAACATTTGGTTCAGAAGGACTATCTGAAAAAAATTTCCAGACAGCGGCTGAACGCACCCTTGCCTTGACTTGGGGCACAGAGGGATTGCTCTTGTCAACAGTTGACAGACTTCACACTCTGCTCTAACCAGTAGCCCTTGGTGCCTTTGTTGGTGCTATATATTCAACTCGTTCTTCTGTGCTGCTGTGCTGCCTATGCGTGCCAGTGATCCAGGTCGGATCGGAGGTCTCATCATCAACCACCTCGTCATCAATGTCATCCTCCTTCCATGTTGATATTGCCGGCAGGCCAGATGGCAACTGTGTGTCATCACCATCAGCCTCCACCTCTTCACCCGGTATATCATGTGGATAAAAGTGGCTTTCTTCTGGCCATGGGTTTTCAAATATTTGGCCATGATCAGACGATACCTCCTCACGTTCCTCTTCAATGTTGCGCGGTGAGAGGCCAGAGGCAACAAAAGGATATGGACCAAACAGATCCTCAGAATGGCCAAGGTTGGGGTCAAATGTTTCTTGTGACTCCTGATGGGGCGATGAACTAGGAACAGATTGAGAATTGGATGACCGAGCGTTCTTTGTATGAACTGGAGACTGTGTGGTTGTGGACGATTGGGTGCTGCTAGAAAATTTTGTGGAGGCCTGATCAGTCATCCAAGACACTATCTGCTCTTGCTCTTCTGGCTTCCAGACCCATTTACGTTCCAGACTGGGACATTTCACCATGAACAAAGATGCATCAACCTTCTTCTGTCTCCCAGCTCTGTGCCTTGTCAGGCAACACTGACAACCCCACACACATGTCCATGTCCCTGTCCCTTCACAACAGCCTTTTTTGGAATTTGTTTTTTTCTGACATAGCTGCAGATGTTCAGATGCAGATATTGGGGAACAAGGAGCAGTTAGTGCTTTGTGGAAAGTAGCAATACAGTCTAGTACTGCTTTGTGTTTTAGGCTGTGGTCACAGTACCATTTTTCACATGCATTTTTGGAGACCTGCGTTTTCAAAAACGCATGTAAAAAACGCACCCATAGGCCCCCATGTTAAAAAAGGCATGCCCTAATAGCCAAAAAGCATGTGTGAGTGTCCCATGCGTTTTTGGAGCATATCCAAAAACGCATGCGTTTTTTAATAAGGGGCCTTATGGAAAACGCATGCAAAAACGCATGTACAATTAGTGCCATTCAAAAACGCATGCGTTTCCCATAGGAGCCCATGTTAAAAAACGCATGCGTTTCCGGAAACGCATGCGTTTTTTTAACATGGGCTCCTATGGGAAACGCATGCGTTTTTGAATGGCACTAAAAGGTACTAATTGTACATGCGTTTTTGCATGCGTTTCCCATAGGAACCCATGTTATAAAAACGCATGCGTTTTCTACAAAAACGCATGCGTTTTTCAAAACGCTCAAAAAAATACTACAAGCACTATTTTTATGTGCAGATTCAAAAATGCAGCCAAAAAAGCAGGGAGCCATCAGAGACCTTAAAAAACTCATGCTGACATGAAAAACGCATGTAAAAAAGCATGCGTTTTTAAAAGGCACAAAAAAAACTGTGACCACAGCCTTACACACAGCACCGCAAGGGCAGCAAAAAAATTGTTAAGGTTTAAGGTGATATATTACGTGCATCAGTCACCACACAAAACAGCGGTGCTGGCTGAGTGTCAGTTTTGCAGTACCATGCATACTATTCGACTTGAAAACAGCACCGCAATGGCACTAAAAAATTGCCCTGAGGTTTAAGGCTAAATATTACGCGCGACAGTCACCACACAAGACAGCGGTGCTGGCTGCGTGTCAGTTGTGCAGTACCGTGCATGCTATTCGGTGTGAAGACAGCACCGCAATGGCACAAAAAAATTGCCAGGAGGTATAAGGCGATATAATATGTGAGCCAGTCACCACATAAGACAGCGGTGCTGGCTAAGGCTGGGGTCACACATAAGCCCTCAGTCAGTTTTTGGCTTCAGTTTTGTCATTTTTTTTTTTCTAAGTCCAAAAACTGACAGAAAAACGCATTGGGTGTAATAAACACCCTGTGCGTTTTTCTCTGGAGCTCAAAACATTGCCCTGTCCGTTTTTGAGCCAAAAACGCAGTAAACAGCGTTTTTGGCATCAGTTAAAAAACGCATGCGTTTTTATGCGTTTTTTTTAACATGGGGCCCTATGGGAAACGCATGCGCAAACGCATGCAAATGCATGCACTTGCGTTTGCGCATGCGTTCGCGCATGCGTTTTTTAAATGAAAATTCCAAAAACGTACAGGAGTGCAGGAGACACAAAAAGCACCCTATAAAAAACGGATTGGTGATGAAAATGACTTCCAAAAACGGATTTCTATGTGTAACCCCAGCCTAAGTGTCTGTTGCGCAGTACCGTGCATGCTATTCTGTGTGAACACAGCAACGCAACGGCAAAAAAATTGGCCTGCAGAGGTAAATGTG
>JARQOC010000002.1:69298041-69310944 GCA_033576535.1 Allobates femoralis | reverse complement strand
CCTACACTAGCTGTGTTCTGCATGCAATGTGCAGAAAATGGCGGCGGCAAGGCTTGTATAGAGCCTATAAGTCATACTCATGTATGATGCTGGGCGACCAGCCAATCATAGTAATGCCACAACTAAGAAGGCTGTGGCATTACTGTGATTGGCTAATACTGGGCGGGAGATCCAAATATTGCGAGGCGAGTAGTGAAATACTTTTCAAGTTTCAAGTACCGCGAATACCACATTACTCGCTGAGTACGAAATACTTGAAATTATACTCGCTTATCCCTAATTGTATTATAAAATAACATTCAGAATTGAAAAATTAAATGAGTTGCTTGGTCAAAAATAATTTTTTGGGAATAGCACTAAATGCTAGCAAAAAAATTGACTATTGTTTATGTAGCGACCGGTGGTAAGGCCGCGGGTGTGTGTGTATATCTGGCTTCAACAGAATCTCCATACTCAGATTTAACCGGTAGTAACATTTCTTTACTGTAAAACATATCTATAACACAGTCAGCTGATCTAGCTGCACACATGTATATGGTGGAGTCTCTGGATCTTCACTTTAACCGGGTGCACAGCAAGAAGAAGAAAAAGAAAACACACAAAATGGAGATATCTTTCCCTAACTTTCCCTCAAATCACGTACCAGTCTATCACGGAAGAAGATGTCGCTCCCACGTGGCAGGCCTGGGATCTCACGATGACGGGTCCCGGTGCAGCGCTGAAGGGGGGGCAGACTCCTCAGTCCTCCTCTTCGGTCTTCTTCCGCAGGTAACAGATTTTTGTTAGTCTCTCTCTCACACAGATCAGGAGAAGGGAGATCACAGTAGCACAGATGGCTCCCTTATGTCGGTCACAGCCCCTGCACATGTAATCCGGTGGCAATGTCCTGAATTCCGGAGGCAATGTCCTGAATTTGAGTTGGACCCTCGGTAAGACAAGGTCCTGCAGACCGGGGGTTGCAGCAACGATTTTCACGGGGTATTTCTTCCCAAGAATCCGGCTGCAAAAGAGCCCTATGTCTGGAGACACTACACACAGGTCTGTCCTTGCTGAACTCTGAGTCTGCACAGCTCTGTTTCTCTTCCTGGGTAACAAAAAGAGATGGTGGGGGATTTCCACCCTCTGTGATTGTACCGTCCACTAATGCCCCCTGGTGGACAAGTGCGGAAACAAAGTCCAATTCTGTGTCCATCTCAATGCGGCAGTCTGAATTGTTCACCTCATTACATACCCCCCCACTTAAAGGTTGGCAGTCCCTGTCAACAACCGCCGGCTCCAAGGCAGTGATGGCTGTAGATGTCGCAGGGGTTGGTTGAGAGGTGGGCCATACATACTGGTCTCTGTAAGACCGTCCGGGCGGGATCCCAGCAGTGGTGCGGTCAGTGCGTCGCAAGGGTCGGTTGTTCCCCTCCTCATCACTGTCTTTATGCCCCACTCCAGTCAGTACTCCGGGAGAGGGACTGGTCTGTGTAGGTGGGTCACCGGTCTCAGAGTCGATGTGATCTCTATGTTGAGAAATGTCCGTGACGTCATTCATGTCAGCAGCGTCACCCCCTCCGGTTACTGTGGGAGGGGAGTCAGGCCGGGAGCGGCAGGGGCGCAACATATTTCGGTGCACAGTGCGGGTGCTGCGGCTGTCTTCACCCCGCACTCGGTATACATGTCCATTGGGGTAAGGGCGTTCGATTACCCGGTAGACTTCAGTCTCCCACTTGGCTCGAAGTTTCCCTTGAGGCTTCTTAATGCGGAGCAAGACTAGCTGTCCCACCTTTAAGGGTTTCTCTTGCACGGGGAGTGGGTCAGCATGTTTCTGGCCCCGGATTTGTTGCCTCACCAGCCGGTGTACAGTCTCCATCTTCTGTCAGTGAGCATTTAGCCAGGAGGGGTAGTTATGGCAGACATCTTCTTCTGGGCGGAATAGGTTCAGGTCATGGACCCCTTTTCCTGGGCGGCCAAAGAGAAGAGTGTGTGGGGTGTAGCCAGTCACGGAGTGGACCTGGTTGTTGTAGGCCCATACTAGATCTGGAAGGAATTGGGGCCATCGATCTTTCTTATCTTCGGCCAAGGTGCGGATCAGCTGGAGTAGGGTCCGGTTAAAGCGTTCACATGCACCGTTCCCTTGTGGATGGTAAAGAGTGGTCCTCGACTTCTGGATCCCATACATCCGATGCAGCTCCTCGATGACTCTGCCTTCGAAACAAGCCCCCTGGTCAGAGTGTAACCTCTCCGGACATCCATAGACGTGGATGAACTGTCGACAGATGGCCTGTGCAGCCGATTCGGCCGTCTGGTCTTTGGTAGCAACAACGACAGGAAATTTTGTGAAGTGGTCCACCATGACTAGGCAGTATTGATAGCCACTGCTCGCCGTCCCGATCAGCAGATAGTCCACCATCAACAGCTCAAGAGGCCTGGAGGTTTTAATCGTCTGGACAGGTGCACGCTGTTCAGTGGACTTGTGCAGTACACAGGTGCGACAGGTTCTGCAGACGTCTTCGACCAGCTTGCGGAGCCCCGGACAATAGATAGATTGTTGAATCCACCGAAAGGTCTTATCTACTCCGAAGTGTCCATTCCTTTTGTGGGCTTCGGCCACCATCTCCCGGGCTAACTGAGCAGGTACTACAACTTGTGTGCATTCCTCCAGCATGTGAGACAAGAGAACCTTCCGGTATAGTACTTCTTCTCTCAGAACCAGCCGGTCCCACTGGCTGAGCAGGGTCAAGGTTCCGGTAGACAGTCGTGACCGTGCTTCGGAGGAGGGCTTCTGCTGTTGCTTCACCCATTGCTTGAGTAGGGCCCATTCAGGGTTCTGGTCCTGGAGCCTGCACCACTCTTGGGGACACGGTGTGACCCCCACTGGAGTTCCAACTTCGCCTACAACGAACTGGAGGTAATCCATCATCTGTTGGGCAAGCCTTGCAAAGTCGAGCGTCTCGTCTCCTTCTAGTTCTTCATCCCGATCTCTGGTGAGTAAGGGGTATGACACTCTAGACAGGCTGTCCGCATTTTGATTCTCAGCCCCAGCCCTGTATTTGATCTTGTAGTTGAACTTAGAGAGTCGAGCCATCCAACGCTGCGCCATGATTCCGAGCTTCGCATTTTCTAAGTGGGCCAACGGGTTGTTGTCGGTCAGGACCAGTACTTCCGTCCCTGTGAGGTATCCTGCAAATTTCTCCGCCATAGCCCACGAAAGGACCAACAGCTCCAGCCGGAACGAGCTATAATTGGTGGGGTTCTTCTCGCCCTCATGTAGGGATCGACTGGCATAGGCTATGACACGCTCCTTGCCTTCTTGTACTTGTGAAAGTACTGCCCCCAGACCTTGTAGGCTGGCATCGCTATGTAGTTGGAAAGGGAGATTGTAGTCTGCATATGCAAGGATGGGAGGTGAAGTCAAGACACCCTTTAGGGCTTGGAAGGATTCTTCGTGGCTGGGTCCCCAGCTGATGGGTCGTCCTCTGGGGCCGTTGGTGGTCCCTCGAAGCAGTTCGTGCAAGGGTGCAGCAAGCCGGGCGAAGATTCTTACGAACCGGCGGTAGTAACCGGCTAACCCCAGGAAGGCCCTGACCTCTCTGACGTTCGTAGGCTGTGGCCAGTCCCGCACGGCGGCTATTTTCTCCGAAGACGGCTGTACACCTTTGGCCGAGATCCGGTGACCCAGGTAATTGATCTCGGGCTGCAGAAGACGGCACTTGCTGGGTTTCAACTTCAGGCCATGTTCTCTCAGCCTATGAAACACACGGCCCAGCTGTTGCAGGTGTTCTTCAAATGTGGCCGAATAGACTACAATGTCGTCCAGGTAAATGAGGGTGAAGTCGAAGTTGAAGTCCCCCAGGCAGCGCTCCATCAGTCGCTGGAAGGTCCCTGGTGCGTTGTTCAGACCAAAGGGCATCCGGTCGAACTCGTAAAGGCCCATGGGTAGGATGAAAGCAGTCTTTTCTCTATCTTTCTCGTGCATGGGTACCTGCCAATAGCCGCTGGCCAGGTCCAATGACGAAAAATATTTAGCTTTCTTCAGGGCTGTCAGGGATTCTTCGATCCTTGGTGAAGGGTATGAGTCCCGGATGGTGCAAGTATTCAAACGGCGGTAGTCCACGCAGAACCTCAGGGACCCGTCTTTCTTCTTGACTATCACCACTGGTGCAGCCCAGGGGCTCTGGCTTTCTCGTACCACTCCAGCGTGTAACATGGAATTCAGGAGATTTTTCACTTCTTGGTATTGTTGGGGAGGTATTTGGCGGTACCTTTCACGGATAGGAGCGGTATCACCTGTGGGGATTTCATGCTTGATACTGGGGTGCATCCAAAGTCGGTGTCATGCCGGGCAAAGGACGCCTGGTGCTCTTGAAGTAACTCTTCTTCCTGGGACACTTCTTGGTTGGAGTATTGGGATATGTCCAACTGGCACTTTTCTCGTAGTTCTCGCCCCGCGTTGACGTCACCCGCGCGACAGCGGCCATGGCAGAGACCGTCACTGTCCAATCTCCCTCTGTAGACGGTGCAAACTGGAGGGGGTTCATAGGGTTCACCTCTTCGGTTAGGGCGTAAACTCGGGCGAGTTGTGTCCCAGCCTCTAGGTCGACGCTCACATTAGCCGTGTTACCCAGCCTGACAGGAATCCTCCCCTTTCTCACAACGGCTAGCGTTCGAGCAACTAGGGGGTTCAGCTTCCATTCCTTCGGGGTGCGCGGCTCAATCAGCACCTCCATGCCTTCGAGCTGTCTTGTGGTGCTAAGGGGTAGCGAGATAACGGTCTCCTTCTCAGCAGGTAAATTTATCCTAGTATGGCGGGGTACGGTGATCGTGGCCAGCGGCAGTTGTTCTTCTGTCATTCGCTGGAGATTGCAGGTCCGGACCACTTGTTGGAATGCTCGGCGGGTGGCCCTATGTGTGGTCACTTCTTGCCAGTACTTGGGCCCCCTCTTGGTAACCAACACAAGATTCAGGTCTTTCAAGATGTTCATCCCAATAATCATGGGCGTTTCTGATCCACAGCCTTCCCTGACCACGATTATCCCTCTCTTCCCGAGATCTTGCCCACACACTTCGATGTTCATCCAGGCAACTCCCGTCACCGGAATGGGTAGATTATTGGCTGCTTTGATCTTGATAGTAGTATCAGGGTCATAGGCAACCCGCGGCTTCAGATACTCTTCGTAAAACTGCTAGGAGATGGTGGATACCTGAGACCCAGTATCCATTAATCCTTGCACGGCGGTCCCTTCCAATAATACTTCCAGGGTAGGGCTGTTTGATGCAAGTTTGTTCCGTGGCTGGCTCTGTTTTCCTACACCCCTCTCTTTGGCCTCCCCTGCCGAGTGAGCCTCTTTGGCAGGGGCGTCTAGTTTAAAGGTGGCCGCTGTTGTGGGGCATGACTTGCTGGTTCCGGTATATCGGCCCGTGGATGAACTTGAACGTTCTGGGGGCAACGGTTTGCTCTATGGCGGGGATCACCGCATGTCCAGCATCTTCCCATCGTCCGGCCGGGTTGTTGTCTCGCTTGCCTGTCCGCCTGTTGGTCCAGGGTGAGCTGCAACACCTGTTTCTGCAACTCTGCCACCATCTGCTTCAGTTCTTCTGTGTCACTGCTCGGGGTTCTGACACCAGTTATGGACCTGCAAGCCGCGGTATAAGTCTGGGCCTCCATAACAAGTCCTCTCGAACGTTCTATCGCTTCTTGCTTAACTTCAGCGAACGTAAGGGCCAGATTTATCCGGAGTAGATCTTGCAGTGAGCGGTTAAGGTATGGGTCTCTTAATCCAGTCACGAATTGATCTCTCAACACCAGGTCACGGGCGCCCGTACTAGCTATCTGTTCTTCTTTTCTGCAGGCTTGTTCAAGCAGTACTTGGAGGGCGTTGGCATATTGAGGGATGTTCTCCGACTCGAGTTGAGTACGCCGGAAGAACATATACCGTAATGTTCCCGCATATGTGGTCGGCCCATAGGTGTTCTCCAGCACCCGCACCAAGTCATCCAACGTACGTCGGCCCCTAATCGTCTCCAGCCTGACTGTCGTCCACGCTTCCCCCTCTAATGTTAGCATGGCCATTTCTGCTAAGGTCTTAGGATCAATGTTATACATCTCCCCCACTATCTTAAGTTGTTCGGTCCATTCAGTTACAGGATAGTTCCGTCCGTTAAACTTCCTCACCTGATTGACAATAGATGCCGGGGGGGCTGTCCGGTTATAAGTTACTACCGGGAGAAGATTCTGTTGATCACACATCCTGCCGACTACGCCAGATGTAGCGAACGGTGGTAAGGCCGCGGGTGTGTGTGTATATCTGGCTTCAACAGAATCTCCATACTCAGATTTAACCGGTAGTAACATTTCTTTACTGTAAAACATATCTATAACACAGTCAGCTGATCTAGCTGCACACATGTATATGGTGGAGTCTCTGGATCTTCACTTTAACCGGGTGCGCAGCAAGAAGAAGAAAAAGAAAACACACAAAATGGAGATATCTTTCCCTAACTTTCCCTCAAATCACGTACCAGTCTATCACGGAAGAAGATGTCGCTCCCACGTGGCAGGCCTGGGGTCTCACGATGACGGGTCCCGGTGCAGCGCTGAAGGGGGGGCAGACTCCTCAGTCCTCCTCTTCGGTCTTCTTCCGCAGGTAACAGATTTTTGTTAGTCTCTCTCTCTGTCCCGGGGCACACAGATCAGGAGAAGGGAGATCACAGTAGCACAGATGGCTCCCTTATGTCGGTCACAGCCCCTGCACATGTAATCCGGTGGCAATGTCCTGAATTCCGGAGGCAATGTCCTGAATTTGAGTTGGACCCTCGGTAAGACAAGGTCCTGCAGACCGGGGGTTGCAGCAACGATTTTCACGGGGTATTTCTTCCCAAGAATCCGGCTGCAAAAGAGCCCTATGTCTGGAGACACTACACACAGGTCTGTCCTTGCTGAACTCTGAGTCTGCACAGCTCTGTTTCTCTTCCTGGGTAAAAAAAAGAGATGGTGGGGGATTTCCACCCTCTGTGATTGTACAGTCCACTAATGCCCCCTGGTGGACAAGTGCGGAAACAAAGTCCAATTCTGTGTCCATCTCAATGCGGCAGTCTGAATTGTTCACCTCATTACATTTATACTGCAGTTACAGATCTATGGACATCAGGACTCTTTAAAATCTGCACTGCACCAATAAGTATTGGACTTATTTTTCTAGGGAATCTCTTTCCAAGACTCTTTATTATTCTTGGTTTGTGTTTTTCTCCATCGGTTTATCCCAATGAGAATTATTTCCAGAGACTTTCCATGTTACCCGTTTGATGAACTTTCTCATTTGCTGCACATCTCATTATATCAGCCACATGTGAAAAATATAGACTTGTTCACCTTAAAACTTTGGTTTATGTGGTTGTGTAGTCTGTGTTCCCATTCCTAATAGATCCCTGAGAAATCCTACTGTACATTACACTATACTCGAGCCATTAAAGAGGACCTGTCACCAAACCAGGCATGGTGATCTAATTACAGCACTGGATGCAGCATGTCTGCAGCATCCAGACAAGGGGTCCCCCAGCACTTGAGCAGCCCTGTACACCGAGATAATACACTTAGAAAACTTACATGCTCCAGCCACTAAGGAGGTGGCTAGGGGCTGCAACCAAGGGCAGATTCACACCCCCTGCATGTGTAATCTGCCCACCCTGCCAATCATTCTCTCCCTCTTCAGCAGCATTTAAACAGAGGTTTTTTTTTTACCAGAACTTGCCGTTTGGCTCCGCCCCTCAGGGGGCGGGGCTAAACGGACATTTCTGGTACAGAAAAAAAAAACCTCTGTTTAAATGCTGCTGAAGAGAGCGCCTGCTTGGGAGAATCCGATGACCGAATCTCATGATCCATGGTTAAATGTATTGGATGATTTTTTTGACCGCTATGGTTTTAATGTTTGGTGACCCTAACCACCGCGCAACTACTCAGACGGTTTTACTATCTTTGCACCAGGGTAAACATTCAGTCATTGAGAATGCCACAGAATTTAGGAGACTAGCAGTGAATACTAATTGAGACAGTTGTGCACAGTTACCTATTTTTAGGAGAGGATGAATTAGCTCACTCAGAGTCACAACAAGAACGTGAGGCATTTATACAACATCGTGACACATAGACATTCACCTTACTGAACATAGGCTGGAGAAATTGGCTGTATTTAATCGTATGTCTAACTTTTCCTACCAAAGAGCCTGCAGGTAAAACATTTGGGAGATGGAAGAGGTGCCCATGCAAATTGATTCTGTGCAGAGGTAATCAGCGCCAGGAGCACCGCCTCCGGGAAAGTCTATGCTTCTACTGCAGCCAATCTGACCACTTTCTAATCAACTGTCTTAAGTGTCCCAAGAAGCCTAACAAGGTGCTAGTAGTGGTAGGGAAGTATGACAACTGTTATGATGAATATGACATCTCTGAATTTAGCCTGCCACTAAATGCTGTATTTCATTCTCTCTCTATGACTACATCTCCCGTGGAGCTGAAGGAAAAGAACTCCCACTGTTCACTCCCTATTAAAATCTTGTGTTCAGGACAGTGGATTTCCAGTACAGCTATGATTGGCTCTTGTGCAGGGGGCAATTTTATGGATATCTCATTTGCTAAGGAACATGGTATTGAGGTACTGCAAAGAGCACCTCTAATTACTAGTGAAACTGTGGATGGGTCACCATTAATTTCTGGGTCTGTAGATCAGGAGACTGTACCTCTTGCTATTTTGTTGGAGCCTAATCATCAGGAGCAGCTTTCCTTTTTTTAATCTCTTCTCTTTATATCCCTTTAATTCTAGGCATCCCTTGGCTGCAGTCTCAGAGCCCAATTATCAACTGGGAGACCAAGGAGATTACATTTCCAACAAGGAGCAATCCAGCAATAACTGAAGCAGTTCTGGAGTCTTCAAATTCAGAATCTCATATACTGGTATCTACTTTACCACCCACGTATAAGAAGTCTCTGAAAACAGTGACAAGAAAGAAGTAGATCAGCTTCCTCCACATAGCCATTATGGCTGTCATACTGAGTTGCTTCCAGGGGCAGAAATTCATTTTAGTAATGTATATCCTTTGGTGGCACCTGAGATTCAAGTCTTAAGGATTTTATCGATGAAAACATCGCCTTCATATGTTATTTTTCACCAGCAGGGGCACCTATATCTTTTTTTAAAAAGACGTATGAGACCTTAAGGCCGTTTATTGACTATCGGGAACTCAACAAGGTGACCATCCAGAATCGTTACCCTTTACCTTTGATTCCAAAATTATTGGAAAGAGTACGCCATACCAAAGTATTCTCTCTGGATCATCGTGGGGCTTATAATTTGGTGCATATCCATTGCAGTGATGAATGGAACATGGCATTCAGATGTCAGTATGGACATTTTGAGTACCTAGTAATTCCCTTTGGGCTTTGTAATGCCCCTACAAATTTTCAATATCTTGCCAATTACATTTTTAGAGATTTACTGGACCAGTTTGTCATGATCTATCTGGATGATATTTTATTTTTTTCTGAGTCTTTACAAGAACATCAAGAACATGTCAGATTGCTTTTAAAACGCTTGAAAGAGAACCACTTTCACAACAAGCCAGAAAAATGTGATTTCATCGCTCTGAGATACAATTTTTAGGGTATGTCATCTCTCTTCAGGAGCTGAACATTGAATACAGTAAGATTCAGTCGATCCTTCATTGGCCTAAAAATGTTAAAGAAATTCAATGTTTTATTGTTTTTTTCAAATTTCTATAGACGTTTCATTTGAAATTTTTCAGAGATTGTTTATCCTATTATTTCTCTGACTAAGAAGGAAAAACCCTTTAAGTGGTCAACGCTTTTGATCCACCCAGACCCGACACATCCCTTCATTGTTGTAGTGGGCGCTTTTTATTGGGCACTGATGGCAACTCTCTCTCAAAGAATTGGTTCGCCTTTCTTCCGCATGTCATCCTCAGACGAATGATCAGACGAAGCGGACCAATCAGACTTTAGAGCAATATCTATGGTGCTATATCATCATCTTCCATCTTCGATCTTCCATGTCCAATCGTCTTCAGGATGATTGGTTGGAGTTGCTTCCTCTTGCAGAATTCTCTTAAAATAATTTTCAGAGTGCATCCACCAGGGTAAATACTTTATTTGCCAATTTAGGTTATCATGCAAGCATTTTGCCTAGATCTCTAATTGATGCTCTGGTTTTGGCAGTAGAAGAGAGGGTGACTGCATTGAGAAAGAACCTAGAATCTCTTAAAGAATTAATAACCTCAGCTCCAGAAGGTTACAAGAGATCAACTTATAGATTCTGGCAACTGGCACCCATGTTCAAGGTAGGAGACTCACTACTCAAATTCAAACTCAAAATCAAATAGTCTTTATTGGCAGGACCAAAATACATTTAATGTTGCCAAAACAAGAAAAATAAATGTGAAAATAAATGTGACAGGGGAGGGGATCGGGGATTGTGGGAATGGGGTGTTGGGGGTACAATTTGGGAAATAATAGACCATTTGGGGGTTTTAAATTCCTTTCAGTTTATGACATATGGTGAGGTATTGGGCGGCGATCTCCAATGTTGATTCCCCTTTCCCCAGTAGGATGCAGAGTTTCCTTTCCTTGTCCATGGATGGGAAGTCCGGGTTGTGAATGGAAAGTCTCTGGAAATGGGAGGCCCTCATTGCTGAGTATTTGTTGCAGTGAAGCAGGAAGTGCGTCTCATCCTCCAGTGCCCCCTGCTGGCAGTGCTGGCACAGTCTGTTATCCCGTGGCAGTAAGGTTGTCCACTAAAAATCTAAGACAAAATGTTCCTTCACAGAAGCTGGGATACAGGTTCATTTATCCTTTCAATATCACTGGCATATCATGCGATCTGTTGCCTGCCACCTGAAGTTGCCTATGACAATGAAACTACACCCTGTATTTCATGTCTCTTTTTTAAAACCGGTGTCTCCTAATACCTTCCAGGGATGCATTTTGCCCCCTCTGTAACCTGTACGGGTAGATGGTCAGGAGCAATCCTTAGTGGAGAATGAAACAAGGGGGAGGGGCGCACAGTTACCAATGACAGTGATACAGCAATAGGGGTGCAACAAGCCAATTTGTAAGTAGTAAATAGCAAAAAAAAAGAATTAGCAAAACAGCAGCACACCACACAATATTTAAGAGAATATGAAATATCAAACTTTATTAAGGCACATAACAACCAATATTAAAATCATTTAAAATACATGACCACAACTGAAATGAAATGAGGTCCCCATTCCCCAATGGCATTATAATCATATAGAAAAAAGTAAGTTTAGGTTGACACAAGCAATAAATGCGCAAATGCCAAGCTCATAGTGTAGCACACTTGATATTAATGTCATATAATGGAACCATACAGGGAAATAGAGTAAAAAAACACATCAAATTGATTGCACATTGTAAGATCCATGACAACATCAAGTAGATACCAGTAGCTCAAGGTAATTAGAGATCCCTGTCAACCTGTAGCCTTAGGATATAAGCCCAGATAACCCAAGCCTAAAGAAAGCATGTTAGCTGGCCCTTTTACCTATAAATCTGTCCCCAGAAAGAAGCAATGGGGTACAAGGCCGTAGTTACTGAAGGCTCTTCTGAAATTGCAGCCAGCCCCAGGCTGAGCCAGGAAGCAGGTGGATAAGGTGCAGTATCAGGTGGAGCTGCAAGGCAGGGCTATACCGGTAGTAAAGCCATGGAGCGTAGGTGGAGGGGACCGGTCCGACGCGTATCACTGCACAGAGGCTGCTTCGTCAGGGAGATTGTGGAAATGCACACTGACTGCAACAGCCAATCATAGAGGTGCACACAGAGTGGCTGGAACAACTGCACCCATATGGCCCAGCCACACACAGCAACAAAAAGAGTGCAAAAAAAAAAAAAGCAACATTGACAGGTGCTGAAATTGTGGAAATTTAGTTTTTAACATACAACAAATTGTGGGGTATTGGTTTGTCTTTTGCTTGTTCCAGCGGGTAATAGTGTTGAATGCCATAACAGCCCGCCTTCTGTGATAGGGGTTAATGTAAGAGGCTGGGCATGCACTATGCAAACCTGTGTGAACAGCGCCCTATATGAGCCCCATTCTGTTTGCAGGACAACTGGTGGTCACTGCCTCTTTGAGAAAGGAGGTTGCTAGTGATTGGGGCTGGTGTCCTGCATTCATGATGCCTTCATTTATAACCTGGGCAAAGCTGCACACAGCACTGAGCGTAATGGTCTCCAGACCTGAATCTGCTGGGATAAAAAAAAACAATGAAATAAGGTACCCGACATAGACGGTGAATAACTCCTTTTCCACAATGGCATAGTTTTTCTCGCAGGATGACAACTTTCTGCTAAGGTACAGGATGGGATGTTCCTCGCCATGTACTACCTACACAAGACAGCTCCTAGCCCAATCTCTGAAGCGTCGGTCTGGAGTAGAAACTCCCTACTGAAATCTGGTGCCATTAGGACCGGTCGGTTACACAGAGCTGACTTCAGGTCCTGGAAAGCCGTCACAGCTTCCGAAGTCCACTTGGCCATGGAAGACATCGTGCCCTTAAGGAGGTCAGTCATGGGTGTGACTTTAACAGCAAAGTTCGGGATGAATCACCAGCAATATCCGACAAGACCCAAGAAGGCTCTGACTTAGATAGGGGTAGTGGCCAACTCTAAATCGCCTCCACTTTATTCAGTTGTGGCTTGATCTGGCCTCTACCGACAACATAACCCAAATACCTGGCCTCCTCCTTCCCTATGGCGCACTTTTTCGGGTTAATTGTGTACCCTGCTGTTCTCAATGCATCCAGCATCATGACACTCTGCAGGTGATTTTCCAAGTTCGCGGTGAAGATCACGGTGTCGTCCAAATAAGCTGCGGCGCACCTCTTATGGGGGGC